>JAQSUU010000113.1:13000000-13507500 GCA_038087645.1 Saccharum hybrid cultivar R570 | reverse complement strand
TTAGTGAGCTGTCAACTACTCTAGCTCTTCTCTAAAAAATAGATCAACTTGTCACCTTTAGTTATCATCTACCTTCGACCCACCCCTTTCCTTTAGGTTATGCTCTCCATTGTATGGCTATTGTTCTGTTTCTAGCTTCAAAAAAAGGATAAGTAGGAGTAGTAGGTGGAGCCGGACCGACCCTAGGTGAGTAAGTAGGTTGTGTCTCAATCTATTGACTAGGTTGGTCCTCTTTGAGTGTTCAATCTATGGTTTCAGGTTTCAGGCTTCGGGCTCATTGCTTTTATGCTCTTCGTGGTGCCATATTGATAGCCAGCTTCGGCTTCTCATCTAAAGGGGAAGTGAAAGATGGGGGATAGGTTTTTCCTAGAAGCTGGAAAGCCTCATTATTAAAGAGCGTTGGTACAAGACCAAAAGGCACATGCACATCATGGATCCTTTCTTTTCTTCCTCTTGTTTTACAGCATAAAGTATTGTAAAGAGTTTATCTGTTAAAGCCCCATGTGAAAGAAAGTAAGGTGTCAGTGCCAAAGCTTCTTCTCAAGCATCAACACATCAGACGAATAGGAATCGAAAGCCAGGAAAGCAACATCAAAGACTAGAGAAGTAGGCAAGTCAAGACAAGGAATTTTAGTTCTAGTATTTCTCGTTGCTAGGTAGGTCTCACTATCTCTTCATTCAGTAGTTGAAGCTTATCTGTAGAGAAGTTATGTTACAGAAGTAGGAAAAAATCTATCTACATTTTCATTCACTTGAATTCGTAGATCAATGGTTTACGGTTACCAACTAGCCCCGGGTGGGTTCTAGGAATGAGAGCACTTATGTATCGAGGGGCTTTAGCACAAAATGAAGTAGCTAGCTAGCTAACTAAGCTATGATGGAAGGACAGGGCTAGGGCAATAAAATCATTGAAATACCACTAAGGCCGAAAAAAGCAAGTGCAAGTCCCGATAACTGGAAGAAATGCCTTACCGTGCATAGTACCAATGTACAACCAAGACTAAAATTGGACTAGACCCTTTATCTTGGGCTCGTTCCGAGTAAGGATTCTTTTGCCTACCTCGATTCAACTTTCGACAAAGACAGGGAGGGAGCTAGTTCTTCCAAGGATGGATAAGCACTTTCTTTTTTGATGTTGAGATCCATAGTTGCCATAGAGAGTCAGTCCATTTCGTCTAGGTGGAATTCATGTACTGCTATTATGCTGGGTGAGGATCACTGTGTCTTGTATTTTCTATAACATCATTCTAGAAGTAGTTGCTCAATCTTTGGTTCCTTTTTCTATTCATTTTAATAGTGTTGACTCAAATTAAGACCAACAGCCATCATACTAAAGAATTGTTGACAGAAATATTGATGAGCTTCATAGGATTGAAAAGAACGTCTACCCACTACGTAATGGATGGTACTTCCACTAGCTATAGTTATAGTAGTTTCACTCGATGTGGATCGCGCCCATGCTTGCTCAGCTCCAGGATCAGGCTCCTCAACCTATTTTTAATAAGTCACCTGGTCTATGTTGTTGGAGTTCCGCATGACGCCTTAATCCCACCTTTGTGTCTAAGGAATAGCCTTTTCTTCTTTTTTTGTTTTGTTCGTGGGAACATGTAAGATTAGCAATGGAAATTTAGCTACGGTCGTCCCTGAACTCTTGCGACATTGCCAATGGACATTCGCACTATGTATGGGCGATCCCTTCCTATATGGATACCTCAGATGTGTGCCTACAAAATAACCAGGGAATAGACTCATCGAGACGAGGTGACTCACAAACACAGACGAATATGCTTCCGCACTAGTAGCAAAAGCAGTCGTTGTAGTTTCGCCAGCACCACCCACCTATGATGGCACGGAGAAAGAATCATGATATTTCCTAGGAAGATGACCTGACTTCTGGATTAGTGGGACTGGGGAAGCGGAAGTAGAAAGCCTTTTCTCCCGGTAGGTCGGTCAATATGTCCTTCCCTACCCTACCAGCATGAACTGACAGATGGTGGAGCCACACATTGGCCGATGTCTTGAGCAGCAAATAATGGTTTACTGGGCAGTGAGGCGAGGGTCTTTCCTTTAGAATTTAGGCATTATTTTGCCCCTTGCTCCCGAAAAAATAGTCAAGAAACACTTTTGTAGTTCGAGTTTCCTCTCATCTCTTATGATGTGTTAGTGTGTGTATGTACTTTCTGTTCAATCCAGTCGCTCCAGATCTGCCTGAGACAAAGCCTATAAGATCATTATTAAGTAATGAATTTGCAAATAGAGAACTATAGGAATCAATCCAATTCTCGTTCTACGACAAGAAGAAGATCCATGAACTGGAGTGGATGGAAGATAGCACTAGAAGTAAAAGAAATATTGAAAGGTGTGAAGCAATCACATCGCAACAAATAGGTATGTATTACTTTGAGTTTCTCGCTGAACTCCACTAGACACAGACCTCCTAAAACTGACATCTCTGCTAATTCGAATCGAGGCTTACTACCGCTTGGTACTATACTTCTTCCTGCTAGACTCTTTCAATACCTAGCCCTCTTAAGTGTTTTCAAACTTGGCTAGTTTCTTCGAGAATGGAAGCTTTGTCCTACGGCCTGCAAATTCTTCTGCTCCTAAAGGAAGTTTCTGACCCAGCTTTAGATGATAGAGGATTTGACAAAGAGACCTTCCTGCCATACTAATCGACTATTCTCTTGAAATGCCATCTCATCCTTCGGCCTAGCTTTTTCATTTCTTCCTTATTGGAGAATTCAAACTGTTTCAAAAGTTTGGTACAAAGTATATACCAACTTTCTTGGCTTCCCTAGAGGTTGTATTAAAGCCGGCTTGCCTAACAGCCTACTCTTCTTTCCCAGACGAGCGAGATGGATTGTGGATTGAGTTTGAGTTCTTTTGCCACTTGCAATTGATTAAGTTACATTACCTGCTGCACCGAGCATTGATTTGAACGAATTAATTACCAGACTTATCGGGGAGTGTGTACGACTTAGTGGAGTGTTTCCTTTTTAATAGAATCAGAGCAAAGGATTGAATCGCATGAATGGGTTGAGCATTTTCATAGATATACCCTTTTTCTTAGGCATCAATTCTATTGAAGAAAGGGGAGATTTCCCACACTTCGAAAGATTCACCTATTGGGTGGGGCATGTTTGAATTACCTACCCGGGATTTTCATATTAACTGTAGCTAGGGAATTGACTGACTTTGATTAATATCTTTGTCTAGCATTTCCAAATTGCCTCAAGACTGATATAGATTTTACGGAGTTAATTACCACATGGTGGCTTGCCCTAAGAGTATAGTTAAGTGGGTCAATTCCCAGAACAAACAGGGTTTAGTCAGTTCATTGACTAGTAAATGACTTGATCCACTCATTAGCATTGAGTGTTGTCTGTAATTTACTATATTATATATAGTAGTAGTGATGAGCACTTTTACCAGAAAGAGTTGACTGAGTTAATGGATTCGCTTGTTGGCTAATCTGAATCGACTTACTTAAGTGTGGTGTTACCAGGCTTGGAAAGAAACTTTATGTGTTTGATTTCCCTAATTTACTGGTTGGCCACTCAAATACCTGCCAAGCATTCCCAATCTCTGTTTTTGTCACACAATAAGATCCAATTTGTTTAGACTCTTTAGGTTTGGTCACCCATTACCTTGAGTGAGGCCAAAGGTGTACACCTCTTGTCATGAAGATGTGATCATATCCACCGAAAGGTCTTGTTCTAAGCCCAATCCTCTCATCTTAGGTTATCCATAAACCAACAATAATGGGAGCTTCTCCTTTTTGGTTGACAACCTATGTTGGTCTGACTAAGCCCACTATCCTAATGGGAGGGTCCCACCTTGTGTCGGGGTAAGGCTCCACCTCATCTTGGGTTAAGGGCGAAGCTTGAAGCCAATTTTTTCACTTTCCGTCTAGGGCTTTGCTTCGCATTGGGCTTCGATATAGCTAGTGCTTTCCTAGTCTTGGATTAAACCTCAGCTCTCCTAATTCCGTCTATAGGTGGTTCAATCTTATAAGTTTAGCTTAGGTACATCAATTCAATCCTGCCCCACGTGTACCATACCTGAGACAACCCTTTCCTCACCCCGAGAATTGCATTTCCGCTTCAGCTTCCGTACATCCAACTTTTTCTGGATCTAGGCAAGGATTCTTTCTCCTCAGCCTATAGAAAGAAAAGAATATCAGTTCATTAGATTATGCTTCCTTGCCCGTGTGGAACATGTGTGAGCATTATGTTTTTCCATCAAGTGATCCGACTGGAAGAAGTGTTATATGAGGACTTCAAGATCAAATAGAGAATCTGTCTCTCCATTCCTCGTGAGCCACTTATTTCTCTGAAATCTGAGATCAGAGTGATTTTCCTCCTTTTTCCCAAATAGTCGACGGTCTTACTCCATTGGGATACTTCAAATAAACTAGAGTACATATATGAGAGACCGGTGCTAAAACCTTTTCTTGAGATATCTTCCAAATTCTTAGGGTCCTTGCTCTGGATCTTGTTCCCCCGGTGCGAAAGCAGTTGGTTCCGTAGTTTGAGAATTCTACTAATTCCAAGTATTCCATTATTATTATTAAAAATAGAATATAAAAAGTAAAGAGGAGAAGGCATAACCAGAAGAATTGTGAGAAATAAGTCAATTTATCAAGTTGAGGCATTTCGATTTTGATTTCAAATAAAACCCTCAAGATAGAAAAAAGACTCCCTCCCTATATTATTATATCATAGATTTCCTTCTAATAATAGGAATAGGAAAAAAGACTCCCTTTTCTTCTTATTGATCGAGACGTTGGCGTGTGTTGGGCATTCTTAACGTCACTACCAAAAGTAGACTTAGTTTTCTAATTCTGATAACGGCGCCAAAAATGTCAAACCTATCCCTCATGCCACTTAAGCCAAGTTGTCATCCCCAGCATGACATGAGAGACGCGGTATTGAAATATGCATTTGCTCATCAAGATAAATAATAAAAGGGATCTGCAAGCGCACAGATTAATACCGATGTAGCATTTTAACCGGGAAGTATTCCAGGTATCGTTATTTATATTTTTACCACTGGGAAGGGATTTCTAAGTATCATGGTTGATAATGGAATGAGAATATGGAACTGAGTACACATCATTGCATGTATAACCGAGAGTATTTATCAATCTCTTTATACAGGTATAAATGTCACATTAAGTAAAGGTAAAGTGATAATGGTGACAAAGATAATTAATCTGATCAGCTAGCCACATATAATAATGATAAGCACCTCAACAGGTATTCTAGCAAGTCATTAGCATGGAATTAGGATGAACTACAAAGATATTCCCTAAGTTATTATTAACTATAAAGTCTAGCATATCATAGTTAGTGCAATTATACTTGGCAATCATGGTGAGAAAAGACTATATCCATGCATAGTGAATATTAGCAAGGAAGATGAAGAACATAGCAATCACTCCCCTGTAATAGTGTTGCTCTGCCTGCCCTATACACGAGAGGGGGACTATATAAGAATCAACGAAGCTGTCACTATCGCGAACTACCCCACAATCCGGCATATAGGGTGCAATCGCAGATAAATACGGTATAGACACCACGTCTACACAATAGTTATCATTCACCCACTGTACACATGGATAAACGCTATACGATCCTAGGCATGTATATAATTCCAATCTAACTAAGCCAAGCATATAACTATGATAAACTAAGAACAATATAATTGCAAATATAATCAAGTAGAGCAAAGTCATAATCAATATATTGAAATAGAATAAAGTCATATTCATAATATTGAAGAACAAAGATGAACAATAGAAGAACAGAGAGGAATTACCAAGAATCCTCTTGACAGATCCGGGAACCAATCGAAGATTGACTCCTTCTAGTTCTAATCCTATGTAGCTATGCTAACTAGAGATCTAGTTGATGTGGTGGCTCTAGGGCTTGATCAGAGGCTCTCCTCCTGAATTAGGGTTTGAAGTATGAGACGAGGGCCTCTCCTCCAGGGGCAGGGGCCTTGCTTATATAGCCCTTTCGGATGAATCTGGGCCGTCGGATCAAACCGACATTGAACGGATGGTTTTCCTTGATCCTCTAGGTCGGTGGAGCATAATCCTCAAGGCGGAGCCTGATTGGCTCTAGGGCCAGGGCGGGCGCCCTAGGGACTAGGGCGGGCGCCCTGTCCCTGGCTCTGTTACGCCTCCCGTTCGTTCTCGTGGCTTCTGGACTCTTCTAGATGTAAGATAATTACGTGTTCGGTTAATATCCCGTCATTAATCCGACATGTGGGCCTTTCTTCCGTATTTCCTGATAACCCCCTGCAGAAATAGATAAACAGCAAAACTCATGGAATTCTGTCAGATAAAACCCTAAGTCTAGGTGTTGGTTTCATTTGGATCCTTTTCTCTATTTATTTGATAGTTATAATTGATACTTAAGGACCATCAACAAACTCCCCCAAGCTTACCTCTTGCTCGTCCCTGAGCAAGGAGAGACTCAGTAGTTGCTAAAATGCCTTTGAATTTTGACGGTACACATGCTTTCAAATAGAGTCTTATCTCTGAGTTAAAGTAAACTGTCAAGACTTAAAACTTACTCATTATACCTTTCACCATGGGGCTTGCAACTGTCACCTTTGTCTTGAGCGGTTAAAAGATAGAACAGTCTAGTCAAGCGCCATGTCTCTTATTCTTGATTAGCTATAGCTCTGGAGTTTTTTGCAGATTTTCAAATAAAACTCAGAGATTCCTTGTATGACTCTCTCAGGTCTCTCTTTTGTGGTATTTCTGGATCCTCACCAAGGCAGTAATGATGTCTGCCTTCTCTCAAAGCAAAGTATGTAGTATTTGTGGTATAAGGCAGAGTGACATTGCCTTCTCTCTCATCCTATTCTAATAAGGCTTTTGATATCTGGAGCTCATAGGTGGGAGATAAAGTATACATACTTACAAGACATTTATTGAATAGTCAAACCATGGATCCAGAGAAACAAGCCAATAAGTCAAATCAAGATGTGCATGTGTGGCGAATGAATGGTGTATGGTGATAGTGATGATAACAATGATGAAAGTCTAATTCTACTTTTGCTCTTTTTGAGGGGATACGTACCTTTCTTGCTTTTAAAGCTCTTGAGGAGAATGAGGTGCTCTATATTTTCTTTTTTTTCCTCTCAGGTGGGTATCTTGTACCCCTAATTCTACTGTCGGACACTTGTCCATTTTTACCTCTCTTCTCACACTTTTTCTTTTTTTTCATCGAGGTTCCGAGCACTTGCTCCTTTTTATTTCCTCGTATCTTTTTCTTTTCGAGGTTCCGGGCACTTGCCCCTTTTTATTTCCTCGTATAGAGCACTCATCTCCTTAGAACAATATAGCAAGTGGTAGTAACCAAAATAGCTTGAGCATTTATTTCACAGGGGATAACAAGAATGGGAAAATATTTTTGGCTATTCTCTCCTGGATTAGGAGTAGAATAATTTTATGTGGATCTGGAGATGAGAATGAGTGGATATATGTGGATGCGTACTTCCGGAGTAGAAGCAGCATGTATGAGTGATCGTGCAAATGAATCTTGATTTTAACCGCATGACAAGCTCCTAAGGGTCTACACAGCTTGACTACACTCAATGCTCATAAGCAGTAAAAAGTAAATGTATAGCTTAAAGTCTAGCAAGCATGTATGTATGGCTGTGGTAGGAACTTAAACTCTCATCATACAGGAACTCATCATGTAGCATTTTAAGATTTTCAAAGATAAAATTCTCTAGAATTCTAGCATCTCTAGGAATAGATAAACAGCAGCTCAACCTTCCCATATCATATCCGTTAACAACTTAGACTTTAGATCAAGTTCTCTTCCCACAAGTTCAGGTTTAGAGCAAGCTTTAAATGATAACAGTTATGTCTAAACTTAGAGAGAGGACTTCAAATTTGAAAGTTAGGCAAAGCAACTATTCATCATATCCATGCTTAGAGTTTTATTATTATCTAGATTCAGTTTAGCATAGCCACTTTATTTATTTATTAAAACACACTAAGCAAAAGATATAGGTATATATATATAAGCACAAAATCTTTATTTGGTTTTTTTTTCATAGTTATGTATATTTTTATTTTTATAGGGTAGAAGTATATATAAATATAAAGATAAAGATAGAAATACTTAGCAAGATAATGGAGGTGCTCTCCCCCAAGCTGGATCTTGACATAATCTCTTCTGATGTAGCTAGCAGATGGCGGAGGTGTATTTGAAAGTCGGCAGCACCCTGGCAGCGATTAGAATGTCCTCTGTCTGCTAGTCTCCTTGAATTCTATGAAGCTCAAATAGACAACAAAGCTTTGTGGAACTGATTAAGTGTTAGCATAAATATCTAGCCTTTATCATGCTGAGCCTCCTTGATTTTTTTATGTTTTTTTTCTTTTATAAAGCAGAAGAAAATATTTATGTATTTATTATATATATATATTTATGCCACCACAGTGAATGTACTTATGGGTTTTATGCCACTCGCATACTCACATGGGGCTTTAGGGTTTTTAACATTTTTATTTTCTTTTTAAGATAGTATGAATATGATTAACTAAGCAAACTATTTAAGATAAAGTAAATAATTGAAAGGAATAGGATAACTACCAAGTTACCTCTTGGCAAGGCGTTCGGTGTTTTTAAGTCCTCCGAACGGGACTCTTATTCGTTCAGTCGTCCTGGGACTTGGTGGATGGCGTAGTCGGTGGTTCCGGCGGCGCCTCTTCTTCATGTGCAACTGTCTTTTCTTTCCATACTTGTCTCGGTGCTTCGGTTTCCTTAGGACAGTGTTGGTTGAGTGGTATGTCTTCAGATCTTACCACTTCCCCTTCATAATCTGCCCATCCGTCCTTAATGACCTGTTGCTTCTGATTGTGGTTACGCCGCCTTCTTCTTGTCCTGACCTGCTTGGATTCTTCAAATACATAGTTAGGGTCAGTAAAGTAAAGACGTACCTTCTCAGAGGGGAAGTGCATGTGGACTTCTCCAGTTCCAATGTAAATAATTGCTTTGACAGTACTTAGGAATGGTCTTCCAAGGATGATGGGTGGATCATATTCATCTTCTCCCATGTCAATAACCTGAAAGTCTGTATGGACAAAGTGATCGTCTATCTTGACAGGGACGTCAGTTACTGTACCTTCGACCTGTCAGAATGTCTGATCTGCCATCTGGAGCTAAATATATGTTGGGTTTAAGGGCATGGTTCCGAACAGAAGTTCATAGGTGACCTTGGCCATTATGTTGACGCCCGACCCAGTGTCGCAAAGTGTCTTGTAGAAGTGGAACCCATTAATGGAGCAATAAATGCTTGGCATACCTGGGTCGTCCTTCTTAGGCAAGAACGGTGACTTGAGTTGGCGATCTTGACCTTTGTGCACGGCAGTGACCATCTTAGCTGTCTCGGTCCATACTTGCTTCTTGCTCTTGTTCCTCCTGTTGGTCCTCTTCCTTGGTTCATATTGGGGTTGCTCTGGAATTTGTGCGGTCTTGTTCTTGAAGGAAAACGTTTCCTTCCTCCCCTTGATGTAAAAACTGATCTTGGCAGCACTAGCATAGATGACAGCTCCCGCGGTGTTCAGGAATGGTTGTTGAGAGTATGCCCTAGAGGTTATCATAGAGATGATTATATTGCCTTGTATCCATGACATATAATGAGTCCATTGAATATCCATTAAAGACAACTTGTATCGATTAGCAATTATGTGAATTGTTTGTGAAACTCTTTTACTTGTATGGTTATTCTAGAATGGTCCCTGATCGGAGTTCATGTTAGGACACACATGAATATCAGATCAGCACATTATTAGTTGATGACTATGTTTCACAAGTCATAGACATAGAGATGTCAAACTAATAATGTGGGCACATGTGTGACATGTAGGCTGGACTGACCCAACACGAGATGTTGTTATTGTCTCGATTCACATCATGTACGTTATGTCCTCAGACCTGAGATTGTTGTATGTACTCAAGATGTGAAATGACCTACTTAGAGATTATCAAACGCTACTCCGTAACTGGGTAGTTATAAAGGTGGTCTTCGGGTTTGTCAAGAAACATGCTGTGAGACATAGACAATCAAGATGGAATTTGCCCCTCTCTATATGAGAGAGATATCAATGGAACACTCTAATGATTGGATCAATAAATGCATGGCCGTGCTTAGGTTAAGTGTTAACCTATGAGTTGTACCAAATATCGTGTGGCAAAAGGAATGACATGTATATGGTTTGTGGTGGTTCGTCTGATATGATCTTTGTGTACACATAGGAGTTGACACGTCTTGCTAGAGACCGCTATCAACTAATGGCCGAGTAGGAGTCCTCGGGCCATGTCTATTTGTACATGAACCCATAGGGTCGCACGCTTAAGGGGTTGGAAGCCCAATTCGGGTTGGACCCGAATTTGACTAGGCTTAGGGTTTTCTAATTGGGCCTCCAGTTTGGGGCTGATTAGAGGCGCCTATATAAGAGAGGGAAGGGGGCGCGGCCAGGGATCACGCGATTTAGCAGCCGCCGCCGTCACCCTCCCCACGCTCACGCCTACTGTTCCTCGCGGACCTAGCAGTCCGGAGGCGCAACGCTTCCTCCCGTACGTGTGGGATACCTTGGAGGTGCTGCATCTGGAGCACAAGGACGAACCGCACGAGAGGGACGATCCACGAGCGGAGGGTGGACGTGACGGACGACCACGCAACTGCACGGCACTGCTACGACGCGTTCGACTACATCGAGTCGCTTCCGCTGCACCTGCGCGTCTAGTGGTAATCCCGTAACCTGTAACTAGCAGTAGTTCCTAGTTTATGGGGTCGAAAAATTTTGTTTTCCGGCTAGCGTAGCATCCCCATATCCCTACAGTGGTTCAGAGCCGTAGCTGCTTCATTATAGGTTCGGTTGTATGCATATGGAGATATGCACGGTTGTAGATGAGTCTCTGATCATGGTTCGTGATCTTGCTGCGTTGGTCTTGTAACGATCTACTCGTATCGGTCGGAATTCCGCCATCCGAGTTAAGTGATACATGTAAACCCAGCCATGGCGAGATGGAGATCAATCAGATTGATCGAATCGAACCTAGGTCAAGTGCCGAGCGCATATGATGCGCGGCGGCGGTAGATTGGATCTACTCCCGGGCGTCGGGGTGCAAAAAAAGTGCTGTTCGGTAAAACAGCCATAACTTTTGCATACGACCTCGGATTGAGACGAATTTTATATCAAAATTGATCTACAGAAAATTTTACATCCGATTCTCCCCCGCTTCGCCGGGTTTGCCGAAATTAGATTTGCGAAAAAAGGCCAGGAAGATGGTGTTCTGGACGTTTTAAGTTTAGACGTCGGAATCGGTTAACTCTGTTTTGCAGGAATTCATGACTGGTATAGCCCTTATGTGTATGTGATGCATGTATGTAATTAATTCATGGCTTGCATGTCATGAGAATGACAATATGGCTGGAGCCACATAGATATTGTCAACTTGATGTAATGGCCTGCGTGCCAAACTGTGATGATCCTATCCGCGACTGTGTAATATTACTTCGTTGTCTTGCGTTAGTGATACATAGTCTTGGTGGATTCATCACTGATGGACGGCGTACATGGGTCATGAAGATGGAGATCATCATGATGTACAGATTGATGGAGATGGAGATCCCCAAAGTGACAATGGGCTATACCAAGTCATATATGTGATAATGTCGTTCTTATTATTATGTTCTACTTTCACGTGATAATGTTTTTGTCTACATATGCGATAGTGAAGTAGAACGATCCCTTAGTAATGTTTAAGTTATATGCTTCCCCAAACCTTGCACTGTCATGTGTCTTGTACAATCGGTGGTGGGTCTATGAAATTAGGGTGCCACTGGTTTTCCTTGACTAGGCAGGTTCGTATCGGATACTTACTGCATAAGGGTTGGTTACTTGAACAAGGTCATCCTAATGGTTAGGGACCTTGGAGCATAAGGAGTTGGGCACCACAGCATATAGATGCTACCCAACAACAAGAGTCATATGTGATATGATTAGCAAAGAGTTGCTTACCGATCTACCATGTCTTCTAGCGGTGATGCTAAAGCTCACTAGTAGACTTGTTAGTTGTGGGTCTTGAATCACTAAGTTTCAATTGAGGGATATTGATTTTAGTGGGAGTAGATTCTATTAAGATTTTAATATGATTTACTCTGTCTTGGATACTTTGTCTTAGTATTTTGCATTACTTTTGTTGTAGATAAATGGCGCCTAGCAATCAACCATTTACTTTACGTTCAATTCTTGAGAAAGATAAGTTGAATGGAACAAACTATACGGATTGGATCCGCAACCTGAGAATTGTTCTCAGGGCTGAGAAAAAGGAAGAAATTCTAGACACCCCATTACTTGAAGAGCCTGCTGACAATGCATCTGCTGCTGAGAAAAACGCTTATAATAGAGCATGTGATGCTGATCTTGAAGTGAGTTGCCTTATGCTTGCTTGTATGGAACCAGATCTGCAGATGTAGTTCGACAATAACCATGCAGCGTACGATATGATCGTGGCGCTCAATGATATGTTCCAGGCTCAAGCTAGGACTGAAAGGTTCAATGTCTCAAAGGCTTTTGCTGAAACAAAGCTAGCAGAGGGCGCAGCAGTTGGGCCACATGTGATCAAAATGGTTGGTTACACTCAGAGGTTGGAGAAGCTAGGCTTCCCAATTGGCCAAGACTTGGCTACTGATTTCATTCTCGCGTCTCTTCCGCCCAGCTATGGAAACTTTGTTTCGAACTACCATATGCATGGGGCGGAGAAGGGCTTGAATGAATTGTGTGGCATGCTCAAAACAGCAGAGGCTGACATCAAGAAAGGTGCTAGCACTAGCCATGTGATGGTGGTCCAAAACAAGCCTAACTTTAAGAAGAAGGGCAATGCTTGGAGGAAGCAAAAGGGCAAGGGCAAGGGCAAGGCCAAAGGTGAGACCTCTAAGCCAAACCCACCTGCGCCCAAGACTGGACCATCTGCTGATGAAGAGTGCTTTCATTGTAAGGGTAAAGGTCACTGGAAGAGGAACTGCAAGCTGTATTTGGAGTCCTTAAAGAAGGATGGTGGTAAAGGTACTACCGTTGCTCATACACTTGTTGTTTACATTACGGACATTTTCCTCGCTAACTCTTATGTTAATTCTTGGGTATTTGATACCGGATCGGTTGCTCATATTTGCAATACGATGCAGGGAATGATAAGAAGTAGAAGCGTGGGAAAAGGAGAAGTTGATCTCCGCGTGGGCAATAATGCAAGAGTTGCTGCGTTGAACGTCGGGATGATGCAACTCCACCTACCGTCAGGATTTATTTTGGAATTGAATAATTGTTATTATGTTCCTAGTATAAGTCGAAACATTGTGTCACCATCATGTTTGATGAAGGATGGTTATTCATTTGCGAGTAAAGACAATGGTTGTGTGATCTCTAAGAATGACATGCTTGTGGCTTTTGCATCCATTGTGAATGGGATATTTATTTTAAATCTTGATGATGCACCTGTCTGTAATGTTAATGCTAAAAGGCCTCGGCTTAATGAGTTAAGTCCTACTTATATGTGGCATTGTCGTTTAGGTCATATAAGTGAGAATCGCATGAAGAGGCTCCATTCTGATGGGCTTCTAACTTCGTTTGATTTTGAATCATACGAGACGTGTGAGGCTTGCTTAATGGGAAAGATGACCAAGGCGCCTTTCACAGGTGTTCCTGAGAGGGCGGCAGACTTGTTGGAACTTGTACATACTGATGTATGTGGACCAATGAGCACGACAGCTAGAGGTGGATTTCAATACTTCATTACCTTCACTGATGATTTTAGTAGATATGGCTATGTCTACTTAATGAAACATAAGTCTGAGACTTTTGAAAAGTTCAAAGAATTTCAGAATGAAGTAGAGAATCAACGTGGCAAGAAAATTAAGGCCTTACGATCCGATCGTGGAGGCGAATATTTGAGCCACGAGTTTAGCAATCATCTAAAGAGTTGCGGAATTGTTCCACAGCTTACGCCACCTGGAACGCCTCAGAGAAACGGCGTGTCCGAGCGACGTAATCGGACTTTGTTGGACATGGTTCGGTCTATGATGAGCCAGTCGGACCTTCCTTTATCGTTTTGGGGATACGCTCTAGAAACAGCCGCTTTCACACTGAATAGGGTACCGTCTAAGTCCGTAGTTAAGACACCATATGAGATGTGGACTGGTAAGAGTCCCAGTTTGTCTTTTCTAAAAATTTGGGGCTGTGAAGTTTATGTCAAATGACTTATATCAGATAAACTAACACCCAAGTCGGACAAGTGTTCTTTTGTGGGATATCCGAAGGAAACTTTTAGGGTATTATTTCTACAACCAATCAGAGGGCAAAGTGTTTGTTGCTCGAAACGGTGTTTTCTTAGAGAAAGAGTTTCTCAAAAGAGAGAAAAGTGGACAGAAGGTGTATCTTGAAGAAGTTCAGGATGAGCCAATAGGGAATGATTCCACGAGTGATGCTAATGTAGCAGAACATGTTGACATACCTATGGCAATAGAGACACCACCACAACCACGAAGGTCAGCTAGAATCCGTGCATTACGTGGAGATTTGTTATTGTTAGACGATGACGAACCTGCGACATACGCGGAAGCAATGATGGACCCAGATTCCGAGAAATGGCAAAGTGCCATGAGATCCGAGATAGATTCCATGAGTGAAAATCAAGTTTGGAACTTGGTTGATCTGCCTGATGGGGTTAGACCCATAGAGAGCAAATGGATCTATAAAAAGAAAATGGATATGGATGGAAATGTTCACGTCTATAAAGCTCGACTTGTTGCAAAGGGTTTTCGGCAAGTTCAAGGAATTGACTACGACGAGACTTTCTCGCCGGTAGCGATGCTTAAATCTATCCGGATCATTCTAGCAATAGCTGCTTATTTCGATTATGAGATTTGGCAGATGGATGTTAAAACAGCCTTTCTAAATGGAAATTTGGAAGAGGACGTGTATATGATACAACCTGAAGGTTTTGTTGATCCTAACAATGCTAGAAAAATATGCAAGCTTAAGAAATCTATTTATGGGTTAAAGCAAGCATCTCGGAGTTGGAATATTCGTTTTGATGAGGCAGTCAAAGGGTTTGGCTTCCGTCAGAATGATGAAGAACCTTGTGTTTACAAGAAGGAAAGTGGGAGCGCTGTAGTATTTTTAATCTTGTATGTGGATGACATACTATTGATTGGAAATGACATTCCTATGTTGCAATCTGTAAAGACTTCACTGAATAATACTTTTTCTATGAAGGATTTAGGAGAAGCAACATACATTTTGGGCATAAAAATCTATAGAGATAGATCAAAGAGGCTTATAGGTTTAAGCCAAGATACGTACATTGACAAGGTGTTGAAACGGTTCAACATGGAGCAGTCCAAGAAAGGGTTCTTGCCTATGTCACATGGTATGCGCTTCAGCGAAAAACAGTGTCCTTCGACAGCTGAAGAGCGGGAGCGCATGAGTAAGGTTCCATATGCCTCGGCTATTGGTTCTATAATGTATGCTATGATATGTACTCGCCCAGATGTCTCATATGCTCTAAGTGTTGCGAGCAGGTACCAAGCTGATCCAGGTGAGAGTCACTGGACACTTGTTAAAAACATCCTTAAGTACTTGAGAAGGACTAAATATGTGTTCCTAGTCTATGGAGGTGAGGAGGAGCTCGTTGTAAATGGTTACACCGATGCTAGCTTCCAAACTGACACGGATGATTCACAATCTCAATCAGGTTTTGTGTTCACAATAAATGGTGGTGTTGTAAGTTGGAAAAGTTCCAAGCAGGAGACGGTGACCGATTCTACAGCAGAAGCCGAGTACATTGCAGCCTCTGGAGCTGCAAAGGAAGGTGTTTGGATGAGGAGGTTCCTCATTGAGCTTGGTGTGTTTCCTGATGCGTCTAGCCCATTGAATCTACATTGTGATAATAATGGGGCGATAGCGCAGGCTAAAGAGCCGAGGAATCACCAAAAGAACAAACATGTACTGCGGAAATTTCATCTCATTCGAGAGT
This sequence comes from Saccharum hybrid cultivar R570, assembly GCA_038087645.1. Lineage (NCBI taxonomy): Eukaryota > Viridiplantae > Streptophyta > Magnoliopsida > Poales > Poaceae > Saccharum > Saccharum hybrid cultivar. The sequence continues at coordinate 13,491,436 of JAQSUU010000113.1, read as the reverse complement.
TTATTAGACGAGATGAGATCAAGATGTGCAAGATACACACGGATTCAAATGTTGCAGATCCTTTGACAAAGGCTCTTCCACAGCCTAAGCATGAGGCGCACATGAGAGCTATGGGTATTAGATATCTTCGAGATTAACTCTAGTGCAAGTGGGAGATTGTTGAGAGTATGCCCTAGAGGTTATCATAGAGATGACTATATTGCCTTGTATCCATGACATATAATGAGTCCATTGAATATCCATTAAAGACAACTTGTATCGATTACCAATTATGTGAATTGTTTGTGAAACTCTTTTACTTGTATGGTTATTCTAGAATGGTCCCTGATCGGAGTTCATGTTAGGACACACATGAATATCAGATCAGCACATTATTAGTTGATGACTATGTTTCACAAGTCATAGACATAGAGATGTCAAACTAATAATGTGGGCACATGTGTGACATGTAGGCTGGACTGACCCAACACGAGATGTTGTTATTGTCTCGATTCACATCATGTACGTTATGTCCTCAGACCTGAGATTGTTGTATGTACTCAAGATGTGAAATGACCTACTTAGAGATTATCAAACGCTACTCCGTAACTGGGTAGTTATAAAGGTGGTCTTCGGGTTTGTCAAGAAACATGCTGTGAGACATAGACAATCAAGATGGAATTTGCCCCTCTCTATATGAGAGAGATATCAATGGAACACTCTAATGATTGGATCAATAAATGCATGGTCGTGCTTAGGTTAAGTGTTAACCTATGAGTTGTACCAAATATCGTGTGGCAAAAGGAATGACATGTATATGGTTTGTGGTGGTTCGTCTGATATGATCTTTGTGTACACATAGGAGTTTGTTGAGAGTATGCCCTAGAGGTTATCATAGAGATGATTATATTGCCTTGTATCCATGACATATAATGAGTCCATTGAATATCCATTAAAGACAACTTGTATCGATTAGCAATTATGTGAATTGTTTGTGAAACTCTTTTACTTGTATGGTTATTCTAGAATGGTCCCTGATCGGAGTTCATGTTAGGACGCACATGAATATCAGATCAGCACATTATTAGTTGATGACTATGTTTCACAAGTCATAGACATAGAGATGTCAAACTAATAATGTGGGCACATGTGTGACATGTAGGCTGGACTGACCCAACACGAGATGTTGTTATTGTCTCGATTCACATCATGTACGTTATGTCCTCAGACCTGAGATTGTTGTATGTACTCAAGATGTGAAATGACCTACTTAGAGATTATCAAACGCTACTCCGTAACTGGGTAGTTATAAAGGTGGTCTTCGGGTTTGTCAAGAAACATGCTGTGAGACATAGACAATCAAGATGGAATTTGCCCCTCTCTATATGAGAGAGATATCAATGGAACACTCTAATGATTGGATCAATAAATGCATGGCCGTGCTTAGGTTAAGTGTTAACCTATGAGTTGGACCAAATATCGTGTGGCAAAAGGAATGACATGTATATGGTTTGTGGTGGTTCGTCTGATATGATCTTTGTGTACACATAGGAGTTGACACGTCTTGCTAGAGACCGCTATCAACTAATGGCCGAGTAGGAGTCCTCGGGCCACGTCTATTTGTACATGAACCCATAGGGTCGCACGCTTAAGGGGTTGGAAGCCCAATTCGGGTTGGACCCGAATTTGACTAGGCTTAGGGTTTTCTAATTGGGCCTCCAGTTTGGGGCTGATTAGAGGCGCCTATATAAGAGAGGGAAGGGGGCGCGGCCAGGGATCACGCGATTTAGCAGCCGCCGCCGTCACCCTCCCCACGCTCACGCCTACTGTTCCTCGCGGACCTAGCAGTCCGGAGGCGCAACGCTTCCTCCCGTACGTGTGGGATACCTTGGAGGTGCTGCATCTGGAGCACAAGGACGAACCGCACGAGAGGGACGATCCACGAGCGGAGGGTGGACGTGACGGACGACCACGCAACTGCACGGCACTGCTACGACGCGTTCGACTACATCGAGTCGCTTCCGCTGCACCTGCGCGTCTAGTGGTAATCCCGTAACCTGTAACTAGCAGTAGTTCCTAGTTTATGGGGTCGAAAAATTTTGTTTTCCGGCTAGCGTAGCATCCCCATATCCCTACAGTGGTTCAGAGCCGTAGCTGCTTCATTATAGGTTCGGTTGTATGCATACGGAGATATGCACGGTTGTAGATGAGTCTCTGATCATGGTTCGTGATCTTGCTGCGTTGGTCTTGTAACGATCTACTCGTACCGGTCGGAATTCCGCCATCCGAGTTAAGTGATACATGTAAACCCAGCCATGGCGAGATGGAGATCAATCAGATTGATCGAATCAAACCTAGGTCAAGTGCCGAGCGCATATGATGCGCGGCGGCGGTAGATTGGATCTACTCCCGGGCGTCGGGGTGCAAAAAAAGTGTTGTTCGGTAAAACAGCCATAACTTTTGCATACGACCTCGGATTGAGACGAATTTTATATCAAAATTGATCTACAGAAAATTTTACATCCGATTCTCCCCGGCTTTGCCGGGTTCGCCGAAATTAGATTTACAAAAAAAGGCCAGGAAGATGGTGTTCTGGACGTTTTAAGTTTAGACGTCGGAATCGGTTAAATCTTGATGATGCACCTGTCTGTAATGTTAATGCTAAAAGGCCTCGGCTTAATGAGTTAAGTCCTACTTATATGTGGCATTGTCGTTTAGGTCATATAAGTGAGAATCGCATGAAGAGGCTCCATTCTGATGGGCTTCTAACTTCGTTTGATTTTGAATCATACGAGACGTGTGAGGCTTGCTTAATGGGAAAGATGACCAAGGCGCCTTTCACAGGTGTTCCTGAGAGGGCGGCAGCTAGACTTGTTGGAACTTGTACATACTGATGTATGTGGACCAATGAGCACGACAGCTAGAGGTGGATTTCAATACTTCATTACCTTCACTGATGATTTTAGTAGATATGGCTATGTCTACTTAATGAAACATAAGTCTGAGACTTTTGAAAAGTTCAAAGAATTTCAGAATGAAGTAGAGAATCAACGTGGCAAGAAAATTAAGGCCTTACGATCCGATCGTGGAGGCGAATATTTGAGCCACGAGTTTAGCAATCATCTAAAGAGTTGCGGAATTGTTCCACAGCTTACGCCACCTAGAACGCCTCAGAGAAACGGCGTGTCCGAGCGACGTAATCGGACTTTGTTGGACATGGTTCGGTCTATGATGAGCCAGTCGGACCTTCCTTTATCGTTTTGGGGATACGCTCTAGAAACAGCCGCTTTCACACTGAATAGGGTACCGTCTAAGTCCGTAGTTAAGACACCATATGAGATGTGGACTGGTAAGAGTCCCAGTTTGTCTTTTCTAAAAATTTGGGGCTGTGAAGTTTATGTCAAACGACTTATATCAGATAAACTAACACCCAAGTCGGACAAGTGCTTTTTCGTGGGATATCCGAAGGAAACTTTTAGGGTATTATTTCTACAACCAATCAGAGGGCAAAGTGTTTGTTGCTCGAAACGGTGTTTTCTTAGAGAAAGAGTTTCTCAAAAGAGAGAAAAATGGACAGAATGTGTATCTTGAAGAAGTTCAGGATGAGCCAATAGGGAATGATTCCACGAGTGATGCTAATGTAGCAGAACATGTTGACATACCTATGGCAATAGAGACACCACCACAACCACGAAGGTCAGCTAGAATCCGTGCATTACGTGGCGATTTGTTATTGTTAGACGATGACGAACCTGCGACATACGCGGAAGCAATGATGGACCCAGATTCCGAGAAATGGCAAAGTGCCATGAGATCCGAGATAGATTCCATGAGTGAAAATCAAGTTTGGAACTTGGTTGATCTGCCTGATGGGGTTAGACCCATAGAGAGCAAATGGATCTATAAAAAGAAAATGGATATGGATGGAAATGTTCACGTCTATAAAGCTCGACTTGTTGCAAAGGGTTTTCGGCAAGTTCAAGGAATTGACTACGACGAGACTTTCTCGCCGGTAGCGATGCTTAAATCTATCCGGATCATTCTAGCAATAGCTGCTTTTTTCGATTATGAGATTTGGCAGATGGATGTTAAAACAGCCTTTCTAAATGGAAATTTGGAAGAGGACGTGTATATGATACAACCTGAAGGTTTTGTTGATCCTAACAATGCTAGAAAAATATGCAAGCTTAAGAAATCTATTTATGGGTTAAAGCAAGCATCTCGGAGTTGGAATATTCGTTTTGATGAGGCAGTCAAAGGGTTTGGCTTCCGTCAGAATGATGAAGAACCTTGTGTTTACAAGAAGGAAAGTGGGAGCGCTGTAGTATTTTTAATCTTGTATGTGGATGACATACTATTGATTGGAAATGACATTCCTATGTTGCAATCTGTAAAGACTTCACTGAATAATACTTTTTCTATGAAGGATTTAGGAGAAGCAACATACATTTTGGGCATAAAAATCTATAGAGATAGATCAAAGAGGCTTATAGGTTTAAGCCAAGATACGTACATTGACAAGGTGTTGAAACGGTTCAACATGGAGCAGTCCAAGAAAGGGTTCTTGCCTATGTCACATGGTATGCGCTTCAGCGAAAAACAGTGTCCTTCGACAGCTGAAGAGCGGGAGCGCATGAGTAAGGTTCCATATGCCTCGGCTATTGGTTCTATAATGTATGCTATGATATGTACTCGCCCAGATGTCTCATATGCTCTAAGTGTTGCGAGCAGGTACCAAGCTGATCCAGGTGAGAGTCACTGGACACTTGTTAAAAACATCCTTAAGTACTTGAGAAGGACTAAATATGTGTTCCTAGTCTATGGAGGTGAGGAGGAGCTCGTTGTAAATGGTTACACCGATGCTAGCTTCCAAACTGACACGGATGATTCACAATCTCAATCAGGTTTTGTGTTCACAATAAATGGTGGTGTTGTAAGTTGGAAAAGTTCCAAGCAGGAGACGGTGACCGATTCTACAGCAGAAGCCGAGTACATTGCAGCCTCTGGAGCTGCAAAGGAAGGTGTTTGGATGAGGAGGTTCCTCATTGAGCTTGGTGTGTTTCCTGATGCGTCTAGCCCATTGAATCTACATTGTGATAATAATGGGGCGATAGCGCAGGCTAAAGAGCCGAGGAATCACCAAAAGAACAAACATGTACTGCGGAAATTTCATCTCATTCGAGAGTTTATTAGACGAGATGAGATCAAGATGTGCAAGATACACACGGATTCAAATGTTGCAGATCCTTTGACAAAGGCTCTTCCACAGCCTAAGCATGAGGCGCACATGAGAGCTATGGGTATTAGATATCTTCGAGATTAACTCTAGTGCAAGTGGGAGATTGTTGAGAGTATGCCCTAGAGGTTATCATAGAGATGATTATATTGCCTTGTATCCATGACATATAATGAGTCCATTGAATATCCATTAAAGACAACTTGTATCGATTAGCAATTATGTGAATTGTTTGTGAAACTCTTTTACTTGTATGGTTATTCTAGAATGGTCCCTGATCAGAGTTCATGTTAGGACGCACATGAATATCAGATCAGCACATTATTAGTTGATGACTATGTTTCACAAGTCATAGACATAGAGATGTCAAACTAATAATGTGGGCACATGTGTGACATGTAGGCTGGACTGACCCAACACGAGATGTTGTTATTGTCTCGATTCACATCATGTACGTTATGTCCTCAGACCTGAGATTGTTGTATGTACTCAAGATGTGAAATGACCTACTTAGAGATTATCAAACGCTACTCCGTAACTGGGTAGTTATAAAGGTGGTCTTCGGGTTTGTCAAGAAACATGCTGTGAGACATAGACAATCAAGATGGAATTTGCCCCTCTCTATATGAGAGAGATATCAATGGAACACTCTAATGATTGGATCAATAAATGCATGGCCGTGCTTAGGTTAAGTGTTAACCTATGAGTTGGACCAAATATCGTGTGGCAAAAGGAATGACATGTATATGGTTTGTGGTGGTTCGTCTGATATGATCTTTGTGTACACATAGGAGTTGACACGTCTTGCTAGAGACCGCTATCAACTAATGGCCGAGTAGGAGTCCTCGGGCCACGTCTATTTGTACATGAACCCATAGGGTCGCACGCTTAAGGGGTTGGAAGCCCAATTCGGGTTGGACCCGAATTTGACTAGGCTTAGGGTTTTCTAATTGGGCCTCCAGTTTGGGGCTGATTAGAGGCGCCTATATAAGAGAGGGAAGGGGGCGTGGCCAGGGATCACGCGATTTAGCAGCCGCCGCCGTCACCCTCCCCACGCTCACGCCTACTGTTCCTCGCGGACCTAGCAGTCTGGAGGCGCAACGCTTCCTCCCGTACGTGTGGGATACCTTGGAGGTGCTGCATCTGGAGCACAAGGACGAACCGCACGAGAGGGACGATCCACGAGCGGAGGGTGGACGTGACAGACGACCACGCAACTGCACGGCACTGCTACGACGCGTTCGACTACATCGAGTCGCTTCCGCTGCACCTGCGCGTCTAGTGGTAATCCCGTAACCTGTAACTAGCAGTAGTTCCTAGTTTATGGGGTCGAAAAATTTTGTTTTCCGGCTAGCGTAGCATCCCCATATCCCTACAGAGTTGACACGTCTTGCTAGAGACCGCTATCAACTAATGGCCGAGTAGGAGTCCTCGGGCCACGTCTATTTGTACATGAACCCATAGGGTCGCACGCTTAAGGGGTTGGAAGCCCAATTCGGGTTGGACCCGAATTTGACTAGGCTTAGGGTTTTCTAATTGGGCCTCCAGTTTGGGGCTGATTAGAGGCGCCTATATAAGAGAGGGAAGGGGGCGCGGCCAGGGATCACGCGATTTAGCAGCCACCGCCGTCACCCTCCCCACGCTCACGCCTACTGTTCCTCGCGGACCTAGCAGTCCGGAGGCGCAACGCTTCCTCCTGTACGTGTGGGATACCTTGGAGGTGCTGCATCTGGAGCACAAGGACGAACCGCACGAGAGGGACGATCCACGAGCGGAGGGTGGACGTGACGGATGACCACGCAACTGCACGGCACTGCTACGACGCGTTCGACTACATCGAGTCGCTTTCGCTGCACCTGCGCGTCTAGTGGTAATCCCGTAACCTGTAACTAGCAGTAGTTCCTAGTTTATGGGGTCGAAAAATTTTGTTTTCCGGCTAGCGTAGCATCCCCATATCCCTACAATGGTCTCCCTAGGATGACGGGAGCCCTCTCATCAGAACCGGTCTCTATCACTACGAAGTCTGCTGGAGCGTACGAGGAACCCACTCGGACACATATGTTCTTCAATATTCCTCTCGGGAAACTCAGTGTCCTATCTACAAGCTGCAAACACATGGTTGTTTCTAATAATGGTTGTGAAAAGAGTTTTTCATAGAGTACCCTGGGCATGATGTTGACGCTGGAGCCAAAGTCACAGAGTGCTTCTGGGAAGTCTCGCATGCCGATGGAGATCGGGATGACGGGGCGTCCTGGATCGCCTCTCTTGACCGGCAGACGGTCAGTACTTACTTCCACGATAGGGTTACTCCAGTAATCTCCTGCATCAAACATGTCTACAAGATTTGCAGATTCTAGTCCTTCCGGTTGTGATGGTATACCGGGGTTAGTAGCAGGAACAGCAGCAGCTATTTGATTCAACTGAGATTCAATCATTTTATTAAAGCTAATCTGGTTCTTGATGGCAGTAGAGAAATTATCCATTCTATTATTTATATTTTCTAGTATTTTATCATTAGATGCCAATTTCTTAGACAGGTTATCCATTAGCTTTCCTTGGTTGGACACTAACTCTCTCAAAGGTGGATAATTATTATTATTATTGAAAGAATTGTTACCTTGGTAATTACCTGAGTAGTTAGGCCTCTGTTGATTCCAACCTTGATTCTGCTGAGGACGGTTGTAGTAGTTGTTGTTATTGTTGATGTAGTTCACGTCCTCCAACAACTCAGGACAGTGATTGCCCGAGTGTCCAGTACCTCCACACTCCTCACAAGTCATGTGGGAGTCGTAGACGTGCATGACTTCTTTCTTTTCTCCAGCTCGATCATCAAGCTTCTTCATGAGTAGGTCTAGCTTGGCAGACAGCATGTCTACCTCCTTGAGCTGGTGCATACCTCCACCTCTCTTGCGTGTCTGAGTTCTTTCTTCATTCCAACCTTGGTTGGATGCCATCTTCTCCACAAGAGCTGTGGCTTGAGGTATGGTGAGTGATAGGAATGCTCCTCCAGCTGCAGCATCCATGGTTTCACGGGCACTGTTAATGAGCCCATGATAAAATGTCTGCATCAGTAGCCAGCTTTCCATTCCATGATGGGGACATTCTAGGATGTAGTCTTGGAAACGCTCCCATGCTTCTGGAACGGATTCATCATGTTGTTGCTGAAAACTTGTAATCTTCCCACGGAGAGCATTGGTCTTGCCCATGGGAAAGAATTTGGCCAGAAAGTTCGTAGAGCAGAGTGCCCACATAGTGTTCTTCTCCTTTGTAGCGTAGAACCACTGCTTCGCTCTCCCCAACAGTGAGAATGGGAAAAGGCGAAGTAGTATGGCGTCTCTGGGGACATCAGCCATGGTGAAAGTGCTGCAGATCTCCAGGAAGTGTTGAAGATGAGCACTAGCGTCTTCATGTGGCTTCCCACAGAACTGGTTAGCTTGCACCATGTTGATGAGCCCAGGCTTGAGCTCGAAGTTCTTGTCGATGGCCACGGCAGGTCCAGTGCGGATGTTGTCCGTAGTGGGAGCTGAGAACTCGCGGATCGTCTTGTTCGCCATGGCTTCGAATTCAGTCGACAAATTCCGGATAAAACTTCGGCGGTCTTCGGATTTGGATGAAGCTTTGTGCTGAAGTGTTGACGATGTCTTCTTGAGTTTGGCTCTTGTTCTTCTGAATAAGGCTTCGGGATCGTCAACAAAGTTGTCTGGAAGATGTCTTCTATTCATGCATCACCCTGCAATAAATAATCAAAATGGAAAATACAGGGGTAAAACTGTATAGGAGAATTGATAAGCTCGATCAGATTAGTGATGCAAATGATGACTCAAAGTTCCATATTCATTCCTACTTAGTAATCAACCTTCCCCGGCAACGGCGCCAAAAATGCTTGTTGGGCATTCTTAACGTCACTACCAAAAGTAGACTTAGTTTTCTAATTCTGATAACGGCGCCAAAAATGCCAAACCTATCCCTCATGCCACTTAAGCCAAGTTGTCATCCCCAGCATGACATGAGAGACGCGGTATTGAAATATGCATTTGCTCATCAAGATAAATAATAAAAGGGATCTGCAAGCGCACAGATTAATACTGATGTAGCATTTTAACCGGGAAGTATTCCAGGTATCGTTATTTATATTTTTACCACTGGGAAGGGATTTCTAAGTATCATGGTTGATAATGGAATGAGAATATGGAACTGAGTACACATCATTGCATGTATAACCGAGAGTATTTATCAATCTCTTTATACAGGTATAAATGTCACATTAAGTAAAGGTAAAGTGATAATGGTGACAAAGATAATTAATCTGATCAGCTAGCCACATATAATAATGATAAGCACCTCAACAGGTATTCTAGCAAGTCATTAGCATGGAATTAGGATGAACTACAAAGATATTCCCTAAGTTATTATTAACTATAAAGTCTAGCATATCATAGTTAGTGCAATTATACTTGGCAATCATGGTGAGAAAAGACTATATCCATGCATAGTGAATATTAGCAAGGAAGATGAAGAACATAGAAATCACTCCCCTGTAATAGTATTGCTCTGCCTGCCCTATACACGAGAGGAGGACTATATAAGAATCAACGAAGCTGTCACTATCGCGAACTACCCCATAATCCGGCATATAGGGTGCAATCGCAGATAAATACGGTATAGACACCACGTCTACACAATAGTTATCATTCACCCACTGTACACATGGATAAACGCTATACGATCCTAGGCATGTATATAATTACAATCTAACTAAGCCAATCATATAACTATGATAAACTAAGAACAATATAATTGCAAATATAATCAAGTAGAGCAAAGTCATAATCAATATATTGAAATAGAATAAAGTCATATTCATAATATTGAAGAACAAAGATGAACAATTGAAGAACAGAGAGGAATTACCAAGAATCCTCTGGACAGATCCGGGAACCAATCGAAGATTGACTCCTTCTAGTTCTAATCCTATGTAGCTATGCTAACTAGAGATCTAGTTGATGTGGTGGCTCTAGGGCTTGATTAGAGGCTCTCCTCCTGAATTAGGGTTTGAAGTATGAGACGAGGGCCTCTCCTCCAGGGGCAGGGGCCTTGCTTATATAGCCATTTTAGATGAATCTGGGCCGTCGGATCAAACCGACATTGAACGGACGGTTTTCCTTGATCCTCTAGGTCGGTGGAGCATAATCCTCAAGGCGGAGCCTGATTGGCTCCAGGGCCAGGGCGGGCGCCCTAGGGACTAGGGCGGGCGCCCTGTCCCCGGCTCTGTTACGCTTCCCGTTCGTTCTCGTGGCTTCTGGACTCTTCTAGATGTAAGATAATTACGTGTTCGGTTAATATCCCGTCATTAATCCGACATGTGGGCCTTTCTTCCGTATTTCCTAATAACCCCCTGCAGAAATAGATAAACAGCAAAACTCATGGAATTCTGTCAGATAAAACCCTAAGTCTAGGTGTTGGTTTCATTTGGATCCTTTTCTCTATTTATTTGATAGTTATAATTGATACTTAAGGACCGTCAACAGCGTGCTCCCTTGTCCTTCCACCCTTCTCGGCAGGAGGGATCATAGCAGGGAGCGACTACTACAGTATCGGCCTCCTGACCCCGTAGGGTTAGGCTCGCCAGCCGACTGATAGCAGCCAGATGTCCGCCTTCTCGTACTCCCCCTCCGGCGGTCATCACCAAGACCTAACGAGAGATCTCTCTCTTCCTCCCTTTTTAGAATGGATCACTGCCTTTGTTCTATACGGAACGGATTGTCTCCATTGCCCCAGCCTGTCGGTCGGGGTGCCCAGAGGTGTGGTATGTACTCTTAGAACATATCTTTCGATAGTTTTGACGAGCTCTTCATCAATGATACACTTGCTGAATTCGTTGCAAAGTCTTTCATCAGCGCCTTGGTGGGACACTTTTATCTGCTTATCTTTTTTATATCATATTCTTTTTTTTGGCGGAGTGGGAGCACTCGATGAGGCCTCTACGACAGAAGAGCCCTGTTTCTGGCCGGATGATTCCATCAAATAAATGACACCCTGTAGGCACGGTATAAAGAAGATACTACTTAGAAAAAACATGTTAATAGAGACTGTGCTTAAACAAGAGATTCTCATGATCTCTTAATGGTCGACCCGATCAAACTATTTCACTTATGATCTGGCCTGGTTGACCCAATCATGATATTGAAGGATGGGACCTTTTCTCGAAGGTTGGAAAGTTCCATTTGTTTAGTACGAGATCGCTTCACAACTCGCAGTGCTTACACCTCTCGCCTATCGAAGTTATGTTCAAAAACCTCATAAGAGAACTTGTATAGAGAAGGATTTCCCGTGGCACAGCAGTTCTTCCATACCAACTTAGCTGCCCGGCGTTGCTATTGGCATAACAACCGGTACACCATAGGTTGACCCAACCCAGTCCTCTCGTACTAGGGTTGGCTCCTCGCAGTTCTCCATTTAACACCAACGGTAGCAAGGAACCGAACTGTCTCACGACGTTCTAAACCCAACTCACGTACCACTTTCATCGGCGAACAACCGAACCCTTGGGACCTTCTTCAACCCCAGGATGTGATGAGTCAAATCGAGGTGCCAAACAACTCCGTCGATAAGAGCTCTTGGGACTCATCAGCCTGTTATCCCCAGTGTACCTTTGATCCGTTGAGTGAGAGCCCTTCCACACAGGACTCCCGGATCACTATGGCCGACTTTTGTCTCTGTTCGACCAGTCGGTCTCACAGTCAGGCAGACTTATACCATTACGCTCACGAGCAGAATCAACGATTGAGCCTACCTTCGCACACCTCTGTTACTCTTTAGGAGGCATCCGCCCCAGATAAACTACCCACCTCGCAGTGTCCCGCCCCCCTGAATGATCGGTGCGGCGGTTAGGAATCCTTAGATGAAAGGGTGGTCTTTCAGGATTGGTCGTTGTGTGTCACCACCTCCCACCTATCCTACACATTCGATCAAGGTTGTCACTGCGAAGCTATAGTCAAGGTGCACGGGGTCTTACCGTCTAGCCGTTGGTACTCCGCATCTTCATGGAGAATTCAATTTCACCGGGTCCATGTCGGAGACAGTGGGGCAGTCGTTACACCAGTCGTGCAGGTCGCTACTTATGCGACAAGGAATTTTGCTACCTTAGGACTGTTAGAGTTGCTGCTGCCGTTTACCGGGGCTTCCATTCAAAGCTTATCACACTTCTCCTTCCGACCTTCCAGTGTACAGCAACAGGAGCTCGCCAACACTAGTTTTTTTTCTGATTTCCTGCCTGTTGCCTGTGTCGGTCCAAGGCTGTCTGTACTGAGATGTATATCATGAGATTCTAGAAATTGATGGATATCAGATTGAACACTTTTCCATGTTGTTCATTATGTAATTTCAGTCTTTAATTTCCTTTTTTATTTCTGTTCCCAATTTCAGTTTTTATTTTGAGTGCTGTAATTTCAGTTTCTATTTTCAGGTTTAAAGGTTTTTTTCTAGTGTTTTTTTATTTCCGTTTTCAGTCAAGTTTTTTTTTGTTTTTTTAGTTTCATTTTCAGTCACCCTTTTAGGTACAAATGCCTTCCTAAGCCATGTATATTAGTTGTCTCACCTACAATGTATAGGTTGTTATAGAAAGATAGTCATTACACACATAAATCGTCACAGAAGAATTTTATCCACACCCCCCCCACCCCAACTTGTGCAATAGCTTCTATTTTAAAATAATTTGCACCCCCCTCCCCCAACCTAAAGTTGTACTATTATAGTATTACATGGTAGTAAGGCTGTGTTTAGTTTCCACCTAAAACATTTTTATTCCATCACATCGAATATTTGAACACATGCATGGAGCATTAAATGTAGACGAAAAAAACTAATTGCACAGTTTAATTGAAAACCACAAGACGAATCTTTTAAACCTAATTAGTCCATGATTAGCCTTAAGTGCTACGTACACATATGTGCTAATGACAGCTTAATTAGGCTTAATAAATTCATCTCGCGATTTCTAGACGAGTTATGTAATTAGTTTTTTAATTAGTATCTGAAAACTCTTCCGACATCATATAAAACATCCAATGTGACACCCAAAAATTTCTTTCACGAACTAAACAAGGCATACTCCTTTTGATAGTTTCTACACCCCCCCCCCCCCGCCCGAGCTTGTACATACCATGTAAAAACTTTATTATATTTTTAGAGTAGCAAGTTTAATATTGCATGCTAGCAACTCATTTCATAAATATAGCAAACTTTTACACATAAATTGCTACTGAAATAAAATTCTTCAAAATATAGCCAAGTGGATATAGTTTTGTTCATCTCGTCATATGAAACACACCGGTGTAGACGAAATTGAAAACGGATATATCATTAAAAAATTATAGCCGCTCAAAGAAAATGTTGTGCTTTTTTTTTTGTTTGTATCAGCTTACGTCACAGCTGCTGAAAAAGGAATTGGTCTGGGGCTCTGGGCGCCTGGCAGAGGAGTGGAGTGGCGCAGAGGGGTCAGGCTCTCTGCTAAGGCGCGACGGTCGAGCGTTAACGTGGCCCTAACAAAAAAAAGTCGACACATCCATTCCAGTGTATCACAATTACAACCAGAGACTAATAGTGCTCATGGCAATATGGTATGTTTGAACACACGCCCACATACACCAAAATAGTAGGAAATGACATACAACAGTCATACTGCATAAAGTTGAAAACCGAAAGCAGACCATCGTGCATCAAACTTTACTCACGTAGTTGAGAAGCAAAGCCTGGAAAACCAACAATTATTCATCAGATAAGCACTCCCTGTGATTAGGTGAAGAAAGCAAGCTCAGTATCTTCTCCTGACAGGGCTCCTTGATCTGCAGAAGGTACGATAAGAATGTTAACCGTAGCTACGACCAACAAAACATCAGACGATAGGAAGAACAGACATTGATTACCATGAATATACAAAAATACGTACAGATACAAATATAGAAATACCAGTAATAGCACGTCCACAAAGTACTAATAGCATAAGGAAAACCATCTGTGCCTACTAAGCATGTAGATTGCTACTAGAACTGTTTCATTATATTATGTGATTAATAAATTTTGGTTAAACAGATCTTTTGTTAATTTTTGACTGAAAACCTAGTCGATAACAGCTTCAAACACATAAATTTCCCCTTGATGTGGCTACAGATTAACAAATGATAGAGAGCACATGATCTAGAAAGATAAGGGCCAGATTGGCAAGGCTCTGGCTCCAATGAAAAGGGCTTTGACTTTTGCAGAGCAGCTTCTCTAGTGGAGCTAAACTGTTTTGAAAACTGTTTGGCAAAAATGACTCTAGTGGCAGTTTTGTTATAATTTGTGCTTAGTTTGTGAGAGGCCACGTTTTCACGGTTCTGTCTCCTCCGTAGAAAAATAGCCCTGGCTCCTCCAGGCTTCTTCTCCAGAGCCATTTCTTGATGACCATTTGGAGCCAAAGCCACACTAGATGCCCAGCCAAATGAGCCCTAAATAAATAAGAACCCCCCCCCCCCCAAACCCACCCAGACACCCACCCACGCCCACAGCAAAAAAAAAAGGAAAATACTGTAGTTTTAACTGATCTATGTACAAAATAAGATTGTGACCCAAATATTTTTTTTTGACCGCAAAAGACTCTGGGGGAGATCCCCACAGTGATAGATTTTATATTAATAAAAGGGAGAACGTACTTACAAACAGGGATTAACTAAAAGCATCAAGCCAAACACAAAAGGATGACCGCAGGTCATCCTTGAAACAAACAGACTGCAAGAAACATTGATTTTTAAAATTTGCCAACCAGGCTGATGGAGTTGGATCACGCCTCTGAAAAACCTTGTCATTGCGCATCTTCCACAACTCCCATGCTGCTATCACGGCCGCCTCCGTGAAGAAAGGAACATTGTGAACCTGTCCCGCATGTACCAATCTATCCGAAAGTTGCAGCGTATCATTCCAGTCGAAATGGATGTTTGCCCAACATTCCTTCGCGAAGGGGCAGTCGAAGAGTAAGTGATCAATGGTCTCCTCTTCACCACGGTTGCACATGACACAGATGTTATCGTCCTCTATGTTCCGATGCCGTCTCTGGAGCATAGACTTGGTATTCAAATGGTCCACCAGGACAAGCCATGCAAAGAATTTCACGCGTGGAGTGCATCTAGATTTCCAGACGACTTTGAAAATTGGATGTGCTTCCATGGTACTGAAGACATGAGAGTAGAAACGTCGTGAAGTATACACATTGCCCCAGATGGGCAGCCAGCAATCCTTGGCATCAGCATCGTATGGCAGGTTCTGTAGCTGCAGTTGCAGGACTTCATATTCCTCAAAAGCTTGATGCGAGAGCAGGAGGAAGAAAAGTTCATCAAGGTCTGTTGCTTGCATGACCTCCAGCACCGAGACATTCTCATTGCTTGCAAAGGATGCCAACCTTGGAAACTCTTGGGATAGGACGGCATGAGACCACATATCATCCCAGAAATAGACTGTCGAACCATCCCCTATTTCACATTTGGCAATGCCTCGGAAGATGACGCTGAGACGAAGAACATCCTTCCACCAGAAGGAGCCAACTTCCCTAGATGCATGGGGTACTTTGGTGGTATAATATTTGCTCCACACAAGGTGCACCCATGGGGTGTCAACTTTATTATAGAATTTGAAAAGATGTTTGAGTAGTAGCGCATCATTTTGCAGTCTAAGGTTAAGAACTCCCAGCCCCCCTTTCTCCTTGGGCTGCATAACAACTTCCCATGCAACTAAGTTCCCCCTTTTCTTTTGGGCATCATTACCTCTCCAAAGACATTGCTTTCGTGCTCTGTCGATGTTGTCAATGACCCCTTTTGGTAGCTTGATGGTACACATAGCATATGTGGTGATGGGGGTTATAGCCGAGTTAACCATTTCCAAGCGACCCGAGTAAGAAAGCCATGTGGAGCACGTAGAGAGCCTCCTCTCTATTCTGTCCATCATCGGGGTGAAGTCCTCAATGTGTGGCTTGGTCGTTCCCATGGGCAAACCCAAATACGTGAACGGCATAGAACCAATATCACAGCCCAGTGTGTTTGCTAGATGGGTCATCTTCTCCTCATTGACGTTGATGGAGTACATATGTGATTTACTGTAGTTAACTTTAAGCCCGGTTGACTCCGAAAAGCTGTGCAACAAAGCCTTAAGGAAGATCAGCTATCTGGCATCGGCTTGCAACATCATGAGCATATCGTCAGCGTACTGAACTATGGGAAAATCCCCAGTCGGTTGTGGAATTGGAACTCTGAGCAAATTCATAGTAGCAGTCTGGTTCACTAAAATCTGCAGAAGTTCAGCCGCTATAACAAAGAGGAGGGGCGATAATGGATCGCCTTGACGGACCCCTCTCTTGCACTTGAAAAATTTTCCTGGGACGCCATTGAGTAGGACAGCAGATGAACCTGAAGAAAGAATGGTTTGAACCCAATCCAACCATCTCTGTGGGAACCCCATGTAAGCCATAACTTGCACAATAGTTGAATGTTCCATTGTATCAAACGCTTTTTCGAAGTCTAATTTTAGGATGATGATCTCTCTTTTCGACTTATGGCACTGGTGAATGTACTCATAACTCCATGCTAAGCAGTCTTGGATCGTGCGTGACCGAATAAAACCATATTGATTTTGATGAACAACTCTCAAGATGACAGCCTGCAATCTCTCAACTAGAATCTTGGTGATGACCTTGAGCGAGATGTTCATTAGGGAGATGGGGCGAAAATCATTTACTGTCTCTGGGCTGTCCTTTTTAGGAGCCAAGGTGATATGAAGTGTTGATGCATTCAAGATTAATCTGACCCGAGAAAAACTTTGAGCAAAGGGAGTAAAAATCATCTTTGATAAATTGCCAACACTTTTTTAGGAAACGGCCGTTAAAACCATCGGGGCCCGGAGCCTTGTCAGCCGGCATACGCTTCACCACCAAATCCACCTCCTGCAGAATTGGGGCAGCAACAGAATCTAGCTCGTTCACTGATGTGACAAGGCTCGAGAGGTCAAAAAGCATAGTAGGTGATGACGTGGTGCCCATGCGATTTCTGAAGGAGTTCCAGAGAAGGCCTGCCTTCCCTTCATGGTCATGGATCCAAATGCCTTGGTCATTCATGATCTGCGCAATGGAATTTCTTCTATAAGAAATAGTAGCCATGCCATGGAAGAATTTTGTACACTCATCGCCCAACTTTATTCTATTGACTGTGTAACGATTCCTCCAGTAGAGATTCTTGTATCGCAACCAAATTTGAAGTTGTTTCTTGACAACAGCCTGCAGGTTTGCTTCAGGATTAAAAAGGCCTCTTATATCCTCCAAAGCATCTAGAAAACCAATGACTTGGTTGCAGTTGCTGATGAGCATTCTTAGATTTGATAAATACTTGCTCCAGTCCTTCAGTCTGGCTCTTAGGGCCTTGAATTTGGAAGAGATGGTACGAGCAGCATCACTGTTAGCTGGCGTAGAGGTCCACGAGTCATATACTGTGTCTAGGAAATCATCTTGCTCTGCCCAGAAATTCTCAAAGCGGAATAGATTAGCTCTAGGAATTTTTGTGCTAATCACCACCTTGCATGGAATATGATCCGAAGTGATCTTTGCTAAAGGAAGGACCTCTGTGTTGGGGAAGTCAATGGTCCAGTTGGTGGACGTGAAGAACCAATCAAGTTGCTCAAGCAGCGGATCGGCTTGCATATTGCTCCAAGTGAATGCCCGACCCTTCAAAGGCAGCTCAACTAAACCAAGATGCCCAATCGCATCATTGAAAATAAAAGTGTCAGCAAGATTGCCACCGGGTCTATTTCGGTTATTCAGAGAGCGGTAGAAATTAAAATCTCCCAGGAAGATCCAATTCTCTGAGTCGGATATAGCATGACTACGAAACCAGCTGACAAACTCTGAGCGGGCAGGATCATTACATGGTCCATAGACTGGTTAGTTTCCAGGTCTCGCTGGTGTGAGTCGAAATGAAGCTAACCGTGAGACCAAAGCTCTGTTTATCAGTGACTATGCCTGAAAAAACTGAACTGTTCCAGAGAACAAGGATACCCCCAGATGCTCCTACCGAGGGTACATAATCAAAATGGTCAAAACGCTGTGGTGCAAATTTTCTGATAAAGGATAGATCAAAGGTTTCTTTCTTCGTTTCTTGCAAACATATTACTGAGGTAGCACTCTCTTCGATTTTATCACATACTGCATCCCATTTCTCTGTGGCATTGATCCCACGAACATTCCAGCACAAAATAGTCCAGTTACGTGTACCCATTATGTAACAATAAAAGGGAGACAATAGTTCCTGATATGACTAGCATACTCAGGATGGGCTGCATTTCAGATGGCATATTCATAGCACTTGACGATAACTTAATCAGAGGATTCATCATTGGCCACCGGATTGGAAGAGGGCGCTGTCATGTTCGGGCGCACGTACACCAGGCGTCGCCGAGCCAGGGACGTGCGCCGCGCCCGGGAACGCGCTGAGCAGCGGGCTCAGGCGGAGCAGGGCCCAGGCCCAGCCCTGGCCGCAAGTCACGATAGTGGCTGATAAGGAAGGAATTGTTAGCTGATTAATAGCCTTCTATTATTTGTTATCTTTCTATTATTAGTTCCTAAATTAGAGGAGCCTGTTGCTCCGGTTGGTTGGGCCTGAGGCCATTTATATCCTGTAACCGCACATTCTGGGAATCAAGCAAGATTAAACCTATCAAACCCCTCCCTCTTCTCTTCAGCCGCCAGGGGGCATAACCCGGTGACGTTCATTGGCGTGGGGGCAAAACCCTGCCGGCTACCACGGATCAAGGCTACGAATTACATAGCCGAGGTCCGCCCGTTCTTGGGCTTAACGCCCTTGACAACCTGGTATCAGCGTCGCGTCGATCCTCCCAATCAGCCGCCTCCAGCCCCTCTGCCGCACCACCACCAGCCCCACCATCTTCGCCACCATCATCGGCTGCGCCTTCTTCTGTGCATCCAGCCATGGGTGACGGCGAACCCAGCCTCGCCGACGTCGTCCAGATGTTGAAGAACCTCTCCGCCGAAGTGGCGGGCCTCAAGGAGAAAGCTGCCTCATCCGCGGCGAGTGGCCACCAGGACGGCCAACACCATACCGATCGGCCGCCCCGGTTCCAAAAATTGGATTTTCCCCGATTTGACGGCAAGACTGATCCGCTGCTGTTCATCAATCGGTGCGAGTCCTATTTCCGCCAGCAGCGCACCATGCCGGAGGAGCGCGTGTGGATGGCCTCCTACAATCTGGAGGACATTGCCCAGTTCTGGTTCATCCAGCTCCAAGAGGATGAAGGCACGCCTCCCTGGGGGTGCTTCAAGGAGCTTCTGCAGCTGCGGTTCGGGCCGCCCCTGCGTTCGGCGCCCCTCTTCGAACTCTCCGAGTGCCGCCGCACGGGGACCGTCGAAGAATACTCCAACAGGTTCCAAGCGCTTCTTCCTCGCGCCGGCCGTCTCGACGAAGACCAGCGGGTGCAGCTCTACACCGGCGGTCTGCTGCCCCCGCTTAGCCATCAAGTGCGCGTCCACGCACCGTCCTCACTCGCGGCGGCCATGAGCTTGGCGCGTCAGATGGAGTTGGTGGAGCTAGATCGCCTCAGCCAGGCAGCCCCCAAAGCGGCACCCAGGGCGATCCTGCCGGCGCCCGCACCTCGCCCGGCGGCTCCCGCACCGGCCGTCCTGCCAGAGCCCGCACAGCAGGCGTTGCCCGCGCCCAGGGTGCCCTTGGCCCTCCCAGCACCACCGGCCAGGGAAGGGGGCCAAACAACCAAGCGCCTTACTACGGAGGAGCAGGCGGAACGGCGTCGTTTGGGCCTCTGCTACAACTGCAACGAGCCCTATTCACGCGGCCACAACCGGGTGTGTCGCCGCATATTCTACATCGACGGCGTCGAACTCGCTAAGGACGACGAGCCAGCGGAGGCGCCCGTCTTCTCCCTCCACACGGTTGCCGGGGTGGCCGTCAGCAGCACCATCCAGCTTCGCGTACGTGTGGGGGCAGCAGACCTCACCGCGCTCGTCGACACGGGCTCCACGCACAGCTTCATCGGCGAGGCCGCGGCCCAGCGCGCGGGGCTGCCCGTCGAGACACGCCCTCGCGTGACAGCCACAGTGGCCAACGGGGAGCGCATCTCCTGCCCTGGCGTCCTCCGTCAAGCTCCGGTCGTCATCGATGGCATGACCTTCAACGTCGACCTGTACCTCATGCCATTGGCGGGCTACGACGTCGTCCTCGGCATCAACTGGATGGCGTCGTTGGGTGACATCGTCTGGAACGTGACGGCAGGCACCATGGCCTTCCAGCACGAGGGGCAGACCGTGTGCTGGCGCGGCACTGCACCCCCGTCCCCTCCACGTCTGCATGCGGCCACACCCGTGACCGAGCCCCTTCTCGACGAGCTGCTGGACGCGTTTGAGGACGTCTTCGCAGCGCCAACCGGCCTACCACCGGCCCAGGGGCGCGCCCACCGCATCACACTCAAGCCAGGCTCGGCCCCGGTGGCAGTTCGCCCATATCGCTACCCCGCCGCGCACAAGGACGAGCTGGAACGCCAGTGCGCGGCCATGATGGCGCAGGGCATCGTGCGGCGAAGCGATTCAGCCTTCTCTCCGGTGCTCCTAGTCAAGAAACCGGACGGCTCGTGGCGCTTCTACGTCGACTACCGCGAGCTGAACGCCATCACGGTGAAGGATGCCTACCCCATCCCGGTCGTCGACGAGCTGCTGGATGAGCTCCATGGCGCGCAGTTCTTCACCAAGCTCGATCTACGGTCGGGGTACCACCAGGTGCAAATGTGGGCCGACGACGTCCACAAGACGGCTTTCCGCACCCATGACGGCCTCTACGAGTTCCTCGTCATGCCGTTTGGGCTGTTCAACGCCCCGGCCACTTTCCAGGCGCTCATGAACGACGTGCTCCGTCCTTTCCTTCGTCGCTTCGTGCTGGTGTTTTTTGATGATATTTTGATCTACAGCATGTCGTGGGCAGACCACCTCAGGCACCTTCACATCGTCCTCACCGAGCTCCGTCGCCACTCCTTGTTCGTCAAGCGCTCCAAGTGTGTGTTCGGCGTTCCGTCGGTCGCCTACCTCGGCCACACGATCTCGTCGGTCGCCTACCTCGGCCACACGATCTCGGTGGCCGGCGTGGCTATGGACTTGGCCAAGGTGCAGGCCATCGTGGAGTGGCCGGTGCCCCGGTCCCTGCGGGCGGTCCGCGGATTCCTCGGCTTGGCGGGCTACTACCGCAAGTTCATCCACAACTACGGCTCCATCGCGGCGCCCCTCACCGCCCTGCTCAAACGGGATGGCTTCGCTTGGAGTGATGAGGCGGCTGCGGCCTTCGCCGAGCTCAAAGCCGCAGTCACCACCGCGCCGGTGTTGGGCATGCCAGACTTCGCCAAGCCGTTCGTTGTCGAGTGCGACGCGTCATCCCATGGATTCGGGGCTGTTCTCATCCAAGACGGCCACCCGATCGCCTTCTACAGCCGGACGGTGGCGCCGCGACACCGGGCGCTCGCCGCCTACGAGCGGGAGCTTATTGGGCTGGTCCAGGCAGTCCGTCATTGGCGACCTTACTTGTGGGGGCGTAGCTTCGTCGTCCGGACTGATCACTACAGCCTAAAGTACCTGCTGGACCAGCGCTTGTCCACCATTCCACAGCACCATTGGGTGGGCAAGTTGCTGGGCTTCGACTTCTCCGTGGAGTACAAGCCGGGAGCGGCTAACGCCGTTGCAAATGCGCTGTCCCGGCGGGATACTGAGGATGGGGAGCTGCTGGCCATCTCCGGGCCGCGTTTCGACTTCGTCGACCGACTCCGCCAAGCACAGCTCCAGGACCCGGCTCTGGTGGCACTGCACACCGAGATTGCTGCCGGGAGCCGGCCTACGACCTGGACCATCGTCGACGGCATGGTGCTGTTTGGGGGGCGCCTCTACATCCCGACAACGTCGCCACTGCTCCAGGAGCTCCTCCGGGCGGTCCACGAGGACGGGCACGAGGGCGTTCAGCGTACCTTGCACCGCCTCCAACGTGACTTCCACTTCCCTAACATGAAGGAGGAGGTGCAGGCGCTGGTGCGGGCTTGCGCGGTCTGCCAGCGCTACAAATCTGAGCATCTTCACCCGGCGGGCCTCTTGATGCCGCTTCCGGTGCCGCAGGGCATATGGACCGACGTCGCGCTTGACTTTGTGGAAGCCTTGCCGCGTGTCCGTGGAAAGTCAGTCACCCTCACCGTGGTGGATCGCCTGAGCAAGTGTTGCCACTTCATCCCGTTGGCCCACCCCTACTCCGCCGAATCCGTCGCCCAAGCCTTCTTCAGTGAAGTCGTCCGCCTCCATGGGGTACCGCAGTCCATGGTCTCCGACCGGGACACAGTCTTCACGTCTCTGTTTTGGCAGGAACTTATGAGGCTGATGGGTACCAAGCTCCACATGACGACGGCGTTCCACCCTCAGTCGGATGGGCAGTCCGAGTCGGCCAACCGCGTCATCATCATGTACCTGCTGTTAGTCGCTGGATTCGCACTCTTGGTAGTAGTTGAATCCTTACTCTCATCGAGAGAGGATGACACTAGGAGTTGGGGCAATTTTCTGGTTTATTTCTCACACAAACTCATACAATGCCATGCCAACCTGAGGGGTTGGGGATACATATTTATAGGCTGCTAGCCAGCCAAGCATATGCCAAGATGCTAGTCTAAGATGCTAGTCTAGATGCTAACCACTTAGTCTAAGATGCTGTCCTATATGCCAACTGCTGTCCTAAAAGCATATGTTGTCCTAGATGCCGTCCTAGATGCTAACTGCTGTCCTAAAAGCAGTCAAAAGATGCTGGACATAAAGATCATGTGCTGCAGTGTGCAGCAGCCCTACAACCACCAGCCACAGAGACTTATCCATCACTCTCCCCCTGAGTCTTGTGTGGCTCCTTGTGGGGTATCTGGGCCATCCCGATCCTGGCGCGAAGTTCCTGGAACTTGACCCGCCCAAAGGACTTGGTCAGGAAGTCGGCGAGCTGGTCTTGGGTGTTGATGTAGTTGGCCCGGACACTCCCTTCTTCCAGGCAGCTTCTGATGAAGTGGTACCTCACCCAGATGTGCTTGCTGCGCTCGTGGAAGACAGGATTCTTTGCCAAGGCCAAGGCGGACTTGTCCACCTTGAGCTCCACCGCTTCAGTGTCTCTGCCGAGGAGATCACCAAGCAGTCGAGCGAGCCAGAGCGCCTGAGTCGAAGCGGTGGAAGCCGCTATATACTCGGCCTCGCAGCTGGACAGGGCCACCACCTGCTGCTTGACCGACTGCCAGCTAACGAGGCACTTGCTGGTGCTCCGCCGTCGGTCGCTGCATGAACCGGCTGACGTAGCCGACGGCAAACGCCAAGTCCGGTCGCGTGTGGACAAGGTAGCGAAGGCTGCCCACAATGCGCCGGTACTGCGTCGCGTCCACCTCCTCCTCCGTACTCTCCCGACTCAGCCTCAGCCTCTCCTCCATAGGAGTGTGGGCTGGGTTGCAGCCGGTGAGACCGCCTAGCTCCACAATGCGCTTGGCGTAGGCAGTCTGGCGAAGAGAGGTGCCGGAGCTGTCCTGGTGGACCTCGATCCCCAGGTAGAAGGAGAGAGGGCCCAAGTCGCTCATCTGGAAAGTTGCCCTCATCTTCTCCTTGAACGCCTCGATCTCCACCTCCTTGGTGCCGGTGATCACCAAGTCGTCGACGTAGACGCCTACCAGCAGGGCCTTTCCTCCGCTGCCCCGCCGGTAGATGGCCGCCTCGTGTGGGCTTTGCTCGAAGCCCATCCCCTTCAGCGTGGAATCCAGCTTGGCATTCCACGCCCTCGGTGCCTGCCGCAAGCCATAGAGGGCCTTGCGCAGGCGAAGCACCTTGCCCTCCTTGCCGGGAATCGCAAATCCCGGCGGCTGATGCACGTAGACCTCCTCCTTCAAGTCGCCGTTAAGGAACGCCGACTTGACATCCATGTGATGGACACGCCAGCCTTCCTGGGCAGCTAGCGCAAGGAGTCGCACGGACTCCATCCGTGCAACGGGTGCGAAGGCGTCGTCGAAGTCGATTCCTTCTTGCTGGACGAAGCCGCGCGCCACCAGACGCGCCTTGTGCTTGATCACCTCTCCGGTCTCGTCCTTCTTGAGCTTGAAGACCCACTTGAGAGAGATGGCGTGGTGGTCGGCTGGAAGATCGGCCAGCTCCCACGTCTTGTTCCGCTCGACGGCGTCCATCTCCATCTGCATCGCGGCACGCCATGCCGCGTCCCTCTCCGCCTCGGTGAAGGAACGAGGCTCGCCATCGTCCTGTGCGAGGTGCAGCTCCGCCTCAAAGTCATGTTGTGCCAGTCCAGGGACCGGCTGCTCGCCGAGGTTGTCCACGGTACGGTAGCGCAGAGGCTCACCGCCGTGGTAGGCGTCAATGCGATCCTCGTCGTTGGACAGCGGAGTGGCGAACTCCACTGTGCGCTGCTCGTCGTGGGCCGAAGCTGCCGGTGCCGAGCCTGAAGAGGTAGGGTCCGGTGTAGGAGAACGAGGCGTGGCCAGCGGTGCTGGTGGTGGACTCGCCGGAGCCTGTGGACTTGCCGGAGCTGGTGGTGGCGGTGGTGAAGGACTCGCCGGAGGTGGTGGCGAACGAGGTGGTGGGGTAGGCGAGCTCGGTGAGGACGAGCTGCTAGCTCCCCCCGCCTCCTTGAAGTGGACGTAGTCGACGACGAAATCGCTGGTCGTCGGAGTCGAGTCGTCATCCACCATCTTGCCCCACGTCCAGCTTCGCCCCTTGTCGAACGCGACGTCACGCGTGATGCGCACGCGCCGTGTCGCAGGGTCGAGGACGCGGTAGGCCTTGGCGCCCTCCGCGTAGCCGATGAAGACCCCTGGCGTGCTCCGGTCGTCGAGCTTGCCGACGTGGTTGAGCTCCTTGACGAAGACCAGGCAGCCGAAGACGCGAAGGTGGCTCACCGCGGGCTTGCGCCCATGCCAGGCCTCGTATGGCGTCTTGCCGTCGAGGGCCTTGGTGGGGGAGCGGTTGAGCAAGTGGACGGCAGTCATCACCGCCTCACCCCAGTAGATCGCCGGCATCCCTCTCTACTTGAGGAGGGCACGGGCGGTGGCCACCACCGTCTGGTTGCGGCGCTCGACGACGCCGTTCTGCTGCGGAGTGTACGGCGCGGAGAAGTGGCGGTGGATCCCCTCATCGGCGCAGTACGCCGCGAACTCGGCCGCCGTGAACTCGCCGCCGTTGTCCGTGCGTAGGACCCGAAGCTTGCGGCCGCACTCCACCTCCGCAGCAGCTTGAAGGTGCTTGATTGCGTCCGCTGCGGCTGCCTTGGCGTCGAGCAGGACAGCCCACATGTAGCGGGACACGTCGTCGACGAGGAGGAGGAAGTAGCGCCGGCCTCCAGGTGTAGCCGGTGTCACGAGGCCACAGAGGTCACCGTGTACGAGCTCCAGCTTCTCCTTAGCGCGGAAGCTCGCCTGGCGGGGGAAAGGGAGCCGCCGCAGCTTGGTGAGGACACAGGTGTCGCAGAATTGCTCCACGTGGTCGACGTGCGGCATGCCCCGCACCATCTCCTTGCTGCTGAGCTGCCTCAGGGCCTCAAAGTTGAGGTGCCCAAAGCGCTCGTGCCACCTCCAAGCGTCATCATCGCGGCGGGCTGCAAGACAAAGAGGTTGCGCCACCTGTGCGTGAAGGACGTAGAGGCGGTTGCTCCTGTTGACCTTGACCAGGAGCCGGTGTCGATGATCCCAAATGCGCAGCACCCCGTGCTCGGTCTCCACGCGTGATCCGCTCTCATCTAGCTGTCCCAAGCTGATGATGGAGTTCCTCAACGCGGGGATGTAGTAGACACCTGTGAGCAGCCTATGCTCGCCAGTCTTGGCGACGAAGACGACAGAGCCGACGCCCTTGATCTCCACAGCGGAGGCATCGCCGAACTTGACGGTGCCTCGAACGCTTGGGTCGAGCTCGGTGAAAAACTCCCGCCGTCCGGTCATGTGGTGGGTGGCGCCGGTGTCAAGGCACCACCCGTCGGTCTTGTCGTTGCCGGAGCTGTCGTCGAGGAGGGCGTGTGCTTTTGGCTCGTCAAGGTGGAGGAGAGCCGTTGCGGCCGGTGCCGCTGGAGGTAGTTCGATGCTCGCATGAGCAATGAACAGAGCCGGCTGCTCCTCTTCCGCCTGCGCGACGTGGGCCTGGCCGCGTCGTGGCTGTCGACAATCCTTGGCCCAATGACCAAGCTTGTCGCAGTTGTAGCAAGGGTCGCCTCGTGCTGCCTTTTGCTTGCCAGCGACGCCGCCCTGGGCGCCTCCACGATCATCACCCTCGGCACGTTCTCGCGCCCCTGCCTGGGCGTCTTTGCGCGGCTTGCCACGCTTGCCACGCTTGCGGCCGCCTGTCGTGGAAGAAGGCTCCCCCTTCTTCCTGTCACCTTGGCCGGCAGCCCACTGCTCCCGAGTGAGGAGGAGCTTCCCGCCAATGGTGACGGGTCCCGAGAGGCGCTGTGGCTCATCGCCGTCAACGACCTTGAGGCGGCCCAGCGCATCCTCGATCGTCATCATGGAGAGGTCCAGCAGAGACTCGATTGAGCGAGCCATCTGCTTGTACTTCTCGGGGACGAAACGGAAGAGCTTCTCAACAGTTCTCTCCTCGCCGTAGGTGTCGTCGCCGAACTGCACCAACTTTTGCAACAGAGTGTTGAGACGGAGAGCAAAGTCATCAACGTCCTCACCTGGCTTGAAGGCCAGGTTCTCCCACTCCTTGCGAAGTGCCTGCAGTGTGGACTTGCGGGCGCGATCGCTGCCGATGCATGCTGCAGCGATGGCGTCCCAAGCCTCCTTGGCAGTCCGCTTGCTGGTAAGCGAAAACTGCATCTCGGGCGGGACTGCAGCAATGAGAGCATCCAGCGCCCGTCGATCTTGGTCGTAGTCGACGTCGCCGTACCGGACTGCATCCCACATATGCCGCACCTGGAGCTTCACCCTCATCACCGCAGCCCACTCAACGTAGTTGGTCTTGGTGAGGGTAGGCCACCCGTCGCCGGGGCCGACGTCCCTGATGACAGTCTGGTACTCGTGGTGACCACGGTACCGAACAGGGGAGAGAGAGCCGCGCTGCCTGTGAAGGCCGCGCTCTCCGTCGACCCGTCCGCCGCCGCCATGCGCGCCTCCTTCAGGAGCGCCACCGCCGTGCGCGCCTCCTTCAGGAGCGCCGCCGGCGTGTCTGCGCCTGTCTGGGCTGCCGCCGCGCTCGTGGGCGTGCACGGCTGCCCACTGCGCCGCTCGCCCTCGCGATGCCTCCCTCTCCAGCAGCTCGAGGTCCGCGTCGGCGCTGTCATCAGCAACGATGGAGCTGCTGTTGCTGCCGCGTAGAACCTCGACCTCCGCTGCTGCTACACGCGCTGCATCCGCCGCCGCCGCAGCTTCCACCTCTGCTCTAGCTGCTGCTAGCTCCGCTGCTGCCAGCCTCGATGCCCTTGCCGCTGCTGCAGCGGCGTCTGCTGCCGCTCGCTCGCGCTTCTCTGCCGCGGCGAGGTCGGCCTCCTGCCGACGCCGCGTGCTCGAAGCGACCGAGCCCTGAGACTGGCCTGCGGACATGGCGCGCTATCGAGGGGGCTACTGTGGAGAGCAGGGGCAGCCGGAGCTGCTGTGTGGAGAGTAGGGGCAGCCGGAGCTGCTGCTGCTACCGGCTGCGGTTAGGGCTGCTGCGAGGCCGGGGAAGGAGAAGAGCAGAAGATGCTCAGGCTACAGGATAGTACGGCTCCGATACCACTTGTTAATCGCTGGATTCGCACTCTTGGTAGTAGCTGAATCCTTACTCTCATCGAGAGGATGACACTAGGAGTTGGGGCAATTTTCTGGTTTATTTCTCACACAAACTCATACAATGCCATGCCAACCTGAGGGGTTAGGGATACATATTTATAGGCTGCTAGCCAGCCAAGCATATGCCAAGATGCTAGTCTAAGATGCTAGTCTAGATGCTAACCGCTTAGTCTAAGATGCTGTCCTAGATACCAACTGCTGTCCTAAAAGCAGATGCTGTCCTAGATGCCGTCCTAGATGCTAACTGCTGTCCTAAAAGCAGTCAAAAGATGCTGGACACAAAGATCATGTGCTGCAGTGTGCAGCAGCCCTACAACCACCAGCCACAGAGACTTATCCATCACCTGCGGTGTCTGACGGGTGATCGGCCGCGCCAGTGGCTCCGGTGGCTGCCGTGGGCAGAGTACTTGTTCAACACTGCCTACCAGTCGTCGCTGCGTGATACGCCGTTCCGCGTCGTCTACGGGCGCGATCCGCCGTCCATCCGCTCGTATGAGCCCGGCGACACCAGGGTGCCGGCAGTTGCCAAGACCATGGCGGAGCGCGAGGAGTTCTTGGCTGATGTTCGTGCCCGCCTGGAGCAAGCTCAAGCCACTCAGAAGCTGTTCTACGACCGCCATCATCGTCATGTCAGCTACCAAGTTGGTGACTGGGCGCTGCTTCGTCTTCGCCAGCGCTCGGCCTCCTCACTGCCACAGACCACCGGCGGCAAGCTCAAGGCCCGCTTCTGCGGTCCGTACCAGGTCATCGAGCTCATCAACGACGTCGCTGTGCGGCGTGCCCTACCAGTCGGCGCCCGCATTCACAACGTCTTTCACGTGGGGCTGTTGAAAAAGTTCCAAGGAGAACCTCCAGTTGCAGCACCGCCTCTGCCTCCTCTCCGACATGGCGCCATCGACCCTGAACCTGCGCGTGCGGTGCGCTATCGCATCGCCAGGGGTGTGCCCCAGGTCCTCGTCCAGTGGCAGGGTGCTTCAGCTGCCTCGGCTACGTGGGAAGACACGGCGGCGTTCCGCGCCAAGTACCCGGCGTTCCAGCTCGAGGACGAGCTGATTCTCAGCGGGGAAGGAGATGTCATGTTTGGGCGCACGTACACCAGGCGTCGCCGAGCCAGGGACGTGCGCCGCGCCCGGGAACACGCTGAGCAGCGGGCTCAGGCGGAGCAGGGCCCAGGCCCAGCCCTGGCCGCAAGTCACGATAGTGGCTGATAAGGAAGGAATTGTTAGCTGATTAATAGCCTTCTATTATTTGTTATCTTTCTATTATTAGTTCCTAAATTAGAGGAGCCTGTTGCTCCGGTTGGTTGGGCCTGAGGCCATTTATATCCTGTAACCGCACATTCTGGGAATCAAGCAAGATTAAACCTATCAAACCCCTCCCTCTTCTCTTCAGCCGCCAGGGGGCATAACCCGGCGACGTTCATCGGCGTGGGGGCAAAACCCTGCCGGCTACCACGGATCAAGGCTACGAATTACGTAGCCGAGGTCCGCCCGTTCTTGGGCTTAACGCCCTTGACAGGCGCCTGCATCAGCGCTTCTTGGGATAACTCTCCAAGAGCTATTCCACAATTGATACCCCAGCCCTGCAGGATATCAATTGGTATTGGTCCAGTTTGACCCGTAGGCTCGACAAGCAATATTGGATATGTCTTTCTCTTCTTGCATGGATTTCCAGCCAACCTGACCTCATGGAAGCCATCATTGTCACTAAGTCTTGTGCTGCGTCTCACAGTACTGTCCACCAGCGGAGTAGCAGGATTACTAGAGACATCAGGTAGAGACATGTTGTTGTTCATCCTTGTGCTGCGACTAACAGAGCCTTCCACCACTGGCGAGATTGTGTTACTCGAGGCCATCGGTAGGGAGAGCATGGCAGTCCTCCGACGCTGGTATACTCTCAAGCCTGATGGACTGGGCTGCATTTGCTCACTTTGAAATTCAAAACCTGACGGGCCAGAAGTAGCTGGGCCTTGCTCGACACAAGGATCAGGCAGGATGATAACAGAGGACGACCTTGGCTGAGCACATGCTGCCCAACGACTCGCCACAACAGATGGCCATAGCTGGAGAGCTAGAGCAGGCAAGACTGGCTTCCAGGGGACAATCTCCATGCCTGTGATAGCGGGCGTTGGCGAGGACAGGTTGAGGGATGGTTGCAGAACAGCTCTGTCAATCACAATGGGTCCCATGTTATCATTGGCCTGAGAAGATGAGGCCCTGTGGAATACTTCATCAGGCATATATTTTCTGTTGAAAATCAAGATGTTGGTGCACCTCTTCTGTGCAGCAGCAAACCATGCTCTGTCCTCCACCAAAGTGGAGCTTGCATCACTGGACGAGGAACTACCATCCTCAACTGAAATACCCTCAAGTACCCGGTCAAGGGAGATGTCTGGCCCATCACCACGTAAAAACCTCATAGAGGATCCTGACAGCTCGAGATCAAGGTGATCCTGAGGAAACTGAGGATGCTGATGGAGCACCTGACCATTGTCAGCAGCAGACATGGCAGGGTTCCATGCTGGCCACTCATCATCAGCTTTATCTACTTCCATGTTGTCTACATCTTGCTGCTGATTCTGCTGTAGGCCTGGGTGTTGTTGCACCGGGCCCTGCTGGGCATGCTGACCTTGCTGAACTGGTTGGTTAGGCGAAAGCTCAATTTCCTTGCCTTTTGGAATTTTCGGTTTCCAAACCAAGTGGGGAGCAGTATTCGTAACAAATTTTTTGGTGTAGTCAAACTTTGGTTGCCAAACCCAACTGGGCCGGGTACGTGATCGGAAATGCTTTCTAGTATGTCCCCAATTAGAGCATTTCCAGCATCGGATACGAGAGGGACAATTGGAGTTAATATGGCCCAAACTTGAGCAACGAGAGCAAATAGGCCCAGAGACAGCAGATTTGGAATTTGAAAAGAGGGCCATAGTCCCGCGCTGATTGAGGGAATCTTCCGAAACATCCGTGGAAATCTCTCTAGGCCGCTGCATGCAAGGAGGACGTTGCGTATAATCCTCACCAGGCCGCTGCATGCAGGGAGGACGCTGCATGCAATCAGGCAGAAGAACACGATCATGGGCTCTGCCAATTTGAATTTTGGTATTCCCGAACAGAAGATTTGTGGATTCTTTGATAGGAGTAGAGAAAGCACCAAAACAAATTGACGATTGAAGATTTGTGGATTCTTTGATAGGAGTAGAGAAAGCACCAAAATAAATTGACGATTGCGGGGAGTGCTTAGGAGGAGAATGATCGACCAAATTCTTAGCAAAACAAACTCTTTTTTGAGATTTCGAGGCCTTTACAGCTTCCCTTTTGGATCTCTTAGAGAGTATTTTTGTCCATTCTTTCTCCTGCTCAACTTCCTAGGCACATTTCTCACGCTCCCAATGAGGTGTGCCATTGTTCCAAAGGTGGAAGTATAGATCAAAGGTAGAGGTGATCACTCTACGAAGTCTATACACATGGAACCCGACTTGTTTGGAAAAGACCGAGAACCGAAAATGATTATTGCTCAGAAAAGTCACATGGAAATCCAAAGCACGGCCTCCCAAACAGGATTGTAAAGCCAGAGAAACTGAATCTTCCATTAAACGAAACAAGTGACGCCGAAAGGTGACAAGAAGGAAGAACGAGCCAACAGGGGAGTGGTGAGGATGGTGGACCGGAGATTTGTAGAGCCGGCGGACCTCATCTTGGAATTGCAGCCCAAGATCAAAGTCCATCCGGGAGGCCAAGTCTGATGCTGAAACCATGGCCTGCCGGAGGGGATCAGGCGATCACCGGCGGGCGCCATCGACGGAGGTGGGGGAGGGGGGGAGGAGGGGTCGCCAAGTCATTGTGGATCCTTCCGTCACAAATTAAAGGTCACAGCTGGATTGGAGCAGACGAAAAGGAGCAGAACAGTGGAGGCCAGACCGCCGGAATGGAGCTGCGGATGCCGGCCTGCGCCCTGCAGGATGTGGGCAGTGGCACAAGGCGCCGCTGCATCGGCTGCGCCCTTGTCCGGTGCCGCCGGCCGTGCCATCGGCACTGGAGGCGTGGAGGGGCAGGCAGAGTGGGAGGCGGCTTCGGAGGCGCGACGAGGTGAGAGAGGGTGATGCCTTGCTGGGGACGGACGGCGGCAGGGTCGCTCCGAGAGGAAGGGACGGCGACGGGGTCGGTCGGCGAGAGCCCTCGGCGAGGATGGCCTAGAACTTGAGCTGGAGTAGATCTTGAAGCTCGGACGGAGGTGGTGGCTGTCGCGAGGCCGGCGACGGAGATGAGGAAGAAACCGGCGGGGGGCGAGCTCGGTTGCGGCGGCGGGGGACGATCTCGGTGCTATGTCAAAATACCAAAATCAGAATACTAACTGCTAGACCACAAATAAAAACATAGTAAGAGAACAATGTCATTTAAAAACCAAATATTCGTTCGAATAAACCCCCCAAATATTCACAGCAAACATTTTTTTTTCCTATAAGAACTTCATGAATTTGAAATTGAAAGTATGAAGGACAATAAACGCTTTGTGGGTTAATCATCTCTCTTTTCAAGAATTTGTAGATTTGATCCAAAACCATCCAATGAAATGAAAGGCGGAATGCACTTTGATAATATCAACAAAGACAGACCTCCAGCGAACATTTCTTCGCTTAACTGGGCCACTACTAAATGCCCAGTCAACATTTATTATCTGTGTAACAAGCTCAGTTCCATCCATTGCTTTAATTGCAGCCTGGGCTTCATCAAAGCTCTCATATTCAATCAAAGCATATCCCTGCATAAGGTAAACGGCAAAGAGATAAAAATCCATAGATCTTTTCTTATGTAATTGGCAATATTGTTAGGTTGTATACAGAGCTAAGAATGCTTCATGTTTAAGAAAGTAATGAACTATTGTAACTTCACCAAAATGGAAGCAAAAGCATACGTGACAGAAAAATGATAGGGTCTCACATTCATTGAAGAATGCAACATATTCCAGACACGAGTAACAAGACATACCCGTAGATCTGTTTACATGAACAGAAGTGCAATCCATAATGTAAAATGCACAAGAGACAAAAAACTAAGCAAACTGGTACAAGCATGTGCCAATATAGAACATTTACAGGATACCTAAATTAAAAGGAGAAAATCTCTCCCCCATCCCACCGCACCTCTCTCCCCATATGCATCTCACTCTTGCTGTCCACATGTTTCCAACCCAAACCTAACACGAGACCACGTTTCCAATCCAAATCTAACAGGAAACCACAGTATGGAGTCACGATTGTTGCATAAATCTCTAAGTCACGAGTCGTCCAGATGACTATGCAATAAGTTGTACGTTCTGTTGCAACGTAGGACGTGTTTGCTAGTTAGAATAATTAGCTATCAGGATAGCTAGGACACATGGAATGACCACCAAAAACTTTCTGCACTTTGCTATCTAATACCATAATAGCCAAATTGAGAAGTCAACTTTTCAAAACTGAAGGCAAATATCAAAATCCTTCTTTCAGGAAAAGTAGAACTCAACAAGAAAATCATAATCTCAGCTTATGCCAAAGTAAAAAAATATAGCATCCATAATAATGAATTAATAATGTAAAACAAATGGCTAAAAGGCTACTAAGCACAGGTTATCATTCTTTATCCAACACAACTCACTAAAGACTTATTCCTTAAGCAGCATTTATTTCTAGCTGCAGTGAGTTTTCATCTAAAGGATCGCCACACATCTCAGCACTACTAAATATAATATAAGCTTAAGTAATAGCATATTCCAGACTATCAAGTTAGCTTACTCTTTTGGTATCAACTCCTATGCTTAAAATAAAACCATTCATTCTTGAACTGTCTGATATTTGTCAATTTGCTCAATGATGCATGACAAGTTAAGACACTAACTGTAACTGACTTCCCAACCTAAAGAAAACATGAATGATAAAAGGGGAAATTTTTGTAATCTTATATCAACCTTGTAATCTAGCTTATGTTCTAGAAGCAAAGTAATGGTATTTGCCTTGCACACTTGCAGCAAAATGATAATTTTGACATAGTGTAATTGTTCAAAGATTTTACAGCAACTTTAATTGGAAAGAGCTCCAACCAAATGCACAAAAACGTAAATACTTACTTTGACAAACCCAGTACGACGATCTAAATTCAAATGCAGGTTCTTGACCTGCCCAAATTCCCGGAAAGCATTATGGAGATCATCCTCCTGTGCTTCTTCATGAACGCCAGTTACCAAAATAATCCACCCCTCAATAGCTGCAAACACACAGAAAAGGGCACAAATACATATGAGCTAAATCAATAAGGTCAACTGTCTAAGTAGTACAACTTCAACCCAAAATATAAAGTTGTGAACACAATGGTGCTTAGTCCTTGTTTAGTGCGTAAACTCATATTTACAGTTTATAAAGAGAAAGTGAAATGCTATTGCTCAACTGCCCTTACAACATGGAGAAACAGCGGATTACATGAGGTTGCAAACCAAAGAAAAAAGCATGCACGCCAACTTCAGGATATAATCATTTGACCGAGATATTATGAAAAGCTGTTAAAATGAAATTAAACTGACAATAAATATTTTATAGATAGCATGAACTTTAAGCTAAAGAATTTTAACCAATACCTAAAACTTTGTACAATGCCTAAGATTTTCTTACAGATGAGGCTCTCAAAAAATTAATAATGCAAGTATCTCAAAATACAGCACTTAGTTACTAAACAATTTAACCAAAGCTTAGTCAAAAATAGTATAACCAGCTAACAAGCTAGTAGGTGTGAAACATAAGACTGAAAAAGAATGTAACTTGTTGCACATCAGGCCTCTAATATGTATCTCAAATCAAACAACAGTAGCGATGTAGGTTTTAATGGGTTGGCCGTTGACCCATTAACCCAGAACCCGAAGTCAAGAATTTGGTGTTATTACCAGTTGGGTCGACCCACTAATACCTAAAACTTTGTACAATGCCTAAGCTTTTCTTAGAGATGAGCCTCTCAAAAAAAATAATAATGCAAGTTGTTAAGGTATAATAGTCAGGGGTATTATTGTAATCTCCTAGTCTAGGGTTTCCCTTGTGTGTCCCTCATGTACTCTATATGTAGTCCCCATTGGGCCTCAATACAATCATCTAGTTGAGTCACTCTTTATTTGTAACATGGTACCAAAGCTCTAGGTTTTTGATCCAGCCACCACCCTTCCATTCGCTGCGCTGCCCTGGGAAGATCCATCTCTGTTCCTAAGGCAACCCTCGTAGATCGTCGATTTTCATTTTCTTTTTCGTCGCGTCCAGTAGTCATGCAGCAGCAGCAGCCGCAATCCGTTCATAGCAGCAACTCATACTTCGGCAGCAATCATGGCCACGCCCCTCAACCAGCCGCGGTCCAATTCTTCGCCGCTGCCAGCCATCTTCTTCATCCGCACTGGCAGACGGGTCTGTTGCGAGTCTTCTCCGTGCGCGACAAGGCGGGACCTTTGTCCGCGCCTAGTCGTGTGGTTCGTTTGCAGATGCGGCCGTCCGCGACCCTTCGTCCGCATGCTCATCACGGACACCTTAGTCATCGCCCGTCCGCCAGCGGAGCATACATCCCGCCTCCTGGCTTGTCAGCACCCGTCCGCGCAGCCCTTCGTCGCGCCATCTGCCTCCGTTTGCGCGATGCCCCCACACCACTTCTCGTGATAATACAGATTGCTAATGATCCTATGGAGCATGAACTTACAAAGCATGTCGAGGTTGATACCTTCTTCACTCAATCTCATTGTCATCAGAGAACCATTGCTCTTCAATATGTACCTTCAGAGTGAGTTGGTAGATTTTTTTCACTAAAGCACAAACTAGAGAGCAGCATCAGCTTCAATTACTCAAACTCGATGCTTCAAATCCTCTAGTTCCACCCTAGTTTGAAGGGCGGGTGCTAAGTGTATGAAGGCCCATCTACTATAGGTCCATATGGCCCATGAGGCCCTCTATATATGGTTATCTCCACTAATGGAGTAATTCATTCTCTCAAAGCCCCATGTTATTAACAGTCTGTAGCTATGGAGAGTTATGAGTAAAATGCACATTGAGTCCTTAAACTTTTGGGGCATTCCCATCTAGGTCCTCGAACTAAAAAGCGACTATCTGGGTCCCTAATCTTCTGCCACAGCATACCAAAGGTCCAAAACCTGCCACGCCAGCATCAGCATCTGACATGGCCATGCCAATGTGGCAGCTGGACACTGGGGCCATGCCCACTTCTCAAAAAAAACCGCCCCTTTTCTCTTTCTCACTCCTCATGTCCTGAGTTCGACTCCCTGTGGGAGCGAATTTTCAAGCTGGGGTTAAAAAATCCCCTATGTCAGTCCCATGCCAAAGCATGGGTCTAATGATTGGCCCTAGTCATGGTCGTTCTCACATGGGCTACAGTGCCGCTGTGTATGGGCAGAATAGGGGTTCGGGGGTTTACTTGACCTGCGTGAAAAATATCTTCTTCTTAATGCAATGCCCGGGGGCTATCTTACCCCCAGCACAATGCCCGGGGCTGTCTTACCCCCAGCAGGTTGAGCTTTTTTAAGACTTTGTTGTGGTTGTGGTTCTTGTTGTACTTCTTTGAATGCAGAACCCATGAATAATAAAAGTTATCCAGAACCAACATTAATAAACTCAATTCAGTATGACAATCAATGGTTTTAAGGCGGTAAAGCGAGGCGAGATGACCAACTACCGCCTTACGGTAAAGCGTGTAAGGCGTAAGGCGAGGCGGCGCCTTACGGCCATCCTACAGTAGTAGAGACTAGAGAACTGGAAGCATGTCCAATCACCAAGCAAAGCAAATATAAACAAATCAGCATGCTGCTGTCCTGCTCGAGAGAAGACATAGGAGGCTAAGAGAAAGAGCAGCAGCACAGCGGAAGCAGAGCACGAGGAACTAGGAAGGAGGCAGCAAATCGCACAAAAACCAAAATTCGGCCGGAGCCGCGGAGTCCTCAGGTCCAGCCCGGTACTGTACTCGGCCCAAATACAGAGCAGAAGCAGAGTAATTACCTGGCTCGAGGGGGTCCTGCTCCTGCTCGAGGGAAGAGGAAGACTGGAGGAGGCGGCTCGGGTCCTGCTCCTGCTCGAGGGAAGACTGGAGGAGGTGGCTCGGGTCCTGCTCCTGCTCGATGGAGGACCAGAGGAGGTGGTGGGGAAACACCTGCCCACCGGCGGCTGCTCCTGCACGGGTGGGGAAGAGGGAAGGGAGAGGCGAAGCGGCTCGTGACCTACTCGATGGAGGACCAGAGGAGGCGGCGGGGAAACAGCAGCCCACCGGCGGCTGCTCCTCGCGCGGATGGAGAACAAGGGAGGGCTCGGCGGCAGAGGCTTCTACCGGCGGCGCGGGCGAACGCGTTCGTGAGGGCGAGCAGGTAGGTCTCCCTACGAGCGCTCCTCTCTCTTCTCTGATTTCTCCCGCGCTCCTCTCTCCACGCGCGCCTAATCTCCCGCGCGCGCGATGCTTTCCCGCGCGCCTGCTCTTTCCCCGTCCTTTCTCCCGCACTCGCGTTTTCCTGCCGCGGCCATCCCCGTATGGCGCCCGCCTTGCGCGATCTGCGACGAATCGGACGCCAAATCGATGACTTCCAGACGCCATGGCCGTAAGGCGGACGCCATACCAATCTGAGGCGAGTCGTCTAGCAAATCGTCCCACCTGTAGCGCCTTGCCGATTAGGCGACGCCAAAGCGATGCCTTAAAAACATTGATGACAATACCTTCACCCAGAGAAAACTGCAACATGCCAATTCAGAAACAAAAAGGGAGTGACCATTGTTTAGCCAAGACAAAACCTCCTTGCTGTTGTCTTGCTCCAGTTATTCTATACAAAGAACTGCTACTTAAAATTAAGAGCACCTAGTAAACCCTCTCATGTACTGGCCTCTGAGCAAGGCAAACTACGACGTGTCAGTTATGAACCCTAATGTGGGACGCTTTAATTTGTTACTGCCAAATCAGGAAACAAAATAGCAGCCTTTCGTAGCTAAATAGGAGTAGCTCAGCATAACCAGCAGGAAACATATTATCGAGTTGAAAAATCAAATCCTACCAACCACGCAAGATCGCGGCATGTGCTTGAAACACAGCTATATCCCAGGACTCCAACCGCCAGAGTCAAATCCAGCCGAGAGCAAAAGAACAACTACCTCACAAATCATGTCAAAGACCAACGCTCGAAGGTCGGAGGGATGGAGGGGGAAATGAGTGTAGGCCCAGAGAATCTTACATCTGAGGGGTCCAGGGCCATGGTCGGAACCGAAGGAGTCGAAGTCGGAGCAGCCGGCTAAGGGCCGCGAGGAGGAAGGCTCCTCGCGGAATCCGCGGCCTTTGGTCTTGCGCGCGGCAGCGGAGGAATCTCCGCTGGCCGCGATGGTGGAGCGGAGGCGCGGGGCGGAGGCTGGGTTGGCCTCGGGGGCGTCGTCGTCCATGAGGTCGTCGTCATCGGAGTCGAAATCGACCACCTCCACGTCCCCTGCGTTCGCCGCAGCCATGGCAGCCTGGCTAGCTCGCTCGAGACGAGATGGGTGGTGGAGTTCGGAGTGCGGCGGCGGTGTTAACGAGCTGGCCTTCTGCTTTCTCATTCAGAAACCGAAGGTTTTTTGAAAAGTTCAGTTTTTCAGAAAGCAGAAGTCAATCGGTTCGGTTTGATTTTTCGGTTTTTGAAAAGTTCAGTATTTTAAAAAGGAAAAAGTTTACTTGACCCCTAACTATTGGCGGATGTCTACTTTGCCCTCCAAACTATGAAACGGTCTAATTTACCCTCTGAACTTTGTAAAACCGGCCAAATCACCCCCTCGAGCGGTTTTGGACGGTGGTTTTGCTACAGTAACGGTGTTTTGCTACAGTAACATTTGTTTTGTCTTTTTCCTTTTTTATTTATTTCGTCTGAATCTTTGAAAAAACATAGTAAATCACAGAAAAATCATAAAATGAAAAATCCAATTTTGTTGGACTCCACATGAGTAGATCTACACAATGAACTTATAATATAGCATGCTTTAGTACAAAGTTTTTGTTGTAAATTTTGATCTATTTTTTTCTGTAATTAATTTGAATAATTCATACAATAAAAACTTTGTATTAAAGCATACTATATTATAAGTTCACTGTGTAGATCTACTCATGTGGAGTCCAACAAAACTGGATTTTTCATTTTATGATTTTTCTGTGATTTACTATGATTTTTTAAAGATTCAGACGAAATAAATAAAAAGAAAAAGACAAAACCACCGTTACTGCAGCAAAAACCTGTTACTGTAGCAAAACCACCGCCCAAAACCGCTCGAGGGGGTGATTTGACCGGTTTTGCAAAGTTCAGGGGGTAAATTAGACCGTTTCATAGTTTTGAGGGTAAAGTAGACCACCCCCAATAGTTGGGGGGTCAATTAGACTTTTTCCATTTTAAAAAGCAGTAGTCGATCGGTTTTCCTTAGAACAGAGAACCACCAACTTCAATGTCGGTTTTTTACCTCGGTTTTTCGATTTAAACCGAAAAAACTGAATCTGCTGCAATCCTGCTCCCAGGTTGCCCTGCTCGCGTCGCCCCACGCCCTAGCGCTCGCCCCGCCGGCCAGCACGCCTTGCTCGCCGCTCCTGTTGGCACCTGCTCACGCTCGCGGCACCGCTGGCCGCCGCGCCCTCCTCGCGCTAGCGACACCACCGGCGGTCGCGCGGCCCGCACCCTGCTCGCGCTTGCCGACGCACACAGAGTGAGGATGAGGAGGGGGAAGGGTAGGACGCCGCTGCTTGTGTATCCCCGCTCGCGGCCACCACTCCTGCAGCCCTGCTCGGTGCTCGCGGGTGCCGCCCCCTGTAGCCCCGCTCGCGACCGCCGCCGCTCCCTGCAGCCCCACTTGCGACTGCCGCCGCTCCCTGGGTCCTGCTCCCGCCGTGCCCGCTCACTGCTCGCCACCGGTTGTTGCTTGCCGATCACCAGTGACCACCGCCGTGCGTGCGCGCACTCACTGCTCGCACGCCGCCGCCAGGAGGAGGTTAGGGTTAGGTGGGAGTGACCAGTGAGATCCGAGGGGGATGGAGAGTGGGGACTTTGGACTTGGAGGGG
This sequence comes from Saccharum hybrid cultivar R570, assembly GCA_038087645.1. NCBI lineage: Eukaryota > Viridiplantae > Streptophyta > Magnoliopsida > Poales > Poaceae > Saccharum > Saccharum hybrid cultivar. Next base: position 13,451,322 of record JAQSUU010000113.1, on the reverse strand, counting down.
AGCCTAGGAAGGGGTGGGGTTGTGGGCTGGCTTAGAGAGCAATTAGGCCACGGTGGGCTGCGACCTAGGACGGAAACAGAGTGGGGCTGGGGCTGCAAGCCGGTGCTTTGCTTGGCTGTTCGGTTTCACAGTAGTTTGGTTCTGCCAGACTCTAAAACCGAAGCCGAAACCGACACCCGAACTTCCAAAGAACTAAAACCAAAGCCGGAACTAAAAACCGAAAAAACCAATATTTCGGTTCGGTTCAATTTGGTTCGACTCGGTATTCGGTTTTCAGTAAAAAAACGCCCAAGCTGACCCCTGATTTTGGTCCCTCGGCTTCTTGTGTAAAGTTGTGCCTGGAATGGCAATCTCTTCCTTTCAAATCTTCTCAACCTTCCGAATCCAGGGTTTAAGCTCGGGCATACAATTAAGCCACGTCACCCGTTAGCCCAATAACCGTAGGATCCGGCAAACACGTGATATGGACCGTCCGATCGGGACGTAGCGGGTCTCTCGCCCGCTAAGCCGTCAACCCGACAGTCGCGAATCCTCGCGAACCCGCTCGTGAGCCTTCTCCGCGGCGCATTTCTCTCCTCCAGTCCTCCAGCTGCCCTCCGCCGCCCTGGCACCTCCCTCCTCCTCACGGCGCGGGCGGGGTGCAGAAGCGGCGTTCCCGGCGGGTGGATCCCCAGCGGCCCCGCGCGACCACGGCGCAGGCGGTTTGCGGGCGCGGCAGCTGCGGCGAGCGTTGGCACGACGGCTGCGGCCACCCCGCGCGAGGGCGTGGGGCTCGAGCGCTATATCCCCTCTCAAGACGCCCCTCCCCCTGCAGCAGCGCCGCCTCTCCGCTCAGCCTCGTCCTCGGTGCAAGCTGCCTCCGCTGCAATGGTTGGCTGCGACGACGAGCATGCGCCAACCAACCGTGTCGCCCACCGGCTTCTTCACTTGGTACGCCTCGTAGCCCGCGCTTGCCTTCGCCACAGCCCTCCTCCGGGACCTCCTCCGCGCCGACGCTCTGTAGCTCCCCACGCCCCTGTGTGACCTGCCACCGTGCATAGTGGATGGGCCAGCGCTCCGGCAGCCAGAGCAGCCGACGACATCCACGACGCCCACCAGCTGTTTGACGAAATGAATCCGAGGCAAGCCGCACACCTGTCCTCGACCCGAGAGGCCTAGAACAAGGTGGCAACTTTGTCCTTAGCCATGTCTTGCTTGTGTCCTCAATTTGAAATTTTCTATGTAGATTTTTTTCGCAATCTAATTTCAACGTAGGCCTGGCAGCCAGCATGAACACACAAGCAGCTTCTCAAACTCAACCAAATCAAAGATGCAAAGAAGATCGCCTTGAAGCACTGGCGGCGTCAGCAGCAGCACAGTACCAAACCCCATCCCCATCTTCCCTGCGCCTTCTGTGTTTTAACTGAAGGAGATGCTGGTGAAGGAGCAAAAATGTTATTCAGGTTGAGTCCCAAATATTTTTCCCACCAAAGGATCAGTAACATTGTTCAAATGTTTAATCTGCTGATAGCTTGCTAATTCCACTTAACAAACTATCTTGAACTGTTATTAATAATATAACAACCCTTTGAAGCTTTACAAGTTTCTCTGTTTAACTGAGTGTTAGATCAAAGAAAACTGCACTAGAAAACCTATTGAAGTACAAATAGTATTAGGGATGCCATACTATTAATTTTCTCATGTGCTGCTGAAATTCGAGTTTGCAGATCTTATCCAACCAAACAAGATTCATAACCTCACACAGCAAGTGAAATTACCATTCTCTTGTTAGTATGTGCTGAAATGAAATGAAGCAATTGTGATATGTGGTTTAGATGACGCTAGACTCAGTCAGTAGTTTATGAGGATGGCCGATTTATGTTTGGAAGATCGGAACAATGTTTTTTTTCTTAAAATCATCATATTTCAAGTCTCTGTGTGAAAGCTCTAAACTGACTACAAGTTCTGTGCACTTCCTGTCATTAGTTTTTACAAAACTACATCTTATCTCATTTGTAGTAATTAGAGGATTTGTAACCATGTCCAATGGTATCCATAGAGGTTCTATGCACATCTTTCTTTCTCGAACTTTTTTTACAGCAAGCTTGTGAGAAGGGCTATGCCTGCATTACATATCATTGCAGAAATCTCTGTCAACCTACGATGCTCCATATCTTCTGCCGGCACAAAATTTAATATTACCTTCATAAAATATTTTACACATTAAGTAATTTCATTATATACTACTTTGCAGTGTCCCTCTCTCAGATTCTTAGACTACGTGAAATAGATAGGCTATTTGCTCGTCGCTAGTAACTGCTCTCTCTCTCCTACTTTTTCTCTGTCCACGTCATAATAGCTAGCCAAATAGCTAGCGGTTGGGGACGCCCTTAGTCAGAAGCCATCAACCGCCGCAGCCGTCCGAGCTCTGAGATCCGATTTATTTGGTACGCGTCCCAGTCACGTTCCTGCGACCGCTCCGCGCCGTCCCCATTCCGTGATCCGGAACGGAAGTTCCGGGAACGGGGAACGCAGCTACGATCCGCGATCCCTGTGACTGTGGGCCAGACTTCTTGATATATTGATTGTCTTGCTATCCGCTACACAAACACCAAACTGATGAGCCCATGGCTCATCGAGATAGTCACATGTAACACCCCTAGTGTTACTCCACACATTTGCATGTGCAAAGCATAGCATGAGCATGTGCATTCTTACTCATTAATGAGCATTTTTCATGAAACAGGTTAATACAACCAGTGAATCATGCACTTAAAAACTAATGCAATGATGTTATGCAACATGATGTTTCACGTACATGTTGATTCTATGTTTCTATGTGCCATAGCTAGACTTGTATGCTACCTTGATGCAAATGTGTGCCTCTTGCCATGAAAACATTTTATTCATGCCTAGAATGCTTAAACTAAACTAACTTGTTTTGAAAGTTTATGCAAATTCTCATTTCATGTGTAGTTAGTCAAGTGTTGACTTGTTTAACAAGTTCTGCTTTGCTTGAACTGCTTGGTCAGCTTAGAGTACAAATCTGTGCCTGGCACCTAAATAAAAGTTATAGAGCTTTGTTTGAGGAGCAAATGTTGTTTTATGACCTAAGTCTAGTTTTGAGCAGAACATGTTTAAAATTGGAGCACAGCACGGCACCCTGAACTGTTTTCAGCACTTAGATTTTTCTAAGTCTGAAATGCTCATTTCAGTTGCAAAGTAGGCCTGTTCAGCATCTTGTATCTCCCAATCCTGATCGAATCATGTAACCCCTGGCTGCCGGTGGAATCACCGTCGACGTGAGCCACACGTAAGTACAAGAGCAGGGACGAGTAACGCCGGCGAGGAACCTCCTCTGCCTGAGCGAACTTGTTTACTGATATGTCTAGATGAGTTCCCCCTCACGGGTTTAGCACTTAAGTGCTGGATACAGAGCATGGCCTTGGGCCCACACGTCATACAAAGAACGTTTACACAAATTCGATTGTACGCTTTGCCGCTATGCTGACACATTCACCCCGTGGCAGCCTTGGCTGTTACACCTCCCCCCGCCGGAGAATCAGCTTGTCCCCAAGCTGGCGCCCTCGGAAAGCGTTGCTTGACGACGTTGTAGTCTTCCCAGGTTGCCACCGTGTCTGGCAAGCCCTTCCATGTGACGCGTACCTGAGGGATGGCTCTATTGCCCTTCTGAACCAACCTGCGATCGATGACACGCTGAGGAACAGCAGCTGAAGCTTCCAAGTCAGTAATCACAGGCAATGTCTCATAAACTGGAGTATAATCCGGAGTGAACTGTTTTAGCTGAGAGATGAAAAACTGGGTGGATCATGGCATTGTCAGGTAGCTCCAGGCGGTAAGCAACCTGCCCGATGCGTTCCAGCACCTTGTAGGGTCCAAAATACTTGTATGCCAATTTAGGATATGGGCGATTAGCAACAGTAGACTGTGTGTAAGGCTGTAGTTTCAGCAGTACCTGATCCCCCACTTGAAACTGAAAATCAGTGCGTTTCTTGTCTGCCATCAGTTTCATACGGTTCTGAGCCTGTGCCAAGTGAAGTTTGATTGACTGTAAGTGCGCCTCCCTGTTAGTAATGACTTCAGCCACCGATGTGGATGTGTTCTCTGGGAGAGTAGGGACTGCTCCAACAGTGGGTTCATAGCCATACAGGCCCTTGAAAGGAGAACAGCCAAGAGCGGCATGATAAGAGGAGTTATACCATAATTCAGCAAGAGATAACCAGGATTTCCATGATTTTGGTGAATCTTGAACAGAGCATCTCAAGAACATCTCCAAACACTGGTTGACCCTCTCGGTTTGACCGTCGGTTTGGGGATGATAAGCTGTACTGAGATGTAGATTGACCCTGTACAATTTGAACAACTCTTTCCAAAAATGACTAATGAAGATAGGATCTCTATCAGTCACAATTGAGTGAGGTAGGCCATGTAACTTAACCACATGGTCCATGAAGACTTGGGCTATAGTTGTTGCTGTGTATGGATGTTTCAATGGTAGAAAATGGGCATACTTAGTCAGTCTATCAACCACCACCAAAATGACACTGTAACCCTCAGACTTTGGAAGGCCCTCAATGAAATCCATGGACAAATCCCTCCAAACCCCTTCTGGTATGGGCTGGGGTTGCAATAAACCCATAGGGTGCTGAAGAGAATGTTTAGCATGCTGACATGTGGCACATTGTTTAATGAAACTCTCCACATCCTGTTTGATACCCTTCCAATCAAAATGCTTCTTGAGCTTGTAATAAGTAGCAGCAACTCCTGAGTGGCCTCCCAGAGGGCTGCTATGAAAAGCAGCTATCAGCTTGGTTTGCAGGGCTGAATTCTGCCCAATCCATATGTGCCCTTTGTGTTTGACCAATCCTTGCTCCAAAGAAAATCCTGTTGCATCTGGGCTTGCTATAGCCAACCTGGCTAACAACTGTTGTGCCTTTGGATCTGTGGCGTACGAATTTAGGACTTCTTGTATCCAGGCTGGTTGGACAGATGACACTGCTTGTATCGCCATGAGATGAGCCACTCGGGACAAAGCATCTGCAGCCACATTGTGCTTGCCTTGTCGATAGATAATCTTGAAGTTCAGCCCCATTAATCTTGTCATAGCCTTTCTCTGCAAATCTGAATGTAAGTTCTGTTCATTCAAATAAGCTAAGGATTTATGATCTGTGACTATTTGAAACTCCTGCCTCTGGAGGTAATGCCGCCATTTTTCGACAGCCATGATCAAAGCCAAAAATTCTTTTTCATAGATAGACAGATGCTTGTGTTGCTGACCCAAAGCTTTACTGAGATAAGCTATTGGCTGACCTTGTTGCATTAACACTGCCCTGATGCCATCCTGACAAGCATCGGTCTCCACAGTAAATGCCTGATTAAAATTGGGCAGGGCCAGTACAGGTGTCTTGGTCATAGCCACCTTGATGTCATCAAATGCTGCTTGAGCAGTTGGACTCCAGACAAACTGTCTTAGTCGCAAGAGTTGAGTCAGGGGCTTTGCCATCAGACCATAATTTTTGACAAATCTGCGATAGTAACCAGTAAACCCTAAGAAAGCTCGAAGCTCAGTAACATTAATGGGTACTGGCCAGTGTAGCATTGCCTGAATCTTGCTTGGATCTGTAGCCACTCCATGAGTAGAAATGATATGACCCAAATACTCTAGGGAATCTTGGGCAAAGGAACACTTGGATGCCTTCAAATAGAGGTGATGGGCTCTGAGTGCTAACAGAACCTGTTCTAGATGAGCTACATGATCTGACAGACTATTGCTGTAAATAAGAATATCATCTAAAAATACCAGCACAAACTGGCGTAGGAAAGGATGTAGCACCTGGTTCATCACACATTGGAAAGTTGCTGGTGCATTGGTAAGGCCAAAAGGCATTACCTTGAACTGGTAGTGACCTTGATGTGTTTTGAAAGCAGTCTTGGCCTCATCCTCCGAGAGCATTCTAATCTGATGATAACCAGACTTCATATCGAGTTTGGTAAAGAATTTTGCTCCATGTAGCTCATCCAAGATCTCCTCAATAATAGGCATAGGAAATCGATTTTTAATAGTCATAGCATTCAGCTTCCTGTAATCGACACAAAACCTCCAAGAGCCATCTTTCTTCTTAACTAGGAGGACTGGGGAGGCAAAAGGGCTATGATTATGTGTAATAAGACCAGCTTGCAACAACTCTTGCACTTGCTGTTCAATTTCAGACTTTTGCTGTGGAGAATAATGATAAGGTTTGGAGTTTACAGGTACTGACCCAGGCAATAAGGGTATTGCATGATCATAACACCTTGGAGGTGGCAATTGCTTTGGGTCCTGAAAAACATCCTGATAAGAGTTGAGTAATTCAGTCACAGCTAGAGGAGTACTAGCTGTACTGTCATCATGTAACAGCTTGGGTGAAGACACATAATCCATAAGTACAAAAGCCCACACATCATTTCCTTGTACTGACTTAAAAACTTGTTGAGCAGACATAGAGGACAGCTCCAGAGGCTGCTGTTTCAATCCTTGCAGTGTAACTATCTTGTCATTCACTTGAAACTGCAGTGTCTTTCTTGCCCAATCACATGTCATGGGACTGTACTGTTGAAGCCAGTCAAAGCCCAGAATTGCATCATAAGGGTTCATTTGTAGGACAATCATATTGGAAGATAATGTATGTCCTTGACAGTACCACTGTAGGTGAGGCACTTGCTTGTCAGTTGTCAGACACTCCCCATTAGCCAGTTTAATCCTCTTAGGCTTCATAGCAGTAGTGGGTAGGCCAGCCAACTGAACAAATGTAGAGCTGACAAAACTGTGGGAACTTCCACTATCAACCAAAATCAACATCACCTTGTCCTTGACCTTGGTTTTGAGCCTGATGCAATTGCTATGGTCCGCACTGGAAAGAGCATTTAAGGATAGTTGACCAAACTGTTCATGTAGTTCATCTTCAATTGTCAGCTGATTTAGAACATCATCGCTGAGTTCCCTATCCAACTCATTGAGAACAAGAGCATTATTGTGGGCTGATTTGGCTCTTTGAGAACATACCTCATTATGGCCTGGTTCGAATTTCTCCCCACAGTTATAACACAATCCATTTGCTTTCCTATAGTCACGAAGCTGCCGATCTCTCCATAGCGTGCCAGCCGCGGGAACAGGCTTAGTGTCACCCTTGGCAACATTGTATGGCCTATTGTTATTGTTTGCCCGGTGATACTTGAGCTTGCTGCGTTCCACAACCTTCTGTTGGATTTTCGCAATTGTGGCTGCTCGATTGACCGTGGTTGGCATCTGAGGTTCGACCACAGCCCTGATCTCGTCCTTGAGCCCACTGACATAGTGAGATGTGAAAAACAGATCATCATAATGACAACTATGCATTGTGATATCAAACTGTATGGCTTGAAATTGAGTTGTGTAGTCCTCCACCGTGCCGGTCTGCCTGAGAGCGATTAGATCAGTAAGTGCATTCCTGTAATCATCAGCACCAAATTCCTGTTCTACAGCCAGACAAAATGACACCCAAGTAATCTTCTTGTGTTGCTGCTTATATGCTTGCCACCATTTTGCTGCATTGCCTTCAAGGTGCATGGTGGCAGAAGACAGCCAGACAGAATAAGGCACATCATATACAGAGAAATAAGTGGCACAGTTGATCGTAGGCTCCAGTAGTCAGCCCTGGGGGTACACAGATCTGGGTACACGTAGCATGGGTTAGGGTGTAGTTGTTTTCGTTTTAATCTTTTGCTTATTTTAGTGCAAACTTGTAAAATTCATATCTTGAGTTTTAGGAGTCCAAATTGAGTGGTTCAAGTTGGGTTGTGCTCCAAGTGAGGTCTAGTTTTTATTGCAAATATGAAACATGCCATTTTCTGTAGTAAAATAAATTGTTTTGATCTACTTTGTTTATTCCTTAATAACATTTGGAAAATAGGGGTAAATTCATTACTATGATTGCTGTGCTCCAAATGCTCTGAAATTTCTGTGGTAGGGTGTTGATGACATGTATGGCTTGTGATAAAAATTTCAGTAATAATGCTTGCTGTATGCTCAAGTTATTGAGTTAACTTGCTCATTCATGTTTAATTAGATTGCACTTTGTATATTTCATGGAGACTGCTGTACTTGTTCGAATGGCATGAAAATTTTACAGTAATCTTTTGGAAGCATGATTAATGCACTGTAAAATTTGTAGAATTTTCTGTGCACTTTTGATGGGTGTTCATGATTCCACCTAATTATCTAAATAAATTAAGAAAGGCATGTAAATAATTTATTTAGATTTGGTCATCATGTTTTCTAATGTTCCTTTGACATGTGTTAACTGTTGGTAACTTTTGTTTTGCCCAGAATGCAATTTCTACCATAAGTTATATTTTATTTTCATAGATTATTGATTTTGGAGCAGTTTTGAAATGTTGCTAATTAGGTAAGGCTAATGATGTTTTCTGTGAATCTTCATATTATCAAAGTTGTAGATAACTTGCTTATCTAGTTGCTGTTAAAATTTCATGGTAATTGGCCACGTGGTTTGAGAGTTACAGCTTTTGGAATTCTGAGTTTAGGTATGCTTGCTCTCGGCCTTCCCAGAGCAGTCTGTGAAATTGGCTCTGTTTGGGCTAACTCCTGGTCAATTCAGTCAAAGTCATGAATAAGAAAGTTGTAACTAACTTGTTAAGCTTTCCATAAAGTCTTGGTTCATGTCTTTTGGAGCTGTATAACTCCAGTTATGAATTTCGCAAGTGACTGCTGTTTTGCATGTCTGTGAATGCTTGTTTTCCAGTGGGCCTAGTTGATGCTTGTGTTGTGTGATGATCTGTTTAGGTTAATTAGAATGCATTGCTAGCTGCAGGTGTTAGGCCCCTTACCAGTGATGAGTCGTTGTGTCTTAGGTTGTTAAAAAGAGGTAAGTGTATGTATACTTTGTTAGAAAGGAAATCTGCACGTACTCGGTCAATGAAAGTAATTTAACTAATAATGAATGTTGCATCATCATTGTTATCATCATTTCATCATATGTTGCATCATCATTGTTATCATCATTTCACCATACTTTAACGTTGTTCCTACTTTGTGCATTCCTTGCATTTATTCATTTGCACCATACAGGATCACCAGAGGGGATAACGCTGTTGGAGTTCGAGACCAAGGAAGGGGGAGTGCCTCCAGAAGTGCAGCCAGAGGAGCCGGAAGAAGGAGCCGTAGCTGAGTTCCCGGAGTGCCCCGAGCATCAGCCTAGTACTTTCTTGAAAGGCAAGCCCCGGAGCATTAAAAGCCTCCTATTTTACAAATGCACTTGAGTATATTATGTTCTCTACGTATTGTTGCATTATGTGATAGGAGTTGAATGAAAATGTTGCTGCATTTTATTCTTGTTACTTGTCCACCATGATACAATAAATCCTTGTTAGGTCCAGGATCGAAATATTGCTTAGCCATGCTTAGACCAGTAGAAGTCGGATGATTCCTGTCACCTGCGGGCTATAGGTGGATACTTAATCACGGTTGGCTATATTTGCTGTCGTGGAAAATAACCATGAATTGATGGAAACTTGTAGACCAGGTGGGATATGTTGTGTGATCCCGTCTGTGTCGTTCTTAGGGACTGTTCACTTTGTGGGCCGGCAGTCAAGATTGAACGCATGCCTTATACTTAGCTGGCCGGATAAGTTGCTTTCAACCGCGAAGCCTTGTATCTATTCGAGCCGAGAGTCAGTTATAATGTCGCACATACTGGAGGAAGGACGGTGTGTGGAGGCACGGTATGACCAAGGGCAGGCTATGGCCTGATGCATCCTGGCACCGGTTGGTCCTTGAGTATGTGGTTTAGATCAGACTCGTGATTCTCGAACAGTGTCAATGGTGACCTAAAGCTCACTTGATCAGTGAGTGTAGTTTGTATGAGGAATATTTACACCAGCTGGTTAGGAATCGATTCGAATCGCTATCTCTCTTGGATATTGAGAAACTGAACTGCACGCGTCACACTGTAGTAATGTTACTATGGAAGTTGGTAATGGTTATGACAATGAAAGGCAAATATGATATGGTTACTATTGATTGTGTGATCTTATACAAGTGATTGCTCTAGCATAGGTGCTAATCTAGACATGCTTCATTGAGTAAGTAAACTTGATGCTAAAAGTTAAATATGTAAGATCTATGCTTAAGCCTTTATGCAAAATGTTGGTCAACTAAACTCCAATATAAAGCCCTGCATAATCCTTGAGAGTCATAGTTTTTGTTTATGATGGGTAAGTCTAGCTGAGTACCTTCTCGTACTCAGGGTTTATTCCCTCTTGTTGCAGATGACCAGGTGTATGTGGGCTATTGCAAGAACTGCATCTATCCCACTGTGGATGAAGAGTGAGACCATGGGCGTGGTCATTCCTTACTACTTATCTATTATGTTTTTGTTGGTTATGATCATGAGCTGGCACTGTACTTTAACTCAAAGTGTGTGAGGTTTCAAACTATTTGCTTCCGCTACTTTATTTTTCAACTTGGTATTATAGTAACTCTATGTTGAACTCCGATGTATTTAAACTATGTGCAAACTTTATGTAACATGTGATGTGTGAATGCTGAACTATATACGATCTTGGTTGTACGGTGTTGATGGTTCGAAATCCTTCGTGGTTTCGACGGACTACCGGAATTATTTGGGCTCAAGTATAACAGTTTGATCGCTGCGGTGATTACTTTTTATACTTAATCTCGTGTAATTTGGTTGGTTCTGTTACATCATAAATGCAAGTATAGCATTTTTTTTCAAATATAGCAGCCAATAATTCTTTGAAACCCTCTAGTATTAAATTTGGGGCTATTATTTTTTTATAAGAAATATAGCGAGAACATGATGGAAAAATTTACTGCTGCTGGCTTGTCCTCAAAGATATATTTTGGTCAAGAGAAAGGATGATATAACATTGAGAAAATATGTTTGTGCTGGCTCTATTTTCCACCAGATTATTGAGGCTCCTCCAACTTAACTATATGGACAGAACCTGCAAAGAAGGCGGCAAAATTCATCATGCGGCTAGTATGGAGATACATATATCCTAATGATGTGATTAGCAATATGGCCGGAATATTTTATTACTTATGGTTTGGAGCATGTCAGGTTGAGACGTATGCTGTCTTGCTTTTGGTCTTGATTAGTTTTGGTCCAGTCTGTTTAGTTGTACTTGTGTCTTGTGCTGGTACATACAAGTTTTGGCTAAACCAGTGTCGGGTACCAGTAAAACGGGATACCCCATTTTTATCGTAAAACCACCCACCAAGACAAATATTACGGCCCACGGCCCATCAACGCCGGCACAGGCCTTGCTCCATTCAAAACCAAAGCCGAAGGACAAGCGCCCGAGCCCCAAGCGCTCCTCCGCTTCATCCAACCCCTCTCCGTCTTGTCCGACTCCCATGACGTCATCTAGACGCCCGAGCCCTGTGACGTCATCAAGACGCTCGATCCCTCTACACAGCTAATGTTTCGCTTGACCCCCTCCCCCACTGTAACACACTGCCATGGGTACGCACGGGCCCCTACCTTTTCCTGCTAAGGAACATGAGCTCGTCATGTCATGCAGGATTACCTGGGAACTTGTAACACCAGATTCATCATCCGGTCAAGGCTTCCATGGTTCTTTCTTGCCCCCCATGGCAGTAATAGGGAGAAGCTACGTTACGCCGCACCCTACCATGTCCACCTCAACGGGACGGGGAGCAATGGCCGTCCAGGCCCCCCACCTTTTCGCCGACGCAACTTCAGGGCCACGAAATCTTCTTCATCATGACACCGTGTTAGGGTATGGCCTCGCCGCATCTACAGCCACGACATGCCACCACCACCACCACCACCACGACTTTGCGAATGCACAAACTAAGAGGAAAGCTAGAAATAAGGAGCACCTTAGGGACTTTTCTTTCTACTTTCGTACATCCAAATACTATAACCCGACCACTCCCTTTGTATACTATAAAAGGGGAGGAAGGGACCCTCGATAGGAAAACGAACGAAGAGACAACGCCTAGCAACGGCAATGTACTAAGCACACACTCAAACACTCGAACACACCTACACACAGAGACTTGGGAGCCATCCCTCTCTCGACCAGCTTGTATCCCCCTACTACAAGCACTTCGGTGCAAAGCAACACGAGCAGCAGCGAGCACTGGACGTAGGGACGTTCAGCCCGAACCAGTATACATCTTGTGTCCACCTTGCACACCATCGGAGGCTCCGACGCGCAGCATCATTCACTTGTCCCATCTCTAGACACCCCCCGGTTCTAGAACACCGATAGTTGGCGCGATAGGTAGGGGAGCTCTGCGCGTCACGTTCTACTTCACCGAGCACTGCAACACAAACCCCCCTCTCCCAACGTATATGCGGCAACAGAAATTAGAATCGTTGCTAAGTAATCTATTCCCATTCCCACATCCCACCATCTCCCATTTAATAATAATGTAATGCATTGGCCCATGATCCCCGCCTGTGCAAAACAGTTCCTGCTTCCATCTCCTCTACGCAGATTAGGTTTTCCACCTCCTCCGCGCTTTTCCTGTTCGGCAGCAGCAACGGCGACGATGGTTGCTGCTGCATGACTCGAGTATCTCATCTATGGATCCGTACGCACAGCCTCGCCCTCCTGTCTACACCAGCATCGTCCTCTTGTTTGTGCCATTGTTCCCTTGGCAAAAACCTGCGTTAGGGCCTGCCCCCTACTGTGATTCAAGTAAGAGGATCCGAATGTATTATCCCTGCCCTGCTCTGAATTTACATGTTTAGATATGGATTGGTGAATTTTTTTGTTCATTGTGTTCCCTAATCCGCCTCCACCATATCGTCTTAATCTCCTTTGGTGTCCCTGTGCTAGATCTATTGTATCACCCTCTTCTGATTTGATCTGTCCTAATCTCCTTTGGTGTCCCTGCGCTAGATCTATTGTATCACCCTCTTCTGATTGGATTTGGTTGATGCTGCTGCCCTCACTCTGATGAACTTCCCATCAAGGAGTACTCCCAAAATCACTAACTTTTTTTTCAATCATTGCCCAGTTAATTAATTTGTTCATGCATGTGTGTGGTAAACTGGTCACAGTTGCTGTCTCATGAATGAGTTGCAGATTAGAGATCCACTATCTGGCACTCTATAGAGATGGGGGCAAATGGTTTGGTGGGTCCTGTATCTCAATTTCATAATGTTTCCTTCTCCTTCGATTTTTTAGTAATGTTTTGTGATATGACTTATGAGGTAACTGAAGAACAATCTTTAAGAAATTAAGGTCTAGCAAGGTAACGCTATCCCTTCAAATATATGCTGTTTGTTGTCCATATATTGGCACTACTTGATTGTCCCATTAGTTAGTATATGCTTGCTGACCTGATCTCTAGTTTAATATTGTTTCTATTCTCTAATTCCACGAAAAAAATTTCCATGTCTGTCTAAAATTTTTCTGTTTGTTTATGATGACAAGTCAGTCATGTACAGGAGATGGATATATGAATGTTATTCTTCTGTAGTTGTAATATGCACATAATTATCTAACATGACACCTGATGCAACCTCCATGGTAATGCTAAGAATAGCAGTACTGTACCATGCAAAAGATTTCGATACTCTGATTTATATTGTAGACATCCAAAGGAAGACTCTTTTGTTTCTTTATGTATTGTCATATTATTCTTTAGAAAAGTGTATGACTCTGTCATGAGGTTGTAAGTGATGGTACTTGAGACATCAGGATATTATCTGATTAGTTAAAGCCATTTGTTGTGGGAGAACAATTCAGGGCATAGACCTGCTACTAAGAACTATGGTCATCAGGCAAGTCAGCTATCAATTGAGCCATGGAACTAATTAATAGGTAACTCTATATTCTTGTTCATCTTTTTTTTTACTGCAGCTATCCTTGTCTCACTATTACTCTAATAACCACCATCTTAACTGAAAGCATGTATCCCGTTTTTAAGAACATACTGCATATTGAATTGCTACTATATAGAAATATAGAATTATATATATCACAGATAACTTCAGAGATTAATAATTAGCTTACTTTCGAAATAACTCATTTCAGATTCCCCCCCCTGAATCTGCAGCTGTAGAGGCACAATGATTGTTGTGGCTTTGCGGATAAATGATGTTTATCCCTCAAAGGAAGAGCAGGTTTGATTGAGTTACTAGAATCACTCCATAATTCTTTTCCAATATTACCAGAATATAATTGAACTAGTCTTGACTTTATAGGACAGTTTGCCTGAACTCACTGGTGAGGAACGGCCGGCTGGTGGCATTCTAGAGAATTTCTTAGTGTCTTATATTTTTATTTCCGTATGATCATGTATTCTGAATAAAAAATTGTGCCATGGATTCTTTTTTATAGCACTTGTTGTAATATCCAACAATTGTCCTAATATACAAGTGTTGTTATTTCTCATGTGTGAGATGGTCTCTAATTTCTGTAACACCCTAAAATTTGAAGAAAAGAAAAATAGGGAAAATGTGTTTTTTTTATATTTATTTTTGGTGAAGCATGCAATTATAGAATAAGAATAATTTTATAAATTTAAAATCAAATATAAGGGTAGAAACATGATTGAGCATTCATGCTGCTGCATTTGGAGTTTTGTGTTGAGTGGTTTGAATCAAATTCAAATTTGATTTGAAAATCATTTGAAAAATGGATTTGAAAAATAGGAAAAGAAAAAGAAAAGAAATTTTTCTACCGGGCCGTTTTCTCCTACCGCAGCTGCAGCCGGCCCGTGTTCCCCGCGCGCGGCCCATTCTCTCCCGCGCCGTCTTCTCCTCCTGGGCCGAGCCCAAGCCCAGCAGCCGGCCGTCTTCACGCGCGCGCGCGGCCTGCGTTGCCTGTGTCACCGACAGATGGGACCCACCTGTCAGCGTCTCCTTCCACCTTCCTTTCTTCTTCCTCCAGCTCTTTCCAACCGCGAGCTCACCTTCCTCCTTCTCCGATTCGAATCGGTGGTTCGATCTCCTTCCCTTCCTTAAGTGCGACGCCTTCGGGCTATAAAAACGCGACCCCCGCATCGTACCGCACTCATCCCACCCTTTTGGAGCCGCCCTAGTCGTCTCGTCGAGCCACCACAAGCGCCACCGCCGCCATAGCCACCACCGTGAGCTAGCCGCCGCCTTCCGATCATCCCCCGGCCCTATCTTCACGCGGGGTGAGTTCGCCGTGAGTTTCTCGACCTCCCGGTGTTCTCCTTTCTTTGTTTGGTGGCCGGAGCCGTGTTCTAGCTTTCTCCAGTGATGGCGCCGCCGTGGAAGCTCGCCGGCGGCCGAAGTCCGGCCGGAGCGCCGCCCGTCCCCTTCCCCAACTGATCTGGACCGTCAGATCTAAAATGGATGGTTTAGATTAGAACGTACCGGTTCGGCGGATGATTTTGCTAAAGAGTCCCTGCGATTTTGTCTTTTTGAACCCGCGGTCCAAAGCGTAATCTGGAAAATACGTTTTTATTAAATGAAAACGTAATTCGTTTCGGAAAAAGAAAAATACGCTTTCTCATATTTACAGATTTGCCACTCAGATTTGTTTTAGCCGTAGAATCTTCGTTTTAACTCCGATTTGATCCATTCAAATTGCGTTAGATTCATATTTGCGAGCTCTATCTAATGATGTAACTGTACAGTAGGTTTAGATTAATTTATTTTCGAGTTTTAATTAAAGTATTTATTTTTCTATAGGAAATCTTCGGAAATTCATAACTTTGTCGTTTTAGATCTGTTTTTCGTGATCTTCGCGTCTGTGTGATCCTAGCGAGTTGTAGATTCGTTTTAAAGACTTTTTATCTTATTTTCTTACTATTGGTGTATTGTTCTAATTATAGTCTTGTTTGTCTATGCATGATTGTCTCTGGATGTGTGTTGTTGATAATGGTTGATCGAGTATAGACGGTGAGCAATTCGTTGGAGATCAAGAGCCTTACTACGAGCAAGATCTTCAGGACCAGTTTGAGCAAGGCAAGTATAGCATGGGATTATCCTTGTTGTCCTATTCACCTTATGCAATTAATATCATTATGCATTTATTCCTTGTTAAGGATGACTTAGCGATTGATCCTATACCTTGGTACCCATTATGATGCATTGATTAGTATGGCTAGTGCTTAAACATGGACTATGATCATGTAAATTGATTAGAGGAATATGCAATAAACATTAAAATATGATTTTGATTCTTGTATAAAGGGGATTAGAGCATGTGTGTTGTTTGATGCTCTAATTGCTCTCCATAAGGACTCATCTATAAGCGACAATCCGGGATTTACAGTACAACTGTGGGGGCTATATGGCTCTGGCTTTAGTCATATAGAAGGACCTTTTCTAGCTTGTTAGAGGTAACCTTTTTGGCGTAAGAATGGCTTGACGAATCGGGTATAGTGCGGCCTCTGTCCTTATGTGTATAGGCTGCGGGTCAATGTGCCATTTGGAAGGGGGGGCTCTACATCTGTTTGCCGAGTGAATCTAATGGCCCTAACTTGTTAGACGAACCTTCGAAAGACTTCATAGTGTTTACCCTGCCTGCTCACCTTGGTAGTGTTTTGGGAGTAATTAACCCGGGCATTTGGGTAACACGACTCACAGTGAAAGTGTACAACCTCTGCAGAGTGTAGAACTGTTATAACAGCCGTGCTCACGGTCACGAGTGGCCTTGGACCCTTATGGAATAGTTGAATAATTGTTTATGTTTATGTTTTTGCTATTCATTAATCATTTCACATGGATCATATGTTTATTGTTACATTGAGACCTATTGATGCTAATGATATGCTAAAATCATGTTAACTAAAAGCTACATGCTGATAAACCCATGATTATGCCTATTTGAGCCTCATGAACCCCATGTTACACTTGTTGAGTACGAGATGTACTTACGCTTGTTTATTCTTCTTATTTGGATAAAAATCCCGGATGGGTAACAGATGGAGGTAATAGCGACTACTACGCCTACTTCCCTGAGGATTACTAGTCTTGCTGTCAACCAGTCAATGTACCTGTGACTGGAGCTACCACGAGAGAGATTTTTATTTATACTTCCGCTACATTTGTGTTAAGACTATGTGTTTAAATATCGTGATGTAATAACATTTGCCATGATACTTCTGTTATAATTTGTGAACTTATGTGTGATTGATCTCTGGGCGCACATAAGGGTAAGCATTCCATTTGGTCGATAAATGGGTGTGACAAATTGGTATCAAAGCTCTTGTTGACTGTAGGACGCAAGCCTAGCTAGCAATGGTCGAAGTAGTGTCATCTTTACACTATTTTTATGCTCACTATCTTGCTCTTGTTATTTGATAAATTTTTATGCTTCTTATGTCTCATTCTATTACGAAATTTTGCCTCTATTCTAACTTCATCTAAAAATTCTGTAGATGACTCGTGACCGTAAGACTGCCCGCATCAGCTCTGGAGGATACTACCCACCTCGTGCCCTGCTTGCAACTGAAGAGCCACAAGAGCCAGAACCTCAGGAACAAGAGAAGACCCCTGTAGCACCAGTCCAAGCACCAGCACCTCCCCAGGAAGAGATTGAGCCTGAAGAAGATCCAGAAATCGTTGAGATTGAAGATGGTGAGGAGGAAGATAATGGAGGAGTACAACCCCCGTCCCCACCACATGAAGCTCCTGAAGATGTGCCACCTCCTCCAATGGGGTGGACTGTGAGGATCTACCACAGGAATGGAGGGGATGCTGTCTCTCATATTCGCCTAGTGGGGATGCTCACTGCTTACTTCGCGGATTGGCATCCGGCTGTGGAGTACATCTGCTGGGAGTACACTCATCCACTAGAGAGCACGTACTGGAAGGCAAGGGCAAGCATCTTTGCACACAAGCAAGACAAGGGGGCATATCAGCTGGACAGGATGTTCTCTCATGTGGGACATCGAGCCACCATAGAGGATAGCATTGAAGATGCTGCTTTTGAAGCATGTATGGGTCTTCGCTATCTTCGCTTTAACCTCATGAAGCATGACATTCATCGTTTTCTTCCTCGTGCACACCCCGAGCTTGGTTGGGCTATGACAGATCCAGTGCAGCTAGAGCCATTACCTCGGGTAATGGTAAACTTTGTCTATGACATGATGGACAGGAAGCTGCAACTAGAAGAGATGGTGAGGACACAAGGGAAGACTATCAAGAGATGCCAAGCAACCATTGATGAGCTCCGAGCAAACCAAGGCATGCCCAAGATCTACGAGACATTAGAGCATGAGCCACTTCCTTAGGAAGTAGGAGTCCTTTTATGTAATAAGAACGTTCTTAGTAACGTCAGTTGAGTCAGTCGAGTCTGTCGTGTGGTTTGAACCTTGGTGTGCTAGTTGCTTTATTATTATGCTTATGTGTGAGTTGGATCTTTGTTTGAGTGTCTGGACTTGTAGGCATGTCTACAAGTTCCATTATTAAGAATAATAAGTTTATTAGTCAAGGAATAATAGTTGGGTTTGATATTATCTCGTTTCTGTCCTTGCTGTTTCTGGAGCAGTCTCTGATGTTTCTGCTATAGTTTAAAAACGGTTCGTGCAACATTTATGAAATTTTTATGAGAGAAACTAGACTCAAGCATCTTTCAAATTCCACTGGAATCACCTTTTTATCTAATCTGGTTCGAGAGATATAATTTTCACAAGTTAAAGTTTCTGCACAGTCTGGAATCTGGAACAGTTTCTGTTACGTCTTATTTTCCATAGACTTAACGACAGAATCTGGTCTTGAGGTCTGAATAGGAATTGTGGATAATTTCATAAGCTTTCCAACCATATAAAGCACGCCTCTTTTGGATTTCTGTAGCCCGAGATATGATTGAAATACTGAACTGTCAATATTGCTACTCGTCCAGAAAACTTTCAGATCTCATCCTTAATCTTATAAGTGGTTGATAACCTGGATTTCTTAAAGTTTGCATGTTTATGGGTGGCAGATGGCCGGAAGAGGAAGAGGTAGAGGTCGTGGAAACATTCCCCCGAATCCACCACCACCACCGCCACCAAC
Organism: Saccharum hybrid cultivar R570; assembly: GCA_038087645.1. Taxonomy (NCBI): domain Eukaryota; kingdom Viridiplantae; phylum Streptophyta; class Magnoliopsida; order Poales; family Poaceae; genus Saccharum; species Saccharum hybrid cultivar. Next base: position 13,432,309 of record JAQSUU010000113.1, on the reverse strand, counting down.
TATCGAGCAGTTGCTGGCAGTACAGACGCAGTTGATGCAACAACTGGTGCAGAATCAGCAGAATCAGCCAGTTGCTGGAGTTCAACCACGTGACAAGCGTGGTGAATTTTTGAAGGGTCGTCCCCCAGTGTTCACACATGCCGCTGATCCTTTGGAGGCCGATGATTGGCTTCGTGCTGTGGAGAAACAACTCACCATTGCACAATGTGATGACCGACAGAAGGTGTTGTTCGCTTCTGGGCAACTTCAGGGAGAAGCTCAAGATTGGTGGGAGTCATATGAGTATGGCCGTCCTGCTAATGCTCCTGAAGTCACCTGGCAGGAGTTTAGAGAGAACTTCAGGGCTTACCATATACCTGAAGGAATGATAGAATTGAAGGTGGAGGAATTCAGGAACCTGACCCAAGGGTCAATGACTGTAGCGGAGTACCGTGACAAGTTTGCTCAATTGTCACGATATGCTCCACATGAGGTGGCCAATGACAATGATAAGCAGCGCCGCTTCTTGAAGGGATTGTATGATGGACTACAGTTGCAGTTGATGTCCAATACCTATCCCAACTTTCAGACGCTTGTGAACCGTGCTATCGTAGTGGATAACAAGCGCAAAGAAATGGATGCTAAGAGGAAGAGGTTACAGGGACAAGCCTCCAATAGCAACACCCGTCCACGCACTGGCTTCCAACAGAATACTCAGCAGAGACCTCCTTCTGGACAGTGGAATCGTGGTCAGACCCCATTTCGTGGACAGTTCCCTCAACGTCCCCCATTTCAGCCACAGAGTAGCAATCAACGTCCACCACAGCAGAATGGGAATCAAGTGCAGCGCCAGGGTCCCTCCAACAACACTCCTACAAAGACCAGTGCTCCCAATACTCCCAACAGGTGTTTCCGTTGTGGAAAAGAAGGTCACTTGTCTTACAACTGCCCAGAGAAGCCTAATCAGCAGACTCCCCAGAGACAGAGCAGCCACCAGAAGCCCGCACTTAACTCGGGAAGGGTGAATCACTTGTCCCAGGAAACTGCAGTGGAGGAGCCAGAAGTTATGCTTGGTACGTTCGATGTCCACTCTACTTCCGCCACTGTTCTTTTTGATTCTGGAGCATCACATTCTTTCATATCACAATCATTTGTTAGAATACATAGAATCCATTTGTGTGCCATGAAGAACCCTATCTTAGTAAACTCACCTGGTGGAAGCATGCCAGCATCTTATCGCTGTCTTCCCATTAGTCTCAACTTAAGGGGGGTAGAGTTTACAGTTAGTCCTATAGTATTGAGGACAGCTGGGATTGATCTTATACTGGGAATGGATTGGATGATGCAACAACAAGCAGAGATTCAGTGTAAGGATAAATCAGTTGTGCTGACTACACCAAGTCAAAGTGCAAAAACAAGCGACCGCTACAGTGAACCAGCTCAATGATGGTGCCAATCAGGAGGATCTAGTTGTGGAGGAGTTCCCAGATGTGTTTCCGGAGGATTTGCCAGGTATGCCACCAGACCGTGACATTGAATTTATTATTGAATTATTACCTGGAACTGCACCTATAGCTAAGCGTCCATATAGAATGGGAGTAAATGAATTAGAAGAACTTAAGAAACAAATTAAGGAGTTGCAGGATAAGGGTTTTATTCGTCCTAGTTCGTCACCATGGGGTGCACCGGTGATTTTTGTGGATAAGAAAGATGGAACTCAGAGGATGTGTGTAGATTATCGGTCTCTTAATGAGGTTACCATTAAGAACAAGTATCCACTGCCTAGAATTGATGACCTGTTTGATCAGTTGAGAGGAGCTTGTGTATTCTCCAAGATTGATCTTCGCTCTGGATATCATCAATTGAAGATTCGTGCCAGGGATATACCCAAGACAGCATTTACTACACGTTATGGGTTATATGAGTATACAGTGATGTCATTTGGTTTGACTAATGCTCCTGCATACTTCATGTATTTAATGAATAAAGTGTTCATGGAATATCTGGACAAGTTTGTAGTGGTATTCATTGATGATATACTAGTGTTTTCCAAGACGGAGGAAGAACATGCTAAACATTTGAGGTTGGTCTTGCAGAAGCTCAGAGAACACCAACTATATGCAAAAAGGAGTAAATGTGAGTTTTGGCTGAAGGAAGTTTCTTTTCTAGGTCACATCGTTTCAAATGGAGGAATATCAGTAGATCCTGGCAAGGTGAAAGATGTATTGAACTGGAAGCCACCTATCAATGCAAGTGAGATCCGTAGCTTTTTGGGATTGGCTGGTTATTATAGAAGATTTATAGAGGGATTTTCCAAGCTTGCAAAACCAATGACTGCATTGTTGGAAAAGAATGCCAAGTTTGTGTGGTCCGAGAAGTGTCAGGCTAATTTTGAGGAATTAAAGAAAAGATTGACTACTGCACCTGTCTTAGTTTTGCCAGACCTGAATAAACCTTTCTCTATCTATTGAGATGCATCTCGATTGGGATTGGGATGTGTTCTGATGCAAGAAGGTAGAGTTGTGGCATATGCATCGAGGCAGTTAAGGAAGCATGAGTTAAATTACCCTACTCATGATTTGGAATTAGCTGCAGTGGTTCATGCATTAAAATTATGGAGACATTATTTGATTGGACACAAGAGTGATATATACACTGATCACAAGAGTCTCAAGTATATCTTCACTCAAACGGATCTGAACATGAGGCAGCGTAGATGGTTGGAGTTGATAAAAGACTATGATCTAGAGGTGCATTATCATCCTGGAAAGGCCAACATTGTGGCTGATGCTCTTAGTAGGAAGAGTTATGCAAATGAAATACAAGTAATGCCTATGCCAAAGGAATTGTGTGCTGAGTGTAAGCATCTGAACTTAGGATTTACTACTAATGCAGTGGAACTAGTATTGGAGCCTACTCTGGAGCAAGAAATCCGTAAAGGTCAGCAGAAGGATGAAAAGTTGAGAGAGATAGCTGAAAACATAGCGAAAGGAAAATCTCCAGGATTTCGTAAGGATGAAAATGGTACGCTATGGTTTGGGAAAAGGCTGTGTGTGCCCGAAGATAAAGATATTCGAATGGCAATTCTGCGTGAAGCTCATGAGTCAGCTTATTCCATACATCCGGGTAGTACTAAGATGTATTTAGATCTGAAAGGGAAATATTGGTGGTATGGTTTAAAGAGAGATGTAGCTGAGTATGTTGCTTTGTGTGACACTTGTCAAAGGGTGAAAGCGGAACATCAAAGGCCTGCAGGATTGTTACAACCTATGCAGATACCCGAGTGGAAATGGGAAGAGGTCGGTATGGATTTTATAGTTGGGTTACCACGGACGCAAAGAGGATATGATTCAATTTGGGTGATCGTGGATCGTCTGACTAAGGTTGCTCATTTTCTGCCTGTGAAGACTACATATAGCAGTGCGAAACTGGCAGAGTTGTATATGGAAAGAATAGTGAGTTTACATGGAGTCCCTAAGAAGATTGTGTCTGATCGAGGTACTCAGTTTACATCTCATTATTGGCAAAAGATACATGAATCATTGGGGACCAAACTAAATTTCAGTACAGCTTATCATCCTCAGACAGATGGTCAAACAGAGAGAATTAATCAGATATTAGAAGATATGTTGAGAGCTTGTGCTCTACAATATGGTACTAGCTGGGATAAGAGTTTGCCATACGCAGAGTTCTCTTATAACAATAGTTACCAGAAGAGTCTTCAAATGGCACCGTTTGAGGCTCTGTATGGACGAAAGTGTAGGACCCCGTTGTTCTGGAATCAGACAGGGGAGAGTCAAGTGTTTGGACCTGATGTATTAAAGGATGCTGAAAAGAAAGTAAGAATGATTAGAGATAATCTAAAAATAGCCCAGTCTAGACAGAAAAGTTATGCTGATACTCGCAGAAGAGAGTTGACTTTTGAGGTAGGAGATTATGTCTACTTGAAAGTGTCACCCATGAGAAGTGTGAAGAGATTTAACATGAAGGGTAAATTAGCACCAAGATATATTGGACCTTTCAAGATTATAGAGAGACGTGGTGAAGTGGCGTATCAATTGGAATTACCCGAGAGTCTGGCAGGTGTACATGATGTGTTCCATGTGTCACAATTGAAGAAATGTTTACGAGTACCAGAAGAACAGATTCCGATAGAGGAACTCACTGTTAAGGAGGATCTTACATATGAGGAGTTTCCGGTTAAGATTTTGGAGACTGCAGACATAGTCACAAGAAGTAGAACAATCAAAATGTGTAAAGTACAGTGGAATCGGTATACCGCAGAAGAGGCTACTTGGGAACGAGAAGAGGATCTGAGAAAAACCTACCCGCAACTGTTTGAGTAAGCACCGGTCGAATCTCGGGGCGAGATTCATTTTAAGGGGGGTAGAATTGTAACACCCTAAAATTTGAAGAAAAGAAAAATAGGGAAAATGTGTTTTTTTTATATTTATTTTTGGTGAAGCATGCAATTATAGAATAAGAATAATTTTATAAATTTAAAATCAAATATAAGGGTAGAAACATGATTGAGCATTCATGCTGCTGCATTTGGAGTTTTGTGTTGAGTGGTTTGAATCAAATTCAAATTTGATTTGAAAATCATTTGAAAAATGGATTTGAAAAATGGGAAAAGAAAAAGAAAAGAGATTTTTCTACCGGGCCGTTTTCTCCTACCGCAGCTGCAGCCGGCCCGTGTTCCCCGCGCGCGGCCCATTCTCTCCCGCGCCGTCTTCTCCTCCTGGGCCGAGCCCAAGCCCAGCAGCCGGCCGTCTTCACGCGCGCGCGCGGCCTGCGTTGCCTGTGTCACCGACAGATGGGACCCACCTGTCAGCGTCTCCTTCCACCTTCCTTTCTTCTTCCTCCAGCTCTTTCCAACCGCGAGCTCACCTTCCTCCTTCTCCGATTCGAATCGGTGGTTCGATCTCCTTCCCTTCCTTAAGTGCGACGCCTTCGGGCTATAAAAACGCGACCCCCGCATCGTACCGCACTCATCCCACCCTTTTGGAGCCGCCCTAGTCGTCTCGTCGAGCCACCACAAGCGCCACTGCCGCCATAGCCACCACCGTGAGCTAGCCGCCGCCTTCCGATCATCCCCCGGCCCTATCTTCACGCGGGGTGAGTTCGCCGTGAGTTTCTCGACCTCCCGGTGTTCTCCTTTCTTTGTTTGGTGGCCGGAGCCGTGTTCTAGCTTTCTCCAGTGATGGCGCCGCCGTGGAAGCTCGCCGGCGGCCGAAGTCCGGCCGGAGCGCCGCCCGTCCCCTTCCCCAACTGATCTGGACCGTCAGATCTAAAACGGATGGTTTAGATTAGAACGTACCGGTTCGGCGGATGATTTTGCTAAAGAGTCCCTGCGATTTTGTCTTTTTGAACCCGCGGTCCAAAGTGTAATCTGGAAAATACGTTTTTATTAAATGAAAACGTAATTCGTTTCGGAAAAAGAAAAATACGCTTTCTCATATTTACAGATTTGCCACTCAGATTTGTTTTAGCCGTAGAATCTTCGTTTTAACTCCGATTTGATCCATTCAAATTGCGTTAGATTCATATTTGCGAGCTCTATCTAATGATGTAACTGTACAGTAGGTTTAGATTAATTTATTTTCGAGTTTTAATTAAAGTATTTATTTTTCTATAGGAAATCTTCGGAAATTCATAACTTTGTCGTTTTAGATCCGTTTTTCGTGATCTTCGCGTCTGTGTGATCCTAGCGAGTTGTAGATTCGTTTTAAAGACTTTTTATCTTATTTTCTTACTGTTGGTGTATTGTTCTAATTATAGTCTTGTTTGTCTATGCATGATTGCCTCTGGATGTGTGTTGTTGATAATGGTTGATCGAGTATAGACGGTGAGCAATTCGTTGGAGATCAAGAGCCTTACTACGAGCAAGATCTTCAGGACCAGTTTGAGCAAGGCAAGTATAGCATGGGATTATCCTTGTTGTCCTATTCACCTTATGCAATTAATATCATTATGCATTTATTCCTTGTTAAGGATGACTTAGCGATTGATCCTATACCTTGGTACCCATTATGATGCATTGATTAGTATGGCTAGTGCTTAAACATGGACTATGATCATGTAAATTGATTAGAGGAATATGCAATAAACATTAAAATATGATTTTGATTCTTGTATAAAGGGGATTAGAGCATGTGTGTTGTTTGATGCTCTAATTGCTCTCCATAAGGACTCATCTATAAGCGACAATCCGGGATTTACAGTACAACTGTGGGGGCTATATGGCTCTGGCTTTAGTCATATAGAAGGACCTTTTCTAGCTTGTTAGAGGTAACCTTTTTGGCGTAAGAATGGCTTGACGAATCGGGTATAGTGCGGCCTCTGTCCTTATGTGTATAGGCTGCGGGTCAATGTGCCATTTGGAAGGGGGGGCTCTACATCTGTTTGCCGAGTGAATCTAATGGCCCTAACTTGTTAGACGAACCTTCGAAAGACTTCATAGTGTTTACCCTGCCTGCTCACCTTGGTAGTGTTTTGGGAGTAATTAACCCGGGCATTTGGGTAACACGACTCACAGTGAAAGTGTACAACCTCTGCAGAGTGTAGAACTGTTATAACAGCCGTGCTCACGGTCACGAGTGGCCTTGGACCCTTATGGAATAGTTGAATAATTGTTTATGTTTATGTTTTTGCTATTCATTAATCATTTCACATGGATCATATGTTTATTGTTACATTGAGACCTATTGATGCTAATGATATGCTAAAATCATGTTAACTAAAAGCTACATGCTGATAAACCCATGATTATGCCTATTTGAGCCTCATGAACCCCATGTTACACTTGTTGAGTACGAGATGTACTTACGCTTGTTTATTCTTCTTATTTGGATAAAAATCCCGGATGGGTAACAGATGGAGGTAATAGCGACTACTACGCCTACTTCCCTGAGGATTACTAGTCTTGCTGTCAACCAGTCAATGTACCTGTGACTGGAGCTACCACGAGAGAGATTTTTATTTATACTTCCGCTACATTTGTGTTAAGACTATGTGTTTAAATATCGTGATGTAATAACATTTGCCATGATACTTCTGTTATAATTTGTGAACTTATGTGTGATTGATCTCTGGGCGCACATAAGGGTAAGCATTCCATTTGGTCGATAAATGGGTGTGACAATTTCCAATTAAATTGCAAATGGGTTTTCTCTTAATTTGGCTCCAAACAAAAATATTTTTTAAGTGATGTTCATTAGATGGTTTAATCCCAGCCAAGCATATAGTACAGGTGTTGCAACAACCCCAATCTATACGTTGCAACAAATTATAGAAAGTGTTCGTATGCGGTTAGTACAAATGCATATAAGCGTTGCTATAGTCCATCAATATCTGTTGCAGCTTTGCAACGGTTATTTGTCAGTGTTATCAACGCATATCCAAGTGTTGGAATAGACCCTTGCAACGCCACTTCTGGCAACACATAGCAAATGTGTTGGTATAGACCCTACCAATACATATATGGACTTTTAGCAACGCATATATGCATTGCAAAAGGGGTCTATACCACCCCTTTGTTTTCATTATTAATAAAACAATTGCCAAGCCCAAAGTTGATAAAACAATTGTCAAGCCCACTTCCCGTTGTTTTCATTATTAATACTGCTGTTAAGATGCTCTTACAATCTTCCTTTAAGTTGCTCTTCATATCCCTTGCAATGTTGTATATACAAAGTCATCATATGCATCATGAACATATATGCATCATGCTGCGTCATTTGCACACGGTCCGAATCCGGCTCTGGAGTTCGTAGGCTGGCCCTGCGAAGGGGTTTCGACAGTCGCTCCAAGCCAACAGAGTGAGGGATGAAATGAGGAGTGGCACACTAACAGCCAGTACCCAGTTGCACCGAGCACCATATGGGACTCTTCGATCCATGTTTGAGTCTTGATGAACACTGGTCCAGGGTATTTTATCAAAAAAAGGCAACGAGCCATCGGGGACGGTCGAACGACCCTGGTTACCCTGCTGAACCAGTCGTCAAGAATTAGGGGTCGGTTACTAGCTACCTCCATTGGATCCCTATCGAATGGGAACCGGGGCCCGCTCGAACTGAGAAACACATTAGCAACTCAAACGGGCACCACATTTTGACCCTAGGCGAGAGGGATGACGTGTCACTGTCCAACCCCTCCCTTGTGGAAAAGAAGTGCGAGGGGAATGCATTGGGCCTCCTAACCGGATCGACGCACGGGCGAATATTTTTAGAGGCCTAGTGTGGTAGAACCGTCCAAATTAACACACTCTCAGAGGAACTTGTCTTCCACTAGACACTAAATACCCTAAAAGTGAGCTAAACTAGACAGTTTTGTCGAGCACACCCTAAGGGAGAACTCGAAACATTCCACAATTTTACACTCGGGATCCAATAATAAGTACAAGCTTACAATACTTAATCTATTTCATACAACAAAGAGTTTCAAAAATTCTTTATTACGGTACCAAAGTTTAGAGTGCGAAATTTAAACAACGGAAAAAAATAAACATCTAGCGGAGTGATATAAGGATCCGTCTGTGCCCACCAGAAGAATCCTCCACACAACAGCTAGCTTCTCAAGCTGCACCTACAACAAGGGTAAATAAACCCTGAGTACACAATGTACTCTCAAGACTTACCCGACTGGGAATATATTTTCTGACTCTCAAGAGATATGATAGGCTTTATGGCTTGTGGGTTTACTGTTTGCGGAAAGCCATACTAAGAGTGTGTCCTTATTTCATTAAATTATTAGCAGCCATGTTTAATTCATTATCCAACATTCTATGTAAGCACATGTTCTACTTCCAAGCAAGAGTTGAGCAATCAGAATCATTTTACCATCTTTCTTATGCTAATTCTTGCTACGGTGTCAGAGTGCAGTCAAGCCGTACCGTTATGCAGAAACAGCGATTCGCGAATCAATATGCCCAGCTAGGTGGCCGAAAACACACGCCTTACTTGCACCCCAGGCACAAGCAAGACCAACCCATTTCACTCCTGTCAAGGGGTCCAGGTCTCGTCCAAACTGGGGCTCCAAGCTCCCAACACTGTAGGCCCGGCCTTAGTGTGGTGCTTAGACCTCCACCTAAAACCCACCCCTAACAGTCAGTCCGAAAAAAGCCGAAACCCATTACAAGAGAACAACAAGTCTTCCCGCTCCCATAAGCAAGTATGTGCTCGGGACAATATATCTATGACTTGACAGGGGATCCAGTGCAACAACCGGTCCTTAATCGACACAAACAGGGAAACAATGTAACCAAGCTAAACCCCATGGCTGCGGGACATAACTTGTTACACCCACTAGAACCCAAACCACATTCCTGCCCGGTCACCATTTCCTTTCCATCATTTTATCATGAGTGTTAATATTCACCTACTTGTGAGTAACAGTAGGTTACCCACGCTACCGATGAACCTAAGCAAAGCAGCTGCACGATCCTTGCTAGTAAGACTCATAGGTAGATATATATATGCATGTGGGTTCCATAAAATTCCTGTAACATAAATGCACAACAAAATGTATATATAGTGAATATAAAAAATATGGGTTATGCACCGGGGCTTGCCTTGGGCAGGCGGGGTGTTAGTGAGGTCAGTCAACGATGGCTCCGGGATCTCCTTCGGTATGAGAATCTCCTCCTCGTACTCCTCGACGATCTCCTCGTACTCCTAATCGTCGATAGTCATGATCTCCGTCAATTCATTCACTATATGTATGCAATGATGATGCAATAATTCAGAAATCAGGCAACAACTCTTAAAATAAGAACATGCTTATCATGCTATCAAACTAACTCTACTGATCACACACCAACTGAATATCATTTCATTAACAAGAATAGTTTCGCAACTAAATTCTTAAATAATTTAATATGTTTTCCATCAAGGTATGTTAGCTACCTTAATAAATTTGCTATTCAAAGGCTACAAAGTTACAGAGAGCATCTAATATTACCATGAGCCTACTGTATAATTTTCAGGGCTAGCACTTCTACCAATGCATCACAAAAAGTCATTCTCTAAATAACCATAACAATAATAAGTATTTCAATATAATAAATTAACCCTAAAGGTATCACTGAACTGTATGAACTAAATACACTAACAGATAGATCATGAATTTAGGAACCTAACAAAATTCATTTTATGATAAATACATAAATTCAAATGAGCTCTAGAGATGAAGAAAATGGTATGCATGGGTAGAGCGCGATTCAAGATGAATTTAGGAAGGAGGGTCAATGGAATTGGAGTGCGTATGTGGGAGATATGGATTTTCTAAAGTGGACTGCTAATAATTAGTGAATGATAATAATTTGTCATTTGACTTTGTGGCTATGGAGCCCTCACGTGAAGATACATGACATGCTTGAAGGGCTACTTGAACTTCATGAAACTTTGTTGGATGTGATGACTGAGTAGACCCTATTAAATGCTATTTGGTACATTAGCATGGGTCTAGAAATAATGGATGAGACCATAGGTCAAGGAAATAATGGAGAGAAGAATGAAGGAATTATTACAGGCTAGCTACTGGAGTTTAGAGCAAGTGCGATACAGATAGGAAGAAAGGATGGCACTGCCAAGGAGAGATAGAGGAAGTACTAGAGGGAATCACGGGATACTCACCGCAGTTGACTGGTACTTCGGAGGGGGGTTGGCCGCACGGCCGGGTTCTATAAGAGAACGGAGAAAGCTTGACTCTGAGAGGAAAAGGGTGGGCAACAAAGTGGTGTGGCTTGGCGAGCTCGCGACTGCGATGAAGGTTGCGCAACGTGTCCTTTATAGGCAGGAGACGAGGGATGGAGGTGGAGCTCGCACCGGAAAAGACGACCGGCGTGCGCGACATATTTTAGCAGAGGCAGCGCGACATGTGCTAATCAATCTTGCAGCGCGCAGATGACAGACTTTTCTTTAGGTGAACAGTGTTCTGCTATACTGTTTTCTTCGTGCTACAGTGCTCGGCTGCATTGTTTCTTGTTTCCCTTTCTGGTGCAGTGCTCAGCGCGACGTGCGGGCAGGGCAGTATTGATTTTTGCAGAGTGCGGTGGATAATTATGTAGTAACTAACGTGTATGCTGTGCGTGGTGTCTGCTGCTGCCACGGTCGGTCGTCGCCGTGCGTGTGCAACACGCTAATTGCCTAACTTGCTATGCATGATGGAGTAAAAGCACTGCGTCTTGCCAACAAGATGTACTGAAGCGTGCTTCACGGCTTGCGAGTGCCGACTACTTGCTTGGGCAATTAAGGAGGAGAAGAATAGCGAGAGCTAGAGTTGGATCAGGCTGAATGAAAATGATTTGGACTGCGGGAGAATACTTGGACAAGAAATAATATAGAGCTCAATTGAGAATTAGCGCAACAAAATTTAATTTCACAAAATCACTTCGCGAACTTGTTGAACTGTTATTGGACTTGAGAATCCTCTTATCTTTTAAGTTGCATTTGCTCCAAGTTGCATTTCTAGGCTATTAGAAATATTAGTCTGCGATATCAAATCTCAAAAGCAAACCTTTCATGGTCATCTATGAAGTTCGTACTTCAAACTTTATTAAGGTGCCAAAAGTATGTTCTATAGCATTTTCGTTCAATAAAAATTGGTTTACACCTCTACTTGATATAAAGCGCAATATTGAATACTTTTCATTGATTGTTTTAAGCTGCAAGACCTTATTTACACAAGTGATCACATGCAATAATACATAAACATGATGCTCATGAAATGTTTAGTGACTTGTTTGACGCGGTAACAATGTAACAGAACCAACCAAATTATAAGAGCACAAGTATAAAAACAAGCACCCGAAACGCTCAAATTTTTGAACTTCAGCCCATATAATCCCGGTAGTCAATCGAAATCGCGAAGGATTTCAAACCAACTCGCTTACAAACAAGATCACATCATTCAACATAAACGCATCACATGTTACATTTCACAAGAAGTTCAAAAATTAACTTACAACACCATGGAGTCTCAATTATTACAAACCAAGTTTATAAAGTAGCGGAAGCATAAACACACACACTTAGTTCGAATACCATTGCCAGTCTTACAGATCAACATCCCACAAAAGCATTAAGAGAAGTAAACTAAAAGACGATCACGCCCGAGTGTTCTAGTCCTCATCACCCGCCGGGTGGAGGCAATTCTTGCAGAAGCCTTGATATAGCATGTCATCTGCAATAGGAGGGAATAAACCCTGAGTACGGGAATGTACTCAGCTAGACTTACCCGTCGAAATGGAAAATAAAAGACACCAAGGATCATGCAAAGCTTTCTTAAAGTGGAGCTGGCTGACATCATGTTTTGCGGAAAAGCATAATTATTAATAACTCTTTTAACCTATACTAGCAATTATTTTTAGCATTAACATGTCAGCTATCTTAGCACCTGTACTAAAAAATCATCTGATGATTAAGCAAACAATGATAACCATAGCAGGTATAAATTTGAGGCAACATGTACTTCATCATCCAATTAACCATCTGTTCAATTAATGAGATCTACGTTACCGCTGCTCAAGTCAAGTGCTCACTAACCGGAAGCGACGGCGATTCGAATCGAGTTCCTATCCAGCTGGAGGGGTATTTCTAACACAAACCGCGCAGAACCCTCGGCAGGGTCGCACAAGTCACCTTTGGTACAGTTCAGGAAAGCGCGGGTTCGACGGATGCTGCATCCCCAAGAGCAACACTCTGCCACGTGATAGGGACTCTAACCCTCTTGGTCTCACGCGAATGTCCCCAAGCACATCCTTACTTCTTCCAAGATGCGACCTACCCTTCGATTCCCGGCCTAAACCGTATTACTCGCTTTACGGTCGGAACGGCTTATCCGGCCAACTAAGTGTTAGACTGCATTCAACATGACTCAAGGACGTACATCGATCGGTCCTTAAACGACTCAGACGAGCATAGTTTCGCACCCAAGACGTGAAGTGTCTTGCGGCCGTACTATCGAACTCCCGCCCGGTCTCAATTCATTTTTCAGCATGGTTATAACACCTAACAATCAACAAGAACAACATTACTTAAGTTTATCACAAACCTAAGCATAATACAGCACAACAGAAATCTGGACAGCAGATAAGTATTTTAACCATAACTAGAGATCCAAAAATCCAAATGATATGATACAAGACAATCTGGAAAGCTTATAACATGCTCTACAATTCATTTTCAGACTTGAAGACTTGATTCCTAAGTTTACCTAGTCGAATTCCCAAAGTTCCAGAACTCTACCCTCTCCAAGCAGAGAGCAGCCATTTCTGGACAGTCACTTCAAACAATGGTAACTCCTAAACTACTGAGCCAAATGCCACCAATTTTTGACACAAGCTAGTTTAACAAGTTTACTACCACTTTGGTATTAACAAGATTCCCAGCAAACACCTTTTTCAAGGTCCAAACTCAAAAATGCTACCAGCTGTCTAGAGAACCTAGAAATGTGAAAATTAAATATTTATTCATGTGTCAAACTACCCTTATGAACAAACTAATGACACTACTAGGTCACACATGACATGAAACCACCAGAAAGTAAGTCATGTCCACCCAAGTCATTTATTTTATTCCCTTTCTTAATTTAATTAATTAATTAAGTGGGAAATTAAACTTATATGCAAACTGCTCAAAAAATTCTACAAAAATTGCAGTAGACTCTATACCCTACGAGAAGGATACTGTAAAAATTTGAGCCCAAGTTATTCACTGAAACCCCCTACACAAAATTCACAAGCCAGAAAGGCTGATTTTTGCATAATTAACAAATCATAATAAAAAGTGTCAAACAACAGAAACATTATTTTTCTTAGCAACCTTAGGGTACCAGGACACTCTCCATAAAATTTCATGAGCATTTCACATACAGAAAAATTATGAAAATTCCTTCAAGTATCTCCTAATATAAAATGACAACAACATAACTTGAAAACTACTCAAGCAATAGCATCCAAATTTTTACCAGAGATAGCTTAGACATGAAATAGCACACCCACCAAATTTAATAATTTTTGGAGCACTAGAACTCAAGTTATCAAATTAACAATTTTGCATCTATTTTTAAACACATTTCAAATATCTATTTACATCTTTCGGAATATAAGCAGCACATATACATTTGATATTTTTCGTAAATACTATACTTTACAAAGAACTAAACACATTGGAATCACCTCATTTGGATCTATATTGCTTGAGATATGAAATTTACAAAACAACATATAAATCTGTGAAAAGAATAAAAGGAAAAACAAAAATGGAAACCAAAACCGGCCACCGTGCCGGCCCGCTGACGCGCGGCCCGATAGGCCTGCCTGGCCTGCGGTGAATCCCGCCCGCATGAGCGCGCCGACAGCCGGGTCCCACGCGTCAGGGACACGGTGACAGGGGAGCGAGGCCGTCGAACTCCGGCGAGCTCAAGCTCGTCGGCGATGGCTTCGCTGGCGAAATGAAGTGTACCAACGCATCCTCCTTGAGCATCCAATGACCCTCAAATCATGAACAGTACTAGGTCGTAGCGGCGGCGGCCATGGCGGCGATGGCTCAGTGGTGGCGCGTGGTGGTGCGCCGGCGAGCTCCGACCACTAGATGGCCAGCTAGGGGTGCATCAGCTCCCTGGAGCCTTGGCGGACCTAACGAGGCTACTAATGAGGACCGGGGTGAAGTGGAGGAGCAGGGTCGGGTGCGAGCACCAGCGGCGGCCATGTCGTGGCGGTGCGCGGCCGTGTTCCGGCGTGATGGAAGCACCCAAACTGGTAACGTCATCACATGAGTAGCAAGACGAGAAGGGGAATGCGGGACAAGAATCAGATGAGGGAAGAGCGCTGGCCACAAAGGACTATCAGGACGGCGGTGCTCCAATGAGCTCCGAGCGGGGAAAAGCCGGCAATGCCCCCTTACCCTGGCTCGGTTGCTCCAAAGGAGGGTTCGATGAGGTTCGGGAGGTGGTGGCGGAGTTATGGGTGTGGTGTAGTGGTCGGTGGTGCGGTGGCGAGCGCACACGGCCATGGGGAAGCGCGCGGCGGCGATGGCGGCTCGGTTCTTCCGCCCTGGCTTGGAGAGAGCGAGAGAGAGAGGCAGAGGCAGAAGTGAAGGCGGATGTGGTGTCGTGGTGCTCTAGAGGCTAGCTTGGACCTAACTGGTAGGACCACGGCCTGCGTACGAACGCCACAGTGCTCCCACGCGGTAGCCATTCTCTGAACACGGTCGGCCATCGAGGACTGAGGTTTCTGAATGGAGGCCAAAAACAGTGACTGATAGCCGAAGTTTGAGCCTCCATATCTCCTAATCTAGCTCAAGTTAGTGGTAAGTGTTAACAACAAAGTTGTAGAGCTACATGAGCCCTACAACTTTGTCAATTGGAGCTTGGACTGGTTCGGCCTAGATTGGGAGATACAAGGTCTCAAAGAGGGGCTCAAAAAACTGTAAATTAGTGCCAGACGTAGAAATTTTTTTAAGTGTGAAATAGTAGGGAAAAACTGACTTGTGGGCCCTGTTTGAGCATGTTCTAGTTGTTTTCATGAGATGGCCACATTGAGACTTTTGTTCATTATGAAATTCTCTACAACTTTGATTAAGGGTGCTCCTCCATGTAAGATCTCTGAGCTAGACTTTTTAAATAGTCAAAGTAAAGCGTTCTAGGGCCCAAGGCTTGGTCAACATCACATAGGAGGGCATTTTGGTCATTTTGGTCAACATGAACATTGTTCCACTAATGATCCTAAGTGTGATTTAGGTACTATAGGACATAATTGACCACTGTACACTTTGGTTACACCCACTTCCAATTGTCACATAGGTTGAAACAAACAAAACAAGTATTTCAACTAAAATGTTGCAACACCATGTTGCGTATGTTTCAAGCCCTTGTTGCAACAAGTAATCTTATCATGTTATACCACCAACATTGCCATGTTTCAAAGTATAAGAAACCCATGTTGCCTATACATGTTGCACTACTCACATTTCATAAGCTACAAATTTTGAAACAAACTTAATAAAGTATGTTGCACACTCTTGTTACAAGCCAAACAAATGCATAAATGACTGGAATGATGCTCATGCTTATGAAATGTAGGTGCAATTATGGGAGCCAAACACCTGGGGTGTTACAGCCCTCCCCCCTTATAAAAATCTCGTCATGAGATTTGGAAAGCGTACCATTGTTGATAGAATGCCTTATAACCCTCTCGTAAATAATCTTCTCTCTCCCACGTAGCATCACTCTCACTACCTTGATTACTCCATATAACTTTATACCACTTAACCACTCGACTTTGAGTTACCCATTCTCTAGTATCAATCACACGAACTGGCTTTTCTTCATAAGTTAGATCGGATTCTAGCTTGATATCCCCTAATGGAACTCTCTCTTCAGGAACCCGAAGACATTTCTTTAACTGGGATACATGGAAAACATTGAAAATGACGCTCATTTCAGGAGGTAACTGGATCTTATATGCAACAGCTCCACTTTTTCCTATGATCTGGAAAGGACCCATGTATCTCGGTGCAAGCTTTCGCTTCACACCAAAACGCTTTACACTGTTCATAGGTGAAACTTTCAGATATACGAAGTCTCCAACTTCAAACTCGATCGGTTTTCTATGGCGATCAGCGTAACTTTTCTGTCTAGATTGGTCTGCAGCCATATGTATTTTGATGGTCCGAACTTGTTTTTCAGCTTGCTCGACAAAATCAATACCATAATACCTTCGTTCTCCAGCTTCTACCCAATTAAGCGGTGTTCTACACTTACGACCGTATAATGCTTCGAATGGGGACATCTTAATGCTCTCTTGGTAACTATTATTGTATGAAAACTCAACTAAAGGCAACCATTTCTCCCATGAACCCTTGGACGAAATAACACACACCCGTAACATATCTTCTAAGATTTGGTTAACTCGTTCAGTCTGACCTGCCATCTGGGGATGATAAGCGGAGCTTCTCACTAGCTGGGTTCCTAGAAGATGATGCAAGTGCTCCAAAAAATGAGCAGTGAACTGCGGACCTCGGTCAGAAACAATAGTACGAGGGATTCCATGGAGTCTGACTATCTGATTGAAGTATAACTCAGCATAGTCAGTAGGATGATAGTCTGCTCGGACAAGAATGAAATAAGCCAACTTGGTTAGGCGGTCTACAATTACCCAAATAGAGTTATGATTCTTAACAGTAGGAGGGAGTCTAACAATGAAATCCATACTTATTTCCTCCCATTTCCATCATGGGATAGAAAGTGGCTGAAGTAATCCAGCTTTCATGTGCACAGCTTTAACTCTACAACAAGTATCACATCTAGCAACATATGCAGCTATCTCTTTTCGCATCTTGGTCCACCAATAGTATGGCTTTAGATCGTGATACATCTTACTGCTACTAGGATGGATGGACAACTTAGAGGAATGTGCTTCAAACATAATATGATTCCTAGGCTCTCGGTCCTTAGGCACAACTAACCTATCCTTAAACCACAGCACACTCTCTTCATCTACCCTGAAATGCTTAGTTTCTTGCTCTTTCATCTTACACTTGATGTGGAATATACCGGTGTCAGTCTTTTGGAGCTCAATAATTCTACTCTTGAGAGTGCTACTAACAGTGATGTGGTGCAGAACTGCTGGGTGTAGAAGGAGAGACAGATGAAAATCACTTTCAACTAAGGAATGACAATGAGACTTACGGCTTAAAGCATCGGCAACCACGTTTGCCTTGCTAGGATTATAGTGCACTTGGATATTATAATCCTTAATCAACTCAAGCCATCTTCTTTGATGCATATTGAACTCGGGTTGGGTGAAGATATATTTGAGGCTTTTATGGTCAGTATAGATATTGCAAACATTGCCTAGCAGATAATGTCGCCAGACTTTCAAAGCATGAACAACTGCAGCGAGTTCTAAGTCATGCGTTGGATAATTCACCTCATGTTTCCGAAGTTGATGAGAGGTATATGCAATCACTCAACCTTCCTGCATCAGAACACCTCCCAAACCTATGCCTGAGGCATCACAATACACATCAAATGGTTTCTCGATATCCGGTTGCGCCAAAACTAGAGCCGAGGTTAGGAGGGTTCGCAGTTTGTGAAAAGTTGCATCACACTCAGGAGTCCAGACAAATCTGATGTCTTTTTGCAGTAACCGAGTCATTGGCTTGGCTATTTTAGAGAAATCCGGGATGAAGCGACGATAATAGCCAGCCAATCCTAGAAAACTTCAGACCTCGTGAACTGAGATAGGAGCCTTCCAGTCTAGTACTTCTTGTACCTTGGTGGGATCCATCATAATTCCACCATCGGACAATACATGCCCAAGGAAACGTACTTCACGAAGCCAGAATTCGCACTTATTGAATTTTGCATACAGTTGATGTTCATGCAGTCTTGTGAGGACTATACACAGATGTTCAGCGTGATCTTCCTCATTCTCAGAATACACCAAGATGTCATCTATAAACACCACCACGAACTTGTCCAATTCGGGCATAAACACCAAATTCATCAAGTACATGAAGTGTGCGGGGGCGTTGGTCAAGCCGAAGAACATAACAAGATACTTATAGAGACCGTATCTTGTAGAGAAAGCAGTTTTTGGAACATCTTCAGGGCAAATTTTAATTTGATGATAGCCAGACCATAAATCAATCTTGGAAAAGACTTTGGCTTTAGACAACTGATCAAATAAGATGTCGATGCGTGGTAGAGGATACTTATTCTTGATAGTAACCGCATTTAGAGGTCTATAATCTACACACATCCGCAATGACTGATCTTTCTTCTTTACAAAGATAGCAGGACAGCCCCACAGAGATGAACTAGGACGAATCAGCCCCTTCTTCAAAATTTCATTCAAATGGACCTTAAGTTCAGCTAGTTCATTCGGAGGCATCCTATAGGGTCTTCTAGAGATGGGTGCTGTGCCAGGCAACAACTCTATTTTAAACTCCACATCCCGATCCAGAGGCAATCCTAGCAAATCATTGGGAAAGACGGTAGGAAACTCACATACTACGGGAATATCAGCTATTGAGTTCGCTTGCACCGCATGAACTTCACCAGAAAGATCAATTTTTCGAGGAAGTTGCACTAGAAAACCTTTCTGATCATTAGGATCTCTGAGCATAACTACCCGGGTTGATGTATCAATGAGTACCCCATTCTGACTCATCCAATTCATGCCCCAAATAACATCTATGCCTAGTCCAGGCAAAACCACTAAGGTAAGCAAGTACTTTCGCCCTTCTATTTCAAATTCTACGTCCTTAACTACTTGATTTGTGGGAATATTACCACTTGCAGCTCTAATGCAATAACCCTCATCTTTAACAGTATGTAATTTATGTGCAAACTTCGATGCAAACATAGGACTAATAAAGGAATGCGAAGCACTTGAATCAAACAGCACCAGTGATGAGGACATCCTTCGCTATTACCCGCTGGCAAAGACGCAACAAAAAAGGGCCAAGTGGCCTAGTTGTAGTCGGGCGGCGACCGTGTGAGCCTCTGAATAATCCCACCTTGCTTAGCTTGGGAGGAGGAAGCCACCTTAAAAGAGAGAGCCACCCTTCCCCTATCAGACTAGTCTTTTAGGGACATTGGGCCTTTCCCTGAGTGGGTGTGCATAAGAACTGTTGGGGTCCGGGCAACCTTAATTTGTTGGGCCTCGGGCAACCCCACCTGGGCCGGATGCATGGAGTCGAGGACGACTCCAATTCAAGAAGGGGAGGATGATGAGGACATCGCCACGCTAGACACACCGACGCTATGGTCTTCTTCAAGTTGCAATTCGTCCCCAACTCAGCTGCCACGTCACCCTCGGATTCAGCAGACACGTCGTCACTGTTTTGGTCATAACTCTCTCATACGACATCAAAACGGAGCGTTCTTGGATGCGTTGGAAAGGGGACGATGACGCCGTAGTTTTGGATCTGGTCCCAGCTCTAGAAGGTCCGTGGATCATTCTGTGTGACCACGACAAGGTGCTGCATCACCTATTTGGGCCAACTTGGCCATGTATCGTGTCAGGCCTTAAGCCCAAGTTGTGGGCGCCCAACCCCTGGCCGTCCTCAACCCTAGGTCGAGTCTTAGACTATAAACACAGCCGCCGCCGCTGCTAGACAATTAGATTTTGTTTAGAGTTTAGTTTTCCATCGAGAAACTGAATCATTCATTGTAACTGTGGTGACAAATCCTTTTACAGTGATCCAGAGCCCCTGTTCTTGATCTCCTCCACTATGTCGATTAGTCCTTTGGAACCGAGTTCTTGAACCCTCAATTCATATTCGCATCATTCATATTTGCAATTTTAGATTGCGTGTTTTACCTTCTTGCTTGTGTTCTTCGATTCGCTTGCAGGAAAAGCCTTCTTGGCGAGGTCAATCAAGTTGTGCTTGGTTGATAACCAACGGAGCAGTGGTGTAACGGTTGCGGGGTTCGAATCGTGTCCGATTTGAAGCCGGATCACTGTTGACGGTCCTTAAGTACCAAATATAGTTATTAAATAAATAAAGAAAAGGATCCAAATGCAACCAACACCTAGACTTAGGGTTTTATCTGACAGAATTCCACGAGTTTTGGTGTTTGTCTGTTTCTGCAGGGGGTTATCAGAAAATACGGAGGAAAGGCCCACACGTCGGGTTTACATAGAGATAATAACGTGTTCACCGATTTTCTATCATCTAGAAGACTCCAGAAGCCACGAGATCGAACGGGAGGCCGAACGGGCCCGGAGGCAGGGCGCCCGCCCTGCCCCCTAGGGCGGCCGCCCTGGCCTGAGAGCCAATCAGGCTCCGTCTCGCGGATTATGCTCCACCGACCTAAGGGATCAAGGAAAACCGTGCGATTAATGTCGGTTTGATCCGACGGCCCACGTTCACTTGAGGGGGCTATATAAGCAGGACCCCTGGCCCCTGGAGGAGGCACTCCCTCATTCTCATTCTTCAAACCCTAATCTCAGGAGGAGAGTCTCTGATCAAGCCCTAGAGCCACCACATCAACTAGATCTCTAGTATAGCATAGCTACATAGGATTAGAACTAGAAGGAGTCAATCTTCGATTGGTTTCCGGATCTGTCAAGAGGATTCTTGGTAATTCCTTTACTGTTCTTCATTGTTCATCTTTGTTCTTCAATATTATGAATACAACTTTGTTCTATTTCAATATATTGATTATGACTATGCTCTACTTTTTTATGTTTGCGATTATATTGTTCTTAGTTTATCGTAGTTATACGCTTGGCTTAGTTAGATTGGAATTATATACATGTTTAGGATCGTATAGCGTTTATCCATCGGATCCATGGGTAAATGATAAATATTGTGTAGGCGTGGTGCTTAGACCATATTTATCTGCGATTGCACCTTATATGCCGGATCGTGGGGTGGTCCGCGATGGTGACAGCTTCGTTGGTTCTTATATAGTCCCCCTCCCGTGTGTAAGGCAGGCAGAGCAACATTGTTACGGGGGAGTGATTGCTATGTTTCTCATCTTCCTTGATAATATCACTATGCATGGGCGTAGTCCTTTCTCGCAATGATTGCCAAGTGTACTTGCACTAACTATGATATGCTAGACTTTATAGTTAAGAATAACTTAGGAAATATCCTTGTAGTTCGTCCTAATACCATGCTAATGACTTGCTAGAATATCTGTTGATGTGCTTATCATTATTATATGTGGCTAGCTGATCAGATTAATTATCTTTGTCACCATTCATACTTTATCTATATTTTATGTGACACTTACCCCTGTATGCAAGAGATAGATGAATGCTCTCACTTATACATGCAATGATTGATACTCATTCCTATATTCCATTCCATAATCAACGTTGATGTTAGTAATCCCTTCCCAGTGGTAAAAATATAAATAACGATACCTGTAATACTTCCCGGTTAAAATGCTACATCGGTATTAGTCTGTGCGCTTGCAGATCTTATTTATTATTTATTTAGAAGAGCAGTTGCATATTTCAATACCGCGTCTCTCATGTCATGCTGGGGATGACAACTTGGCTTAAGTGGCATGAGGGATAGGTTCAACATTTTTGGCGCCGTTATCAGAATTAGAAAACTAAGTCTACTTTTGGTAATGACGTTAAGAATGCCCAACAAGCATTTTTGGCGCCGTTGCCGGGGAAGGTTGATTTGCTAACAAGGAATGAATACGGAATTTGAGTCATCATTCGCATCATTAAGTGATTGAGATCATCAATTCTCCCATACAGATTTACCCCTGTATTTTTTCCATTCTTATTGTTTTGCAGGGTGATGTATGAATAGAGGACATCTTCTAGAAAATTTTGTTGACAACCCCGAAGCATTAATCAGAGGGGCAAGAGCCAAGCTCAAGAAGTCAACACTTCGACGCAACACTTCATCCAATCCAGAAGACCGCCGAAGTTTCATCCGAAATTTGTCAACAGAGTTCGCAGCCATGGCGAACAAGACGATCCGCGAGTTCTCAGCTCCCACTACGGACAACATCCGCACTGGACCTGCCGTGGCCATCAACAAGAACTTTGAGCTCAAGCCAGGGCTCATCAACATGGTACAAGCCAACCAGTTTTGTGGGAAGCCGCACGAAGATGCAAGTGCTCATCTCCAACACTTCCTGGAGATTTGCAGCACATTCACTTTATTAGATGTTCCCAGAGACGCCATACTACTTCGCCTTTTCCCATTCTCACTATTGGGGAGAGCGAAGCAGTGGTTCTACGCGACGAAGGATAAGAACACTACGTGGGCACTCTGCTCTACGAACTTTCTGGCTAAGTTCTTTCCCATGGGCAAGACCAATGCTCTCCGTGGGAAGATTACAAGTTTTCAGCAACAACATAATGAATCCGTTCCAGAAGCATGGGAGCGCTTTCAAGATTACATCCTAGAATGTCCCCATCATAGAATGGAGAGCTGGCTACTTATGCAGACTTTCTATCATGGGCTCATCACTAGTGCTCGTGAGACCATGGATGCTGCAGCTGGAGGCGCATTTCTATCACTCACCATACCACAAGCTACAGCCCTTGTGGAGAAGGTGGCGTCCAACCAAGGTTGGAACGAAGAGAGGATCCAAACACGCAAGAAGGGTGGAGGTATGCACCAGCTCAAGGAGGTAGACATGCTGTCTGCAAAGCTAGACCTACTCATGAAAAAGCTCGATGACAAAGCTGGAGACAAAAGAGAAGTCATGAACGTCTACGACTCTCACATGACTTGTGAGGAATGTGGAGATACTGGACACTCAGGCAATCACTGCCCTGAGATGCTTGAGGATGCAAGGTACATCAACAACAACAACAACTACAACCGTCCTCAACAAAATCAAGGTTGGAATCAACAGAGGCCTAACTACTCAGGTAATTATCAAGGTAATAACTCTTACAACAACAATAATAATTTTCCACCCCTGAGAGAGTTAGTGTCTAATCAAGGAAAGCTAATGGATAACTTGTCTAAGAAATTGGCATCCAATGATAAAATACTAGAAAACATAAATAATAGAATGGATAATTTCTCTACTGCCATCAAAAACCAAATTAGCTTTAATAAAATGATTGAATCTCAGTTAAATCAAATAGCTGCTGCTGTTCCTGCTACTAACCCCGGTATACCATCACAACCAGGAGGATTAGAATCTGCAAATCTTGTAGACATGTTTGATGCAGGTAACTATTGGAGTAATCCCGCTGTCGGAGTACATAATGACCTTCTGCCTGTCAAGAGAGGCGATCCAGGACGCCCCGCCATCCCGATCTCCATCGGCATGGTGGACTTCCCAGAAGCACTCTGTGACTTTGGCTCCAGCGTCAACATTATGCCCAGGGTACTCTATGAAAAATTCTTTACATATCCTTTATCAGAAACAACTATGTGTTTGCAGCATGCAGATCGGACACTAAGCTTTCCTAAAGGAATATTAAAGAACATGTGTGTCCGAGTTGGTACCTCGTACGCTCCATCTGACTTCGTGGTGATAGAGACCGGGTCCGATGAGAGGTCACCAGTTATTTTGGGAAGGCCATTCCTGAACACCTCGGGAGCTGTCATCTACGCCAGCGCTGCGAAGATCAACTTCAACATCAAGGGGAGGAAGGAGACGTTTTCCTTCAAGAACAAGATTACACAAATCCCAGAGCAACCCCAACATGAACCAAGGAAGAGGACCAACAGGAGGATCAAGCAGAACAAGAACAACCAAGGATGGACCGAATCAGCTAAGATGGTCACTGCAGTTCAAGGAGGTCAAGATGGTCGACTCAAGTCGCCGTTCCTAATCAAGAAGGACGACCCAGGTATGCCAAGCATTGAGTGCTCAATCAATGGATACTCCTTTCAGAAGGCGCTCTGCGACACTGGATCAGGCGTCAACATAATGGCCACAGTCACCTATCAGCTCTTGTATGGAACCATGCCTTTAAAACCAACATACACTCAGCTCCAGATGGCAGATCAGACATCCCGAAAGGTCGAAGGTATAGTAACCGATGTCCCTGTTAAAATTAACGATCATTTTGTCCATACAGACTTTCAGGTCATTGACATGGGAGACGACGAGTACGATCCACCCATCATCCTAGGAAGACCGTTCCTAGGCACCGTCAAAGCAATCATCTACATTGGAACCGGAGAAGTCCATATGCATTTCCCCTCTGAGAAGGTACGCCGCTAGTTTAATGACCCTAACTATATAGTTGAAGATTCTAAGCAGGTCAGGACAAGAAGAAGGCGACGTAACCGTAACCAAAGGAGGCAAACCATCAAGGACGTATGGGCAGACTATGAAGGAGAGGTCATAAGGCCCGAGGATACACAACAGGAGACCGAAGCACCGAGTCGGGTATGGAAGGCGAAGACAGTTACACAAGAAGAGGAGGCGCTGCCGGAACCACCGTCTACGCCACCCAAATCCCAAGACAACTAAGAAGAAAAGAAGTCCTGTTCGGAGGACTTAAAAACACCGAACGCCATGCCAAGAGGTAAACTTGGTAGTTATCATTTTCCCTTTAATTATTGCTCAGTTAATCATGTTCTTTCTGTCTTAAAAAAATGTTAAAAACAATAAGCCCCATGTGAGTATGCGAGTGGCATAAAACCCATAAGTACATTCACTGTGGTGGCACAAAAAAAATAATATATATTTTTTCTGTATATAAAAATGAAAATAAAAATAGAGAGTGACATTTACCAAGGAAGCTCAAACATGATAAAGGCTAGATGTTTATGCTAACGCCTAATCAAGTTCCACGAAGCTTTGTTGTCTATTTGAGCTCCACAGAATTCAGGAAGACTAGCAGATGGAGGACATCCTAATCGCTGTCAGGGTGCTGCCGACATTCAAATACACCTCTGCACCTGCTAGCTACATCAGAAGAAATTACGTCAAGATCCAGCTTGGGGGAGAGCACCCCCATTTATCCCGATAAGTATTTTTATCTACATTTATACCTATGCTTTATTAAAATAAAAAGATGCATAATCATGAAAACCCAAATAAATATTTTGTGTTTATATATATTTGCTTAGTTTAATAAATAAATAAAGTAGCTATGCTAAACTGAATCTTGAAAATAAAACTCTAGCATGGATATGATGAATAGTTGCTCTGCCTAATTTTCAAATTTGTTCTCTCTCTAGTTTAGACATAACTGTTATAATTTAAAACTGGCTCTAAACCTGAACTAGTGGGAAGAGAACTTGATATGAAGTCTAAGTTGTTAACGGATATGATATGGGAAGGTTGAGCTGTTGTTTATCTGTTCCTAGAGATGCTAGAATTCTGGAGAATTTTATCTTTGAAAATCTTTAAAATGTTGCATGATGAGTTCTTGTATGATGAGAGTTTAAATTCCTACCACAGCCATATATACATGCTTGTTAGATTAAGAGCCGCACTTTTACTACTTACTGCTTATGGGCATTGAGTGTGGTCGAGCTGTGTAGACCCTTAGGAACTTGTCATGTGGTTAAAATCAAGATTCACTTGCACGTTCACTCATACATGCTGCTTCTACTCCGGAAGTACGCATCCACATATATCCACTCATTTCCATCTCCAGATTCACCCAAAATTATTCTACTCCTAACCCGGGAGAGAATAGCCAAAAACATTATCTCATTCCTGTTATTCCCTGTGAAGTTAATGCTCAAGTCATTTCTACTACCACTTGCTATATTTTCAAAAGAGGGAGATTGCTCTAAAAAAATATAAAAACGAGGAAATAAAAAGGAGCAAGTGCTCGGAACCTCGAAGAAAGAAAAAGTGAGACGAGAGGTAAAAATGGACAAGTGTCCGACAGTAGAATTAGGGGTACAAGATACCCACCTGAGAGAAAAAAAAGAAGAGAAAATACAGAGCATCTCATTCCCCTCAAAAGTTTTAAAAAGCAAGAAAGGTATGTATTCCCTCAAAAAGAGCATTAGACTTTTGTTATCACCATACACCACTCATTCACCACACATGCACATCTTGATTTGACTTATTGACTTGTTTCTCTGGATCCATGGTTTGACTATGCAATAAATGTTCTATGAGTATGTATACTGTATCTCCCACCTATGAGCTCCAGATATCAAAGCCTTATTAGAGTAGGGTGAGAGAGAAGGCAATGTCACTACGCCTTATACCATAAATACCACATACTTTGAGAGAGAAGGCATATACCATTACTGCCTTGGTAAGGATCCAGAAATACCACAAAAGAGAGACCCGAGAAAGTCATACAAGGAATCTCTGAGTTTTATTTGAAAAATTTGCAAAAACTCCAGAGCTATAGCTGATCAAGAATAAGAGACATGGCGTTTGACTAGACCGTTCTATCTTTTAACCACTCAAGATGCAGGTGACGGTTGCAAGCCCCATGGTGAAAGGAAAAATGAGTAAGTTTTAAGTCTTGACAGTTTACTCTAACTCAGGGATGAGACCTTATTTGAGAGCATATGTACCGTCAACGTTCAAAGGCGTTGCAGCAACTTCTGATCCATAATGAGTCTATCCTTGCTCAGGGACGAGCAAGAGGTAAGCTTGGGGGAGTTTGTTGACGGTCCTTAAGTACCAAATATAGTTATTAAATAAATAAAGAAAAGGATCCAAATGCAACCAACACCTAGACTTAGGGTTTTATCTGACAGAATTCCACGAGTTTTGGTGTTTGTCTGTTTCTGCAGGGGGTTATCAGAAAATACGGAGGAAAGGCCCACACGTCGGGTTTACATAGAGATAATAACGTGTTCACCGATTTTCTATCATCTAGAAGACTCCAGAAGCCACGAGATCGAACGGGAGGCCGAACGGGCCCGGAGGCAGGGCGCCCGCCCTGCCCCCTAGGGCGGCCGCCCTGGCCTGAGAGCCAATCAGGCTCCGTCTCGCGGATTATGCTCCACCGACCTAAGGGATCAAGGAAAACCGTGCGATTAATGTCGGTTTGATCCGACGGCCCACGTTCACTTGAGGGGGCTATATAAGCAGGACCCCTGGCCCCTGGAGGAGGCACTCCCTCATTCTCATTCTTCAAACCCTAATCTCAGGAGGAGAGTCTCTGATCAAGCCCTAGAGCCACCACATCAACTAGATCTCTAGTATAGCATAGCTACATAGGATTAGAACTAGAAGGAGTCAATCTTCGATTGGTTTCCGGATCTGTCAAGAGGATTCTTGGTAATTCCTTTACTGTTCTTCATTGTTCATCTTTGTTCTTCAATATTATGAATACAACTTTGTTCTATTTCAATATATTGATTATGACTATGCTCTACTTTTTTATGTTTGCGATTATATTGTTCTTAGTTTATCGTAGTTATACGCTTGGCTTAGTTAGATTGGAATTATATACATGTTTAGGATCGTATAGCGTTTATCCATCGGATCCATGGGTAAATGATAAATATTGTGTAGGCGTGGTGCTTAGACCATATTTATCTGCGATTGCACCTTATATGCCGGATCGTGGGGTGGTCCGCGATGGTGACAGCTTCGTTGGTTCTTATATAGTCCCCCTCCCGTGTGTAAGGCAGGCAGAGCAACATTGTTACGGGGGAGTGATTGCTATGTTTCTCATCTTCCTTGATAATATCACTATGCATGGGCGTAGTCCTTTCTCGCAATGATTGCCAAGTGTACTTGCACTAACTATGATATGCTAGACTTTATAGTTAAGAATAACTTAGGAAATATCCTTGTAGTTCGTCCTAATACCATGCTAATGACTTGCTAGAATATCTGTTGAGGTGCTTATCATTATTATATGTGGCTAACTGATCAGATTAATTATCTTTGTCACCATTCATACTTTATCTATATTTTATGTGACACTTACCCCTGTATGCAAGAGATAGATGAATGCTCTCACTTATACATGCAATGATTGATACTCATTCCTATATTCCATTCCATAATCAACATTGATGTTAGTAATCCCTTCCCAGTGGTAAAAATATAAATAACGATACCTGGAATACTTCCCGGTTAAAATGCTACATCGGTATTAGTCTGTGCGCTTGCAGATCTTATTTATTATTTATTTAGAAGAGCAGTTGCATATTTCAATACCGCGTCTCTCATGTCATGCTGGGGATGACAACTTGGCTTAAGTGGCATGAGGGATAGGTTCGGCATTTTTGGCGCCGTTATCAGAATTAGAAAACTAAGTCTACTTTTGGTAATGACGTTAAGAATGCCCAACAATCACCAACGTCGAGATCTCCACAAATCGAACTTACCGGCTACCTCTCGGAAGATCGGGCCTGTATCTCATCAACCACTGCAGATGTTGGTTAACTAGGAACTTACCGATAGTGACTACCTCACCAGATGGAATTTCTTCAATACTATTGTAATGAACATGCCCCTGACGACCACCTTGATTTGCATTTTTCTTAGGATAAGGACAATTCCTGGACCAATGACCCGGTTTGTTGCAGTTCCAGCAGGGCATGTTGCTTGGAGGAACACTGGAGCTGCCTTGGCTAGAACTACCCTTAGGAAGAGAAACTGTATAAGCTTTGCGAAATCCAGTCTTGGCTGGAGCCTTCTTCTGCGGGGGATGGAACTTAGCACCCATTCCAGGAGGACGAGAAGGAGCCCTCGATGCAACTGGAGCTCGAGACTGTGAAGCACCCGCCTCAAAGGCCCTCTTACGGCTCTTAGAAGCAGCATAGTTAGAATTGTTGTTCTCTTGGGTTAGGGCATCACTGATAAATTTATTGAAAGTGGTACATTTGCTAGTACCCATGGTCTTCATCAACTTTAGACTGAGGCTATGCTTAAAACTAGCAATCTTCTTTGCATCCGTATCCACAAACTCAGTTGCATACCTTGCAAGGTTGTTGAAGGCTTGCAGGTATTCCGTCAAACTCTTATTGCCTTGAGTTAACCTCATGAACTCAGTGTGCTTCATTGCCATCAAACCTGGAGGAATATAATTCCCACGGAAAGCAGCCTTGAACTGGTCCCAAGTGATCGGGACAT
The DNA here is from genome assembly GCA_038087645.1 of Saccharum hybrid cultivar R570. Taxonomy (NCBI): domain Eukaryota; kingdom Viridiplantae; phylum Streptophyta; class Magnoliopsida; order Poales; family Poaceae; genus Saccharum; species Saccharum hybrid cultivar. The sequence goes on along the minus strand of JAQSUU010000113.1, from coordinate 13,402,858 downwards.
TAGGGGGCAGCGTAGAGCGGTAATGACTCCACCAAATACCAGCTGGACCATGCAATTAGTGGGAAGCATACTCGGTCTTCAGCTCATCAGTCAGATGAAGCAGATGGAACTTCTGCTCAATGGTATTCAACCACTCATCAGCTTGTAGAGGTTCTCCGCCTCCTTAAAGAGCGGGGACTTGGTGTCGAGAAAGTCCTTGAAATCACTATGCTGATTTGGTTCCGGTCCCTGACGACCATGTCGAGTATCTCGGTTGACTAATTGGCGCATAGCGTCTGCTAACAGGCGCTGGCCTTCAACCACCGTCTGCATCAATTCTACCGGGGTGGGTGGTGGCGGAGGTGGTGGTGGCTGTTCCTCATCCTCAATGCCACGACCACGACAGAGGTTATACGTCATCTGCAAAATGCATAGCCAATGAGCACTGACGATGTGTGAAATTTGTAGATGAATTGTGTAAATATGCCGAACTGATTTCATTGAGAAAATAAATTCACACAACAACCGAGGCACAATAATTCATCACAACCACACAACCTCATCAAGCGCATCAATTGACGCATTCATGCGATGTACTTAACAAACAATAATATCTTCCGATGAAAAGATGGAATTTATTAAAGGCTCACATACATGGAGCACAACGTGTCTAACAGGTTACATCCATACCAACAGGGTTCCAACCTTACATAACAGGGGTGTCCTGATTCGAGCTAAACTTCTAACCAAAATAGGAAAGGATACCCAAGGAAATGATCACGAGGAGACAACACATTGGTGGAGTTCCATGATGGCTCATGACTAGCCACCTCGATACCAGCGCGTGCCAAGCAGCACAACCTTATGTCACGCGCCACAGGAGGCCCTCGGTTTCGTCGCAGCACCGGAGGGTACTAATCGTGACACCATCACCTAACACAACACAATGAGACATCCCTTGTGACCGAAATTCAGCATGTTTAAACAAACATCCAGGACAACATAGGGTTCGATGTTACATCCCAATGGTCAATTTATTACAAAGCCCCACTCCCACACATGGAGGGCACAAAAGATAACTCTAGCATAGTAGCTATGCGATGAGCTAAACTAAGCATCATCCTCCGAGCCAGTGTTGAAGATCTCCCCACCATCTTCGTCGCTAGCAGGCTCTAACTCTTCCTCCTCCTCTTCTTCTTCTTCTAGTGGAACATTCTCTGGCCCATTGATCTCCATGTCATCATCACCTTCAGCCATGAAGACTCTAGAGCCCATCTCCTCATCATTGTCATTGTCATGAGGGAGCAGAGGATTGAGCTGATTGTTTAGCCGGTGCACTTCCTCATGAAGATTATCATTGTATTCTTCTGCAGCTGCTAATTGTTGCTCAAGATCCACCTAGCGAGCTCTCAGGATGTCCTCTTCGTGCCAGGCTTCATTTCGCTGGTTCATCACGTGGACCAGCATGCGCTGACAGTTGCGATAAGCCACTATCAACCTCTGAACCGCAAGTATTTCCTGATCTCTTTCATGTATCACTTGCTCCAGACGTTGCTGAGCCACATCTCTAGCAGCAGTCACCTCACCCAACTCGGCCCTCAACCTCTCCACCTCGGTGGGCTCAGGACGGGGCTCACATGGAGCGAGCTGGTGTCGAGGAGCCCTGCCTCCAGCAGACTTGCGAGCGGTCCTCTTGGTGCGAGCCATCTATAGCAACAAGGTATAACTTAAAGTGAGGATACTTTAGGGGATACGAAATTTAATTTAGTCGGGACAATCATAATTTTAAGGAGGGAGTAATATGAAATGTATGGCACGAATTAAACATGATGCATGCACGTTCCGTACACCCTCTCACCCTAGTAGAATCTTTAACTTCTAACGCTAGGCGGTGGCATACATACGCGCTCTCATATAAGCAAAACTATCGGTCTACTCGTTTGCGCTATTAGTGTACCTGCGGAAAATCTCATTTTGGCCCAACAGTTTCCCAATATAAGCATGCAAGTAAGCAGTAAACTAAATACTTTCCATATACACATCCCCCGATGTATATACTTTAGTATCACAGCTACCCGACAGATATACCCACAATTAAGTACTTTCATAATTACATGATGGAACATGTAAGTATGCAAGTAACCACAACTACTCTCCCCTAGACCGCCGGTTGGACGGTCATGCTCTCGCAACTCATACTTACCAGAGCGTCGAGGTGTTTGATCCATACATTACCACCCAAGCGGATGACATCCATACAATATCACGCCATATGGATGACGAAACAGAAACAAACAAGACCCCCCAAGTTCGTACTTTACTAAGCCATCTAAGAGTCCTTATTTGGGCTAAGGGATGTGATCACTGGCATACTATAGAAATAAAATTTATATTTTTAACACTTTTCGTAAACAAAAACTTTAGTTTTTAAATCCCGTACAATGTGTTTAATGTTGAATTCTGCTCCGGTACCAGCTGTAACAGAACCGACCAAATTATAAGAGCACAAGTACAAAAATAAGCGCCTGAAATGATCAAATTTTCGAACTTGAGTCCATATAATCCCGGTAGTCAATCGAAATCGTGAAGGATTTCAAACCAACTCGCTTACAACCAAGATCGCATCGTTCAACATAAACGCATCACACATTACATTTCACAAGAAGTTCGAAAATTAACTTACAACACCACGGAGTCGCAATTATTACAAACCAAGTTTATAAAGTAGCGGAAGCACAAACACACACACTTAGTTCGAATACCATTGCCAGTCTTAGAGATCAACATCCCACAAAAGCATTAAGAGAAGTAAACTAAAAGACGATCACGCCCGAGTGTTCTAGTCCTCATCACCCGCCGGGTGGAGGCAATTCTTGCAGAAGCCCTGATATAGCATGTCATCTGCAACAGGAGGGAATAAACCCTAAGTACGGGAATGTACTCAGCTAGACTTACCCGTCGAAATGGAAAATAAAAGACACCAAGGATCATGCAAAGCTTTCTTAAAGTGGAGCTGGCTGACATCATGTTTTGCGGAAAAGCATAAGTATTAATAACTCTTTTAACCTATACTAGCAGTTATTTTTAGCATTAACATGTGAGCTATCTTAGCACCTATACTAAACAATCATCTGATGATTAAGCAAACAATGATAACCATAGCAGGTATAAATTTGAGGTAACATGTACTTCATCATCCAATTAACCATCTGTTCAATTAATGAGATCTACGTTGCCGCTGCTCAAGTCAAGTGCTCACTAACCGGAAGCGACGGCGATTCGAATCGAGTTCCTATCCAGCTGGAGGGGTATTTCTAACACAAACCGCGCAGAACCCTCGGCAGGGTCGCACAAGTCACCTTTGGTACAGTTCAGAAAAGCGCGGGTTCGACTGATGCTGCATCCCCAAGTTGCAGTACAGCATCGGGACAATGAGGCGGGAAGGAATGCTGAAGTATCGGTGAGGGGTGGAACAGTGGGAGCTCAATCCCCATGGCACAAGATCTGGCAGCTGAAGGTGCCCAACAAGGTCCAAATGTTCCTATGGCATTTTATTTACAATAGCCTTCCTATGAGAAATAACCTGAAAAAGATGGAAGATCAAGACTGAGACTGTCTGCCCAATGTGTAAAAGATTTGATGAAGATTGCGAACATGTTTTCTTTAAATGCAAGAATGCACGGGGTTGCTGGCATGAATTGCAAATGGAGGATGCTCACTGCTGCTTGCCACAATGCAGGTCGGGGAAAGAAGTTGCTGAGAAAATATGGGCAATACCGCCTAATAATCAAGTGAAGATCGTGTTGTGGCTGTGGAGATGGTGGACCATGAGGAACAAGGCAAATGCGGGCGAAAGAGTGCAAAGTGCTGGGGAGGCATGCAATCTGTTCAATACCACCTGAGCGAATTTGCAAAATTAAAAAGGACCAACGAAACAGCGAGATCAGGCTCCAAAAGTGCAGTGGAAACCACCTCCGGATGAGCAATACAAGCTGAATGTGGATGCGGCCTTCTCAGCTGTAACAAGGAAGGGAGGTTGGGGCTGTGTGGTGAGGAACAATGCAGGTGATGTACTGGACATTGGGGCTGGCAACATCCAAAGAGCAAGCAGCGCTCTTTATGCTGAAGCCTTGGCTGCCCTATATGGCTTGGAGAGAGAGCTGACCAACTGGGAATGACAAGAATCATCTTGGAGACAGATGCTTCAAACTTAGGCAAGGCACTGACAACAAGTCTGTTTCATGTTCAGTCTCAATCTATATCATGTAATAGGGTGGCTGATTGCATGGCCAGCCATGGTGTAGATGCCTACCCTGATGGAGGGCGAGAGTTCTGGTGCCATGCACCAACCTTTGTAAACGAGCTTGTCTCAGGCAATTTGCCTGGAGCTCTTAGTTTATAAAGTGCTGTGAGTTTCAAAAAAAACGAAGAGGACCTGTCTACCACTACCGCGGTGAGAGCATCTCCAGCAGTTCCCCAATAATCTTTCCCCAATATACATGTATTGGGGTAGCCCAATATTATCTTTTGTCAATATTGGGGGAGTTACTGTAGCAGTACCCCAGTATATCTTCCCATATGGAAGGTGAGTCCCATAGGAGTGTAAGAGAAAATATGGTTGAAAAGTGGTAGTTAGGATGGTCCCCATGGTATTGGGGGAGTTGTATCTCCCCCTTTTTTTGAGGGGAGATGCGAGAAATATTGGTGGCTACTTTGAGGGGAGATGCGAGAAATATTGGTGGCTACCAAAAAAGGGAGAAGTATTAAGGAACTGTTGGAGAAAAAGCATAATTGTTCCTAATTGACAGTTTTACGGGGATAAACAGAGGTATTGAGGTGGAGGCTCTGAAGCCGATCATGAAATGCTTTCACTGTGCGCTTTTTTTTGGGCGCCGACATGTGGCCCCGTGCACTCTGCCCCACCCGCCTCCCCACTCGCCATTCGCCAGAAGGAAAAAAAACAGAAACCCCTATCCCGCCCGGTTCCCGACGGAATCTGCCATCGTCGCCTGTGCTCCTCCGCTGCCGACACTGCAGCCCCGCACCGCCCCCGCCGATGCCGCAGCCCCACCCCGTCACGCTGCCACCCAACCTGCATCGAGCTCCACTCTCCATCCATAGTCGGCTCCTCCCTCCTCCCACCCGATCTGCCCCCGCTCTCCCGTCGTTGATGAGAGCACACCATGTCCTAGGATGCTGAGCGGGGCACTACCGCTCTCCCATAGTAGATGATACCAGGCCGGGTAGGCCATCTCGTCCTGCCGCTCCAGGAGCCCCACCGCACCTACCGCAACTGAATCAGGTCAGATTGGGGCCATCGGGGAGGCGAGGGAGCTTACGAGCCGCCATGGACAGGGAGGACGGCGACATGGACGGCGCCGACGTTGATATGGCCACCGCCAGGGACAACGCGGTGAAGGTACCACCTCTAAATCCGTGTCTATGCTACACCCTAGCCCTAGGTCCTTGTGCGTGTCTATGCTACACCCCAGCCCTAGGTCCTTGTGGGTTGTTGACCCCCTTGGTGTTCGTGTTGCCGCAGGAGCTCAACGAGATGAAGTGCAGGCTGAAGGAGATGGAGGAGGAGCTGCCGCCTTCCGCGATACACAGGCCAATGTCACCAAGGAGATGCAAGGTTCTCTTCCTATGTGCTTGCCCATCTTTAGTTTCCTCCTTCATGAATCCATCGTAAGGTGTACTGAACCTTGTCGTGCTCCTGTAGTTGCAGGTCCTATAGCTGGCAAACAACACAATGTGTGAAGACAAGAATGACCGGATTATGCCGTGCCACATACAGCTCGTTGTGCGCAACAGTGATGAGCTAAGCAAGTTTCTGGGTGCCATCACCATTGCTACAGGCAGTGTGTTGCTGAACTACCAGACACTGCTGCCCAAGAAGGCTGGCTGGCAGAAAGGATAAGGCTGATATTGGCTCATCGCAGATCAAATACTCCTTGTCTGCTAAGCATAATGGGACGGATATGCCAAATTATCATCAATTTGTGTAGGCATAAATGGAGTGGGAAATATGAAGCTCATATGTGGGACAGTTCTTGTAGAGTACAGTAGAAGGAAAGGGAAACAAGGTATCCATTATTTTTAACCATCTAACCAGCACCATGAGACATTTAATCTAAAGGAGATTTACTCTTTATCTGGTTTTGGAGCTCCCTTATTAATCTAAAGGGATCTCATATCATATATGGAGGTCATCATGTGGTTACAGGCTTCTGCAATATGGATTGTATGCACAGCTCGGAGAGACTCCTTCTGAATAAACCAAATTTGTGGACTGCATGGATAACAAGGTCAGAATATTGCAGTCAGAGCCTTATCATTTTTCACCAAAGCATCATCATGTTGTTAGAGAACAACTATAGCTTTTGCCTTTCACTAAATCATCATACTTTTGAGTTCTTCAATTCATAGTTTCCTAATCCTCACTTTGTTCCCAGGTTGGTTCGGATGAGATCTGTTTATCTGAATGAAATCCAATAAGTTGTACATTATATGGCAACTCTCTGTAAATTTAGAATAGCCGTGCATACTACTGGCATTTTAGACCAAGGACATTCAGTTTCAGTTATTGTGCATTTGGTTTCCATTGACCATGCAGTGCACCTAGCTAATAACTATACTGACTATCTTGAAGGTATTAGAAACTGCGAAATTTGGTTAACATGAAATGCATCTGTCATACTATACTGTAGTAAAAAAAAAAAGCTTGTGTCATGCTTTAAATTTCAGATCATAATTCACTCAAGTAGTGCTGAGCGCTTACCAAAAGAAAACCATCTTTTAGGTGTAATTTTCAGAACTAAGTTAAACTGTACTAAAAATGTAGTACAGAGGATCTAATTTTGATTACTATAGGAAAAGTTACATCTAGAAGCCTAGAACAAACTGGAAACTTTTTGCCCAAATTGACTATGCTTAATCGAAACAGAAACAGAAAACTCTCAATAACACCTTCCTAAATCATTGCCTTAATAATTGAGCTTGACCAAGACTACTTCGCTTCGATTCCCTGAAGTAGTAATTTGCAATAATCCATAAATCCATGTTCAGGGCCAATGATTTAGAAGGCATTTGAGTTTATAATTATGTAAATGCAGAGCGCAAGGAAAGAGTCAATGGTTTTGAGGAGCTTCAATTTTTGGGACTGACTGTAGTTCGGTTTAAATTTTAACGAGTCAATGGTTTTGAGCATTTTAGAAACTGTTGCTGCAAATGAGAATTGGATCGAGCAAAAAGAACTGACAGTCAGCAAGTGCGTAGCTTTAAAAGCTAATAATAAGAATTGTAAGCACAGATCAAAAATAATTCTGTATACTTGTGTGTTATTACTTAACAGTGTGTGTAGTGATTAGCATTGCATACTCCCTGATTATGGTTCACAGTAAAATCTATTCTAATCACAGTACTAAAGATTGAACGCAAACATTGTATGGTCACATGATTATGCGAGTGTATATATAGTTTCAGGGCCATTTCTTCAGTTTGAACGCAATTACAAAGGTTCATATATGAAATATGCAGATTACCTATTGCAAGAATAGAACTGAGAGAGAGCATGTAAATTTATGTGTACCTTGATTTTGTTGGTGGCAACCATTTGTACTAACTGGGAGTACGGACAAACAGTAGTACTCAGAATTTAAACATGGCTAAATCTCCATTCCAGTTACTAATCAGCACAAACTTGAGTGCACCCCTGTGCAAAGCAGTAACTGTTCACTCACCTCGCTGAATGGAACATCACTAATTCACTAGTGTGTATAACAACGGATTTTACACAGAAGCACAGATCACAAGTGTGTATACATTCTTAATCAAAAGCTGTTGGCTTAAGTGATGTACAATTGTTTATGCATATCATTGCGCATCTTAATCAAAAGCTGTTAGCTTAAGTGGATAGATGAAGTGTCATGCGTGATTCATTTTTTTGTGAACAATATATTATCAAAGCAGTGTTAATACTAATTTACTGACCAAATTAGGAACTGAACTATTGAGAATACACATCTGGTGCTATGGATCCAGGAGATTAAGCTTGTGTTGGTACTTACAGGAGCCAGTGATCTTATTCCTGCAGGTATAGTGCTCTGGACACATGCTCCCAGGCAAGGGGATTCCAGTGCAGATCCTATGCCACAAGCCCAAGGCGAAGCAGCCGTGTGGTGTGGCATACAGTTTAGACATAAATACTATTGTCTTTGTTCATTCAATCTGCCAACACCTTGTTATTGGAGATTCCACATCTGTATAGTTTTCTTTTTTGTTGAGGTTGTAACTGTCATTTAGGTTATGGTACAAAAATTTAGTGGATGAATACTGAACTTTTGGTTTCGATAAATTAGATAGTATATGTCAATGGAATTATATAGTACCTTTGTTCACAAATTAAAGGAATTTTGACATCTGCAATGCACAAGAATATTATTGTATATTTTTTGTCCCATGGCAACGCACGGGCACACACCTAGTATTCATATACATCCCTTTCTTCTCCCCTTCGTTGCGGTGGATGCTGGCTGCACATAGAGGGCTAAGTCATGCGTCCACATTCGTGCAAAATAGCGTTCACGTGTTGCGCTCGCTCGCCGCCATCGTGACGCCACCCCCATGCTTCCACTCTTCATGTTGTTCTCCACGGCTGCACCTCACCACGTATTGGCACGCACACAGGGTTTGTTTGGTTTCCAGCCCGGAGCAATTTTGCCCAAATTAACAGTTACCTAAGTGTTGTCTGAGTGTATTTGATTGGAGGTTTTTTTTTGCGAATCATATTTGATTGGAGCTTTGGATACATGCCTGGCCATACGAGAGCACCCTCCGCCAGGCCAATAGAAACGCTCGCCTTGCTACACACGCTACTGTCTCTTTTTTTTTTTGGCTATACTCATTTAATCTTGTTTTTTTATGTTTTGTCTCAACGTCAGGATACAAAGGTATGGCCGAAACACCTTTATTTATTTCCTTATAATATCCAACCCTTAATTATATGTATAAATAGTTATCAAGTAAAATAATAAAATTATCTATAAAGGTGTGGCTGAAACACATTTCTTTATTTCCTTATAATATCCATCCCTGCGTCACCCGAGCGAGCGGCACGGACGGAACCCCACCCCGCGCCGCCGCACTCCCGTCCCCTCCTCTCCTCTACCTCGCCACCGCCGGAGTGCTCCATCAGGACGCCTGCGCGGGCACAAGGAAGGTGGCGTCGGGGTTTCCTTCCTCCCTTGACAAGTGAGGTCACCGGCTATGGTGGTGCCGGCGATAGTAGCCTAGGACGGCGGATCCGGTGTTCCCGAGGCAAGATCTGTGCGGCTGCGACAGGCGGTGGGCTGCTCTCTAGGCAGTCACGCCACTGGGCTCGTGGTTCTGGTTCTCCGATTGCTGGATCCGGTGCTCTCTAGGCCGGATCCATGCGGAGAGGCGGTAGCTCCCGGTGGCAGCAACTTCAGCGGCCATGGAGCGCCAGCCATGGCGAGAAGAGGTGGTGCGGGCCAACGCCGTCCCCTGCGCTAGCATCTCCCAGGTCGTGGCCGGCAACGACGATGAGGCGACAGCGGCTCCCGGCGGCTATGCAGCACGACGGAGTGGGTGGCATAGGGCCGGCGGAGGTTGCTGGAGGTCTTGCACGGCGTGGTTGATGCGGGGCCAGCTCGGTAGGGGTTGGGACATTGGTGGGCTTGGCAACTAAGGCTTCTTCTGATCTCGACCCTCTTCTTTCCATCATCTGCCTTCCCCCTTCCTCGTGTTGGCTTCCGCGGCGGAGCTGGCAGGATCTGCTTGCTGCTGGCCGGCTTTGCCGGTTCCGGTAGGGGACGGACTCTCCAACGGGCTTCTCTCTGCGCATCTCTCAGCCGGCGGCCCCTAGGGGTGGCGGTCGGCGAGGCTGCTGCTAATCCATCGTCGCTCCCCTGCCTCCGTGGTAGGGTTCGGTCTCTGGCAGCGACGGTGTAGACGTTGCTTAAGATCGGGGCGAAAGCTTAGACGACGACGTCTGCGGATGTTGCAGGTGAAAACCTTCCCTTGGCGGCTACCATGTTGGCGTTTTTAGCATCATTTCCTCCTTGGAGGTATTGCTAGGCTTTCCAATTCCGCGGTTGCTCCTTGCCGTCTGGCCATGGTCACCATGGTGGTGCCCCAAGCTGTGCTATTTGGTGTCGCCCGGCAGGTCGTCATGTTTCTTCCTTCCTTGTTAGTTGTTAGTTGAGTTGTTTAGTTTGGGTCGTTTCGACCAAGTTGGAACAAGTAGTGACGTGAGTTTTGATAGTTGTCTGGTTGTTGTACCAAAGTTGTGTATGATGAGTGGAACACTCTCCTCGGTTATATGGCTTTTGGACTCAATTTCCATTCAAAAAACTGGCGGGCACTTGCCTTTTTTCCTTTTTCGTCTAATAAAAATCGCGGCAAAGCTTTTGTCATCCTTTCTAAAAAAATGATATTCATCCCTTAATTATACGTATAAATAGTTATGGAGTAAAATAATAAAATTATATATATATATATTTATATATATTATTGATTCATATACAATAGTGTTTGTTTTAGTTTTATCTTTATTTAATTGTGTATATTACTCAAATGATATTAAATAAGATTATATACACAAGAAATATAAACTCTATTAAACTTCTCAGGCACATGTTTCCAACCAAATGGTCTATTTCACTACTTGCCAAAGAAGTTGACAAACGGACGCCTTAGCAAGGGGACTACGATGTTGATCAAGAACCAGTTGCCTCCAAAGTCTCGATTTCATCTATTGTCATCATTTACAACACTGCTCATTCTTTGGTGTAAGAAAAAATGATCTTGATTCTTGTGCTTTATTGTCTTGTGTTCCGTGGAGCATGTAGTGAAGGATTAGTCATTTGTAATTGTGTTGCTTGTTCAATTTGATACGGAGTTTACTGATTGAAAGTCTAAGTTTAGTTTTGGTAAAGTGACCACCATAGGTGGACTAATGTGTTTTATGTGAGATACACAAGTGCTTAGTCCATAGGTATACTAGTGTCAGCAAGACACAGAGCCATGTGAAAGCATCTAGGCCCCGAGAGTTGGTTTCGGCAATTGATGACAACGCTTTATTACCATGACTAACGTGTGTTTTGCAGAAACTTTGGTAAGTTAGGTCATGGAGATGATAACTGCTTTGGGCACTATGACATTCATGCCCCTTGATGGAAATCATTTCGGTTTTCAAAGGATTGACGTCAAGATTAAGGACGGTTAGTTCAAGATGTCAAGGTGTTGAGATACATTCGGAATAGTCGTTAGGTTCTTCGCTTTTTCCTTTGGCCGTACTATAAAGGGGGGCATGAGCGAGTAGCTTGACCTAGGTGAGTCTCATGTTTAGGTGTGGTGCACACTTGTCAAACTTAGCACTATGAAGCTCTAGAATAGCTCAAAGTTCAGTTGGAAGCAACTTGGTTCAAGTTGCGTCACGTTTCGGAGTGTTTAGAGGCGTTTTCCCTTGACCGGACGCGGTGCCTGGCTTGACCGGACGCGTCTGGTCAGTTCTAAGCGCTAACTGTGTTTCAGCGCTGACGACCGGACGCGGTTCTTGCAAGGACCGGACGCGGTGTTCAGGCTGACACGTGTCACTTGAGGGAAACCATTTAATCGGACGTGACTGGAGTGTGATCGGCGTATCCGGTCACGTTCCAGTAAGGTACTTTGATGACCGTACGTGTCCGGTCATCACCGATCGGACGCGGTCGCGCGTCAGGTCAGAGTACAGTAAGCTCCCTGCACGATCGGACGCGTCCGGTCACCCCTGATCGGCACGTCCGGTCACTCAGCCGTTATTTCTGGTTTTGACCGTTACGAGCGACCGGCGCGTCCGGTCACCTCGTATTTTGCTGAGTTGGCAAGTAACTGTTGGATTTGTTTGAGGGGTGTATAAATACATCCCCACCACCTCTTTTAGAGGTCTCTTGCCCATTTGTTCAGCTGAGAAACACCTTTGGAGTGCAAGGGAGTGCAAGAGCTCTAGTGAGGATTGTGTTTTGAGAATCAAAGCTTGAGAGTACTCCACTAGTGAATAGAGTGTAGCAAGTGTGCATCCACCTTCTCATTAGGCTCGTTGTGGTCAAGTGAGAGTTCTAGCTTGTTACTCTTGGTGATCGCCATCATCTAGACAGCTTGGTGGTGATTGGGAGTTTGGTGATCATCCGACGGAGCTTGTGGATGACCCAACTCATCTTGTGAGTGGTTTTGGGCAATTCACCGCGACGGAGTGTCGAAGAATCAGCCCGTAGAGAGCACTTGATCCTTGCACGGATCAAGGGGGAGCTACACCCTTGCGTGGGTGCTCCAACGAAGACTAGTGGGGAGTGGTGACTCTCCGATACCTCGGAAAAACATCGCCGTGTTCCTTGCCTTTACTTTCAAGCATTTACTTTCATTGCTTGTTTTACATTCCTAGAATTGCCATGCTAGACTAGGATTGGAAACTAGGGTGCAAAACTTTTACTGGTAGAATCTCTAGGAACACAAGTAGGCACTAGGGGTGAATTCCGGCTTGTAGGACTTAATTCTTGCAATTAATTTTTAGAAAAGCCCAATTCACCCCCCTCTTGGGCATCTTGATCCTTTCAATTGGTATTAGAGCCAGGTTGCTCCTATTTTAGGCCTTACTGCCTAAAGCAAGATGTCTAACGGGGAAGGACCACCTCCCACTTTTAAGGGGGATGATTTTCCATATTGGAAAATCCGTATGGAGGCGTACCTCGAAGCCATAGATGTTGGGTGTCTTAGAGCCGCAACCCAAGGGCTTCCCGCTATCAAGGATCCCGCCAACCCAAGTGGTGACGAGGAGAAGTACGACCGGTGGAATGCAAAGGCCAAAAATGCACTCTACCGGGGCTTAGGCAAGGATATCTTCAATCGTGTGCGTAATGCAAAGAACGCTCATGAATTGTGGGAAAACCTTTGTGCTCTCCATGAGGGAACTAAGAGTGAGCGTGAGGAATGCTATCATATTGCTTTAAAGAAAATCAATTCTTTTGAGATGCTTCCCAAAGAAAGTGCTAATGATATGTACATTCGGTTGAATGTTCTTGTAGGGGACCTCAATGCTCTTGGGCTCACCCAAATGAGCCAATCGGATGTTGCAAGGAAGATCTTGAGTGTTCTTCCCGTTGAGAAGTATGGTCACATTGTCACCGTGCTTCACCAAAGTAATCTCTCCACCGCAACACCGACACAAGTATTGGGGAAGATCAATGCTCATGAGATGTACATGCACATCACTTCGGAAGAGGGCTCATTATCTTCCAAGAAGAAAGACTTGGCCTTCAAAGCTAGCCATGACAAGAAGAAGAAGAAGGGCCAAGCCATGATGGTGCAAGAGAGCTCAAGTGAAAGTGATATTGATGATGAATCACTTGCACTCATGGTGAGGAAGACCACCAAGATGCTAAAGAAGCTCAACAAGAGTGGCATCAAGTTCGATGGGAAGAAAAAGAAATTCTTCACAAGTAGCAAAAGGAAGCCAATCTCGGAGATGGACTGCTACAATTATGGTGAACTTGGCCACTTAGCTCATCAATGCCCTAGACCTCCAAAAGACAAGTACAAGAACAAGAATAAGGGCAAAAAGAATGATTCAAGTGATGAAGAAGAAGAGAAAAAGAAAAACAAGCCATACAAGAAGAAGGATGGCAAGAAGAAGGAGTTCCACAAGAATAAGAAGGGAGGAAGGGCATACATTGTTGGTGATTGGCTCACCGACATTGAATTATCTTATGAGTCCTCCGGTGATGAGAGCGATGATGAGAAAGAGAAAGTTGCGGCATTTGTGATGGGCCATCATCTTCACCGACATCTTCATCACCACCTTCACCACCACCTTCACCGTCATCGTCCACTACTCACCTATGCCTTATGGCCAAGGGTGAACGAAAGGTACAAAACAATGATAGTGATGATGATGATGATGATAGTGATAGTGATGATGAATATGATGCACCTTCTTATGATGAACTTGTAAAATTGTTGAACAAATACACTAAAGTCATAAGAAGGACTAGAAATGAAAATGATGAACTTCAAAATGAAAGTGAATCACTCTCATCCAAGCTTGAAAATGCACAAAAAGCTAGTGGTGAGCTCAAAGATCAAAATGAAATTATGTCTTCTACTCTCAAGGAGCTCAAAACTTCTAACAAAGAGCTTAGAGATCAACATGATAAACTTGAGAAGAAGCATGATGAGCTCATCACTAGGCATAACTCTCTAAAAGACAAATATACAACATTGAAAATTGACTATGATAGTCTTGTGGTTGCTAATGAACTTTCTCTTGAGACACATGATGCTACTAACAAAGTTGTTAAGTGTGACATAGCTACATCATGTGATGACTTGATCATTGAAAGCATTGAGCAAGGTTCTAGTAGCAAAGGCAAGAGTGTGGTAGAGTCAAGCAACTATGATGATTATGCCAAGATCAAGAGTGAAAATGAGAAGCTTGCAAATAAGGATGAAAACGGTCGGAAACGGTCAAAAACGGACTTACGATATAGAAAAACGAAAACGGTCGGTTCGGGATATTTCTACATTTAGCAATTAAAGAGTACAAAAAATGGTTGAAAATGGTTGTGAAACCAATTGAAACTGACAATTTTTTATGTTAAAAAATGGTTCATAATATAGAAAACGAAAACGGTCAATTCAGAATATTTCTGTTCCGTTTTCATCCCTACTTGCAAATGAGAACAAGAAGCTAAAAAGTTTGATGGCTCTTGAGAAGCAAATAACAAATGAGTCACTCATTGAAGAAAACAAAAAGCTCAAGCAAGAGAAAGAGCATCTCAAGACCGGCCGAAGCAAGTTCACAAGAGGCCAATATTTGCAAAGTGAGCTACTCATAAACACCGTGATGAAGATGGATAGAAGTGGTATTGGGTACTTGGCAAATCAAGAGAAGAAGGCTAAAGCTCAACAACAACAAAGCAAGTCAAAGCCCAAGCCAAAGAGATGTGTTGAGTGTGGACAAGAAGGCCATTTTGCTCATGAGTGCAAAACTCCACCACCACAACCCTTGCCCAAACATGCTAGACCCTTTGCCTTCAATGCTCATTACATGCTAAGAAAAGATTCAAATAGAAAGATGAAAGTTATGTTCTTGGGTCCCCCAAACAAGAATAGGCCAAAGAAAATATGGGTTGCTAAGTCACTACTTGAGAAAGTCAAGGGTCCCTCTCAAATGTAGGTCCCTAAACAAAAAGCTTGATCTCTTGTGTGTAGGTGAACTACAAGACCGGTGGATCTCATTGGGTAATTGATAGTGGTTGCACTCAACATATGACCGGTGATCCTCGTATGTTCACCTCCATTGAAGAGAATGGGATATGTCAAGAGAAGATCACATTTGGGGATAATTCAAAAAGCAAAGTCAAGGGTATAGGCAAGATTGCAATATCAAATGATCACTCACTCTCAAATGTGCTCTATGTTGCTTCATTGAGTTTCAACTTATTATCCATTGGGCAACTTTGTGACCTTGGTTTCTAATGCTTGTTCACACCTAATGAAGTGGTTGTTTCAAAGATAGATGACAAGCAAGTGATATTCAAAGGCTTTAGATACAATAATCTTTATCTTGTTGACTTCACCTCCGAAGATGCAAACTTGATGACATGTTTGTTCACCAAGACCTCACTTGGATGGCTTTGGCATAGGAGGCTTGCTCATATTGGAATGAACACTCTCAACAAGCTATTAAAGAAAGAACTAGTGAGAGGATTGAAGGATGTAAAGTTTGAAAAGGACAAACCTTGTAGTGCATGTCAAGCGGGCAAACAAGTTGCAAACACTCATCCAACCAAAGCTTTCATGTCAACTTCAAGAGTGCTAGAACTTCTACACATGGATTTGTTTGGACCTACAACCTACAAGAGCTTGGGTGGAAATCTCTATTGTCTTGTGATAGTGGATGACTACTCAAGGTACACATGGACCTTCTTCCTTCATGACAAATCCGAAGTGGCAAATTTCTTCAAGAAGTTTGCAAAGAGAGCTCAAAATGAATTTGAAGTCAAGATAAAGAAGATTAGAAGTGACAATGGCAAAGAGTTTAACAACACAAACATTGAAGCTTATTGTGATGAAATTGGAATCAAGCATGAAGTCTCTTCAACCTATACTCCTTAATAAAATGGTGTAGTTGAGAGAAAGAACCGGACTTTGATCACCCTTGCAAGAACAATGTTAGATGAGTACAACACTCCGAAGAAGTTGTGGGCCGAGGCAATCAACACTGCATGCTATGCTTCAAATCGCCTCTTCCTACAAAAGTTTCTTGGCAAGACCCCCTATGAGTTGCTAAATGGGAAGAAGCTGGACGTCTCATTCTTCCGGGTGTTTGGTTGCAAATGCTACATCTACAAGAAGCGTCAACACCTAGGGAAGTTTCAAAGACGTTGTGATATTGGTTTTCTTGTTGGTTACTCATCAAAGTCCAAAGCATATAGAGTATTTAACCATGCCACCGGTTTGGTTGAAGAAACATATGATGTGGAATTTGATGAATCTAACGGCTCCCAAGGAGCAATTGAGAATTGTGATGATGTAGGTGATGAACCCTTAAGGGAGGCAATGAAGAACATGCCGGTGGGAGACATCAAGCCAAAAGATGATGAAGATGATGTACAAATTGTTGATCCACCATCTTCATCACATGTGCCTCAAGATGATGACAAAAATGAGAGAGTTGAAAATGAAGACACTCATGTCTCTCATGAACAAGCCGAGGCACAAGCACAAGATGTTGATGCTCCCCATCCTCCTTCTCAAGTGGTTGATAGAAGAAACTCACCTCTACTTCAAGCACATCCACAAGATCTTATCATAGGGAGTCCTACTAAGGGAGTAATGACTCAATCTCAAAAGCTTGCTTCTTTTGTTGAACATCACTCTTTTGTCTCTTGTGTTGAACCTAAGAATGTAGAAGAAGCTCTTTAAGATCCGGATTGGGTGAATGCTATGCATGAAGAATTGAACAACTTCACCTGGAATCAAGTATGGACACTTGAAGAGCATCCAAAAGGTGCAAGAGTCATTGGAACCAAGTGGGTGTTCTGCAACAAGCAAGATGACCAAGGCATAGTAGTGAGGAACAAGGCAAGACTAGTTGCAAAGGGGTTCTCTCAAGTGGAAGGTCTTGATTTTGGAGAGACCTTTGCATCCGTTGCAAGACTTGAAGCCATTCGTATCCTCCTTGCATATGCATCACATCATGATATGAAACTATATCAAATGGATGTGAAAAGTGCATTCTTAAATGGCTTCATAAATGAACTAGTCTATGTTAATCAACCTCCTGGGTTTGAAGACCCTAGATATCCTAATCATGTTTATAGGTTGTCCAAGGCGCTATATGGGCTCAAGCAAGCCCCTAGAGCGTGGTATGAGCGCCTCCGGGACTTCCTCATTGAGAAAGGCTTCACCATTGGGAAGGTCGACACCACACTTTTCACCAAGAAGCTTAATGGGGAGATCTTCATTTGTCAAGTTTATGTTGATGATATCATCTTCAGGTCAACAAATGAAGAATATTGCAAGGAATTTGGTGAATTGATGTCGAAGGAGTTCGAGATGTCTATGATTGGTGAGCTTACATTCTTCCTTGGTTTTCAAGTCAAGCAAATGAGGGAAGGGATTTTCATCTCTCAAGAAAAGTATACCAAGGATCTTCTCAAAAGATTCAAGATGGAAGAATGCAAACCAATCAAGACCCCAATGCCATCTAATGGACATCTCGACCTAGATGAGGGAGGTAAACCGGTTGATCAAACTCTCTACCGTTCTATGATTGGTAGTTTGTTGTACCTTACCGCATCTAGGCCCGATATCATGTTTAGTGTGTGCATGTGTGCTCGCTTTCAAGCGTGCCCTAAAGAACCTCACTTAAGTGCCATAAAAAGAATCTTAAGATATCTTAAGCACACCCCAAGCATTGTTCTTTGGTATCCCAAAGGAGCTAGATTCCAACTAATTGGCTATTCCGATTCGGATTATGCCGGTTGCAAAATTGATAGAAAAGTACATCCGGAGGGTGCCATTTGCTTGGGAGGTCTTTAGTATCTTGGTCATCTAAGAAGCAAAATAGTGTGGATTTGTCCACCGCCGAGGCGGAATACATTGCCGCGGGGGCTTGTTGTGCACAAATCTTATACATGAAACAAACCCTCCTAGATTATAGAGTTGTTCTTGATAAGGTGCCACTTTTATGTGACAATGAAAGTGCCGTTAAAATTGCTAATAATCCGGTACAACACTCTCGCACCAAGCACATTGATATCCGTCACCACTTTCTAAGAGATCACGTTGCTAAAAATGATATATCACTAGAAGGTGTAAGAAGTGAAAATCAATTAGCAGATATCTTCACTAAACCCTTAGATGAGGTTACCTTTTATAGGTTGAGAAGTGAACTTAATGTGCTTGACTCTAGTAACTTTAAAAAATGAGCTTGTGTTGTCACATGCATTGCATTGTATTATATGTCATGTTTAAATTTCCCGCAATGCATCTAGGGCTTGGCTAACACGGTTACGATAACCCTCCTTTGGAGGAGTGAAGAAGCCTAACCGTGGATCAAACTTGACAAGCAACCTAGCTTTACTTACTTGTATTGCATTGCATATGCATGGTTGTTGCTTTGTCGTTTCTTTTCGGTTTGGCTTTGAGCAACCTCTGTGTTCGTTCATGAATAGAGAGAGCATTTGACGCTCCTAAGGGTTCACAAACTCTATTGCATGACCATATGTTGCTCCTCGGGTGTTTATTGCCTATTTTTCTAAAAATAATACTAGCCTAAGGCAAATTATTTTGAAAAACTTGAGGGTTTGAGTGAGGTCACTCATATCAGGTTCCAATTGGTGTTTATTTGAGTATCTTTGAATTAGAACTTGATTGGGAGAAGTCGCGTCGAAGTTCGGATTGAAGAAAGGGGAAAAACAATGACCAGACGCTGGACCGGACGCTACACCGGACGCAGTGATGCTTCACCACCGCGTCCGGTCCCGGCGACTACCAGCGCGTCCGGTCATCCCAAAGACTTCTTCCTGACCTTGTGACCGGACGCTGCACCGGACGCGTCATTGTTGACCACCGCATCCGGTCCCGGTACCCACCACCACGTCCGGTCATTCACGATGACTTTCCCGGAAGACCCTCGACCGGACTCTGTCCGTGTCCGGTCAGTCCTAACCGGACGCATCCGGTCACTCTAGGAGCTTACTGGAGTGTGACCGGACGCTGCACCACCACGTCCGGTCATTCTACCACCGCGTCCGGTCAGTGCGTGCCGAGCGGATCTGAGCCCCCATATAACCTTTCGTCTTCGTCTAATCTTTTCATCCGCCGCTCGATTCCGCGCCCGTACTCGCCGTGTTCTAGCCCTAGCTCGCCGGAGCGCCGCCGCACCGCCCTCCTCCACCGCGCTGTGCTTCCTCCTCCTCCGGTGTGCCCTGCCACGTTGCCCCACCGCGCCTGCCTTGCCCAGCCGCGCTGCCCCGCCGAGCTTGCGCCGCGCCAGCTCTGCCTCGCCGCGCCGTCGCCTTGCTGCGCCACCGTCACAGTGCCGCGCCACCGCCGCTGCCCACAGCCCACTGCGTCACCTCCGGGCATTGCTTGCATCACCACGCGGCTTCCCGAGCAACCCTAGCCTCGCAAATCGTCTCTCTGCCGAGCCTCTCCGCTCTAGGGTTTGCCCTAACCCTCCGATCGAAGGTGAAACCTTGTTGGTCAACGTTTTCAATCTTTCAATTCCTTCGATTAGGGCTTACCTTGACCGTCGTTCCATCGCTTATCATCGTCGTTACTTGACTCAATCCTTTCAGTGCTCGTCCGGCGTATTCGGGAAGTCTCGCGAACTAGGTCATCTTACCTTTTCACCAAGTTCTCGTCGATCCGAGGTAGCTATCGCGTTTCGATTCACATCTTGTCTTATATGCTTGCTATCTCTAGGGTTTCGTACCTTTTAGATTATATATGTTGCTTATAGTAGATCCATCTATTCCGTCTTTTCAGCGAGTTTGTCGGTGTGTCGGGGTGACTGCAGTTCGGTGCTTGAATCCGAGGCCAAGCCTGCGGATACGGATTGAGGCCAAGCCTCTTGAGTGTCAGTATACCATCTTTCAGAGGGTTCCCGACTATTGTGAGTATGGTTCACTGCAAGAACGCCGGGGGTGCTCCTAGTGACGGGGACGAGAGTCCTCCTCGTATGTCTGAGGTTGCGCGTGGTAAGCGCATAAAGGTTATGGCCAGAAAGAAGAAGAAGAAGAAGACCCTTATAGATGCAGATATCGCTTAGGCAGTCGCAGATGCAGCTGAGCAGGCAGAGCGGGGAGGCAGGAGCAGTGGTATTCGCATTGGCGAGCGTCTCTTTCACCTTGAATGTCGACAACTCGGTACAGAGGCTACAGAGGCCACCGAGGGCACAGAGGGGACTGAGGATGTCAGTTGATCCACCTGCAGAGGCTACAGAGGAGACAGAGGAGTAGCCAGCTCAGACTCCACCACGTCGCCGCTCCACACGTACACGAGCTCAGGCGACTCCTAGGCCAGAGGGCCAGCGTCGTGGAGGATGTCCACCTCCCAGGGCTCGAGGTTCACCCCAGTCGAGCACTTTGACTTGAGGGGTGCTACAGCACGATAGGTGCAGGGCTTGAGATTTGTTGAGGTCACCCGGTGGTTCTCACCTCAGCGGGATTCCAGAGCTTCAGAGGGATTCTATACACCTCTACAGGAGGATTTCTACAGAGCCTATGTTGACAGTGGAATTGCTTTTCGACCCAGAGGGTTTGTCGCATTGAGTCTCTTGTTGAGGTAGTGGGTGAGCAGCTTCGTCCGCACCTGTCCTTTCTTCCGGGCTTATCTGACTTTCTTGGACGGATAGGTGCATACTGCGGCACTTGGGTCAGGGAGTTCTATGCTTCACTATGGATTGATCCGGCCCATGAGTTCATACACTTTGCATTCCGAGGTCGTGACCGCAGACTGTACAGCACCAGAGTGCGGGAGATTCTCAGACTCCTAGCTTCAGACACGAAGATACATCAGCTTTGCTTTGGTCAGACAGCTCCACCTAGACACCCTCACGGTGAGACAGTGCCTCCTACAGATCTGATCCGACCCTGCTTCCATGAGCCTTTTGGCGAAGGGTCTCGTCGCACACCTGCTAGCTTGACACCACTTGCCCGAGTCCTGGATGCTATTGTCAGGCGTACACTTCTTCCCAGGCTGGGCTATAGAGAGGGACTTACCAGGATGTAGTTGTGGGTTATTCACCACCTTCTCTCACAGACACCGTTTGATATATGGGATCTTATGCTCAGTGAGATGGAGGACACCCTGGCAGAAGGCTTCAAGGGACACCGTCAGCTGCCCTATGCTCATTGGATTTGCTTCATCATCAGATCTGCACTTGAGCTGCCTTCAAAGATTAGAGCTGAGATATCTAATACTACCACTGCATTTCCAGAGTATGATATCCGTCAGCTATGGGCTTCGGTTACCAGAGAGCAGGCCCCAGTGTCAGGACAACGAGAGAGACCTGAGGTGCCTGAGACAGCAGCTGAGCAGGACGCGACCGTTGAGGGTCTTGCTAAGGCAGAGCTTGCAGATCTAGATGCTTAACCTGCTGATCTAGCTGAGGATGAGGCCTCTGACAGTACTGATGAGGACTACCAGCCCATCCCCAGGTACCGCTCTCCTCGGCCTCACGACCATGATGCCGGTGGCTCTGGTTCAGCCTCCCGCTCAGACCCAGCCATGGTGGCTATTCTTGAGAGGCTGACCCAGGCACAGGAGCGACAGGAGCTTCAGCTACAGAGGCAGGCTTAGGACACAGCTGCCGCTTTTGCTCAGATACAGGCTCGACAGGATGAGTTCTAGAGACAACAGCTTGAGATATAGCGTCAGCAGGTCGAGATGCAGCGTCAGCAGTACGAGATGCAGCGACAGAGCGCAGCAAGCCAGCAGCAGTACTTAGAGCTTCTGCGTCACTTGGTCACAGTTGGGGTTCCTCCACCTGCATCTGCTCTGACTCCAGTCTTACAGTCCAGTGGACCTTCGAGTCAGGGATAGCCGAGCTTTCAGTTCACTTCTCCACAGCAGCAGGTCCCCCAGTCTTTTCAGTCCCCGAGCTACACGCCTATTCAGACAGGGTTCACTCCTTCAGATCAGCCTCGCCCTCACCTACTGACAGGCACACCATTTGTTGATTTCAGTGCTACATATAGCGAGTTGACTGGTCAGCCGACGCCCTCGCACACCACTCTAGCTACTTCTTCAGGGTTGTCTGCTTCAGAGGCAGCTGTTCCTCCTGTGACAGGGACGGGTACTACAGAGACTATACCCTCGTCAGTTGCCTCGACCGATCCCCCAGCTGTTGGCTCACTTCAAGCTCAGGTCACAGAGACTGCTCCACTTATTGCTACTTCGTCAGCACCTGTTCCTGTTGATCAGACCCAGACCGCTCACAGCCACGTGCTTCTTCAGAGGGTCAGCCTGACAGCTCTGAGTCCGAGGAAGACACTTCTCAGTTCGTGATCACTCCGCGCTCCTCGACACCCGACTCGACTCCGTCTATTCCCCCATCAGATCCTTAGATTAGTTTTTGGCGTTTGATGCCAAAGGGGGAGAGAGAGTAGATTCAGGGGGAGTTTTGATAGAGAGTTTTGATAGAGGGTTTTCGTTCTTTTTTGTGTGCTACTTTCATGCATCATGTTTACATTCTAGTACTTGCATTCTTGTGACATGTGGTCGTGTGAGATACTTTGAGTCTATCTAGTCACCGTTTTTATATCATGTTACTTTGTTGGTTATAGCTCATAAGGTTGTGCTTCCGTGCCTTACTCCGATTTCTTTTGAGCTATATCTTTATGTGTACTAATGCTTTATGTCTTATCTTATGAGTACACTCTGTTGGCTTGGGGCACATAAGCAATTCCTAACCCCTAGTGCTTATTGCTTTTTGCTTATGTGAACCAAGCATGTTCGAAAACCTCAACTCCTATATTTTGAATCTTAGTGTTGTCATCAATCACCAAAAAGGGGGAGATTGAAAGCATCTAGGCCCCGAGAGTTGGTTTTGGCAATTGATGACAACGCTTTATTACCATGACTAACGTGTGTTTTGCAGAAACTTTGGTAAGTTAGGTCATGGAGATGATAACTGCTTTGGGCACTATGGTATTCATGCCCCTTGATGGAAATCGTTTCGGTTTTCAAAGGATTGACGTCAAGATTAAGGACGGTTAGTTCCGGATGTCAAGGTGTTGAGATACATTTGGAATAGTCATTAGGATCTTCGCTTTTTCCTTTGGCCGTACTATAAAGGGGGACATGAGCGAGTAGCTTGACCTAGGTGAGTCTCATATTTAGGTGTGGTGCACACTTGTCAAACTTAGCACTAGGAAGCTCTAGAATAGCTCAAAGTTCAGTTGGAAGCAACTTGGTTCAAGTTACGTCGCGTTTCGGAGTGTTTAGAGGTGTTTTCCCTTGACCGGACGCGGTGTCTGGCTTGACCGGACGCGTCCGGTCAGTTCTAACCGCTAACTGTGTTTCAGCGCTGACGACCGGACGCGGTCCTTGCAAGGACTGGACACGGTGTTCAGGCTGACACGTGTCACTTGAGGGAAACCATCTAATCGGACGCGACTGGAGTGTGATCGACGCGTCCGGTCACGTTCCAGTAAGGTACTTTGACGACCGGACGCGTCCGGTCATCACCGATCGGACGCGGTCGCGCGTCAGGTCAGAGTACAGTAAGCTTCCTGCACGATCGGACGCGTCTGGTCACCCCTGATCGGCGCGTCCGGTCACTCAACCGTTATTTCTGGTTTTGACCGTTACGAGCGACCGGCGCGTCCGATCACTTCGATCGACGCGTCCGGTCACCTCGTATTTTGCTGAGTTGGTAGGTAATGGTTGGATTTGTTTAAGGGGTGTATAAATACATCCCCACCACCTCTTTTAGAGGTCTCTTGCCCATTTGTTCAGCTGAGAAACACTTTTGGGGTGCAAGGGAGTGCAAGAGCTCTAGTGAGGATTGTGTTTTGAGAATCAAAGCTTGAGAGTCCTCCACTAGTGAATAGAGAGTAGCAAGTGTGCATCCACCTTCTCATTAGGCTTGTTGTGGTCAAGTGAGAGTTCTAGCTTGTTACTCTTGGTGATCGCCATCACCTAAACGGCTTGATGGTAATTGGGAGTTTGGTGATCATCCGGCAGAGCTTGTGGATGACCCAACTCATCTTGTGAGCGGTTTTGGGTGATTCACCGCGACGGAGTGTCAAAGAATCAGCCCGTAGAGAGCACTTGATCCTTGCGCAGATCAAGGGGTAGCTACACCCTTGCGCGAGTGCTCCAACGAGGACTAGTGGGGAGTGGCGACTCTCCGATACCTCGGAAAAACATCGCCGTGTTCCTTGCCTTTACTTTCAAGCATTTACTTTCATTGCTTGTTTTACATTCCTAGAATTGCCATGCTAGACTAGGATTGGAAACTAGGGTGCAAAACTTTTACCGGTAGAATCTCTAGGAACACAAGTAGGCACTAGGGGTGAATTCCGGCTTGTAGGACTTAATTCTTGCAATTAATTTTTAGAAAAGCCCAATTCACCCCCCTCTTGGGCATCTTGATCCTTTCACCATGTGGAGAGTTGTCTTAAACATGTGTTGATAGTATTCAACTAGTGAAGATGAAGAAGCTCATTACATATGAAATATATATGACATGGTATCATGTGGAGGCAAGGCTTGGCCATGATGGACCGGGATACAAGTGTGAAGGGCAAGCTAAAGGCTTAGGTGCGATGGACCGTCGAGACGGTGGTGAAGCTAGAGCGAAGGGCTTGGCGTCAATGGGCCGAGACAACAGTGAAAAGTAAGTAAGGCTGTGATCAATGAACCAATAAGGCCACATGTGAAGCTATAAAGTGGATCATATCGTCGAAGTGGATCAAGTGGCTTGATGGAGGAGCTTCATGCTATGGACAATGATCAAAGGTAGATTGGTTGACTACACTGTGGATGATCATTGTTCATCATTTTATGTAGCTGGATATTGGATGCTTTTGTGGCATCACTGATAAAGGAGATGAAATTGAATGTGCAAGGCAAAGGTATATTTAAAGGGCATTTCATTCTACCGATCTAAGATTGAGTAGAGAAGTGCTTGACCGGGTTTAGGATAGGTAGCTATTATCAAGAGGGACTAACTCATTTGCATATAAGTGATCTAGTGCCACTTTAGCGATCTAACATTGCATGCTTTGCTAGGTGTTTTCACCAAAAGTGGCAAATGGGTAAACCGCAAGCATGTAGTTATCAATGTAGCCCTCGCTAGGAGTATTCTAGGTATCGATTTCTATGGGGGACGTGAAGTGAACTAACAAAGGATCAATATCGTCTTATGATGATACATGGAGTTTATGATAGTCGGGTAGAGAGGATCTTTATGGCTATGATAGTTTATGATGCAGCCCTAATGCCACCCATCGGACCAAGGTTCATGGTCCGGTGAGGCCAACTACGGCTCTAGCTAGGATTAGCCATCTGTAAGGTCCAAATGGCTAGAGGGAAGGGATGAATAGCCTATTTAAAAATCTACAACATTACTTAGAAACAATTGATTAGTACTTAAGATGGCGAAACGAGTTTTGCACTAGCACTACAAGAAGGTTGCAAGCCACCTACCCTTTCTAGTTTCTATGATCTCTAAAGTAGCACACAAGGCTATGTCACTAGTTACTCCTAGGTGACAAGCTAAAGCTAAACAAGAGAACTACACAAAGGACAACTAAACAACGATAAGTAAAGGATGTGATGGAAGATTATACCGCCGTGTAGAGGATTGAGCCAATCACAAGAGAGAATACCAATAGAGAGCAATCACCTCAGAATCAAAGATGACACAATGATTTTTTACCGAGGTTCACTTGCTTGCCGGCAAGCTAGTCCTCGTTGTGGCGATGCACACACTTGGAGGTTCACGCGCTAATTGACATCACACGCCAAACCCTCAATAGGGTGCCACACAACCAACACAAGAGAGGATCACACAAGCCACGCGCATTCCACTAGAGTACCTTTTGGCTCTCCAACGGGGAAAGGTCAAGAACCCCTCACAACACACGATCGGAGCCGGAGACAAGCACCTTCCTCCGCTCGACAATCCACGCTGCTCCAAGCCGTCTAGGTGGCGGTAACTACCAAGAGTAACAAGTGAATCCCGCAGTGAAACACAATCACCAAGTGCCTCTAGATGCAATCACTCAAGCAATGCACTTGGATTCTCTTCCAATCTCACAAAGATGAAGAATCTATGATGGAGATGAGTGAGAGAGGTATGGCTATGCTCACAAGGTTGTTATGTCAATGCAAATGGCTAAGAGAGTGAGCAAGAGCCGACCAACAAACTTATATAGGAGCCCCTACGAATAGAGCTGTTGGGCTCACTGCACAGCACAAATCGGGGCGACCGGACGCGCCTAACGTCCGGTTGCTCACCGTGACCACCCCGATGAACGCCACGTGTCTCACTTTGAATTTCGTTCGTTCGATCGTAACGGTCACTTAAAAGTACTCGTTCACGCACTAGAGTGATCGAACACGCAACTTGAATTGACCGGATGCGCCGATCGCACAGCGCCTGCGCTCGCGAAGCACCGACCGGACACACTACAGAACTGACCGGACGCGTTACACCCGACGTCCGATTTGAGTCCAGTAAGCACCCACCACGACCGGACGCGTTCGATCGATCGTGACCGGACTCGCCACCACGTCCGGTTAGCTCTTTGCTGAAGCTGCTCCACGCCATGTTGACGGGACACGCCGGTCCCGTGAGGTGTTGAACGCTCCGGTTAGAAACCCTAGCTGCCCCTCGCGTTGCTCGCTAACACTGACCGGACGCGTTCGGTTACGCTGAGATCGCGTCCGGTTCAGCGTTCGGTCACCTCTGTGACCTCCGTTCGTCTCTGTTTCTTCGTGTCCGGCGCAGTGGAAAATAGACGTTTCATTTCCCGAAAAACGCTGAATCCCACCTCGCAAGCTTGGCGGGAGGGAGAGAGGAATCCAAATCCCTCTCTACCGCTCAAACTCCACCGCCTTTGCAAATGTGCTAACACCACCAAGTGTACATCACCATGTGCATGTGTGTTAGCATTTTCACAATCATTTTCTCAAAGGAGTTAGCACCACACTAGATCCTAATGCATATGCAATGAGTTAGAGCATCTAGTGGCACTTTGACAACCGCATTTCACAACAAGTTTCACCCCTCTTAATAGTACAGCTATCAATCCTAAATGTGATCACACTCGCTAAGTGTCTTGATCACCAAAAACAAAATGGCCCTATGATTATCACTTTTGCCTTGAGTCCATTTTGCTTTTCCTTCATTTCCAAGTCTAGAACACCTTGATCACTTGAGCCACCATGATCATCACCACTTACTTCACCACGTGGAATTGTGCTACCTATCTCATTCACACTTGATCAACTAGGTTAGTGTAGAGTAACAGAGATGAGGGGAACACCACACACCCAACGTGGGGGGTGAGCTTGATATATATAGCCAATACATGGCAGGTTACATAGCCAATACATGGCAGGTTACATGCAATACATGACAGGTGCTAATCATACTAAATATAGACTTGCCTAATATATACTTTCCTAATGTATATATCTATCAGCCGCCCTCAGTCGAAGCGTCAGGATTTCGGATGCACAGACTGGACTGAAAATCCTTAAATAGCTGAATCGGCAGCCCCTTTGTCATGATATCAGCGAACTGATACTTGGACGGCACATGGAGAACGCGAACCTCGCCGAGAGCCACCTTCTCACGGACAAAATGGATGTCGATCTCAATGTGCTTGGTACGGCGGTGGTGGACCGGGTTGGCTGTCATATAGACAGCGCTGACGTTGTCACAGTAGACAACTGTGGCGACCTTCAATGGAACATGAAGTTCCTGAAGAAGCTGGCGAAGCCAACAGCACTCTGCGACCACATGAGCAACAGCCTGGTACTCGGCCTCCGCGCTGGACCGGGACACTGTGGTTTGCCGTTTGGATGACTAGGACACCAAGCTGTCGCCGAGGAAGACGCAGAAGCCTGAAGTGGAGCGGTGGGAGTTGGGGCACCCTGCCCAGTCAGCGTCGGAGTATGCAATCAACTTGTCGATAGGCCCAGTGCTGATGTGGAGGCCAGCCGACAATGTGCCCTTCACATACCGAAGTATGCACTTGATCAGCGTAAGGTGAGCTTCGCGCAGATCATGCATGAAGATGCACACCTGCTGCACAGCGTACGCCAGGTCAGGGCGAGTGAGCGTCAAGTACTGAAGGGAGCCGGCGAGACTCTGGTACGTGGCGGGGTCGGTGACGGGAGCGCCCTCCGTGGAAGAGAGCTTGGCATGAGAGTCGACAGGCGTCGATGTCGAGTGACACTCAACCATGCCCGCCTTCTGAAGAAGATCCACCACGTACTGCCTTTGGCTGAGGAAGAGCCTGTTGGAGGAGCGAGTGACGGAGATCCCCAGGAAGTGATGGAGCTCCCCAAGGTCCGTCATGGCGAACTCAGAGTGAAGGCGATCGATGATGCGGTGGAGCAGAGCATCCGAGGAAGCCGTGAGGACGATGTCGTCGACGTACAATAGCAAGTAGGCACTGGCGCCGCCCTCAGTGTAGACGAAGAGGGAGGTGTCGGTGGCAGAAGCGACGAAGCCAAGCTGTCGAACGTACGTGGCAAAGCGCTGGTGCCACGCCCACGGGGCCTGCTTGAGGCCGTAGAGGGAGCGCTGAAGAAGACAGACGATGTCGGGACGCGCCGGGTCGACGAAGCCGGGGGGCTGCTGACAGTAGACCGTCTCGTGCAGGTGACCGTGAAGAAAGGCATTCTTCACGTCCAGCTGGTGGATGGGCCACTGACGAGAGGCGGCGATACTGAGGATGACCCGAATGGTGGCAGGCTTGACGACGGGGCTGAACGTCTCGTCGTAGTCGATGCCGTGGCGCTGGGTGAAGCCGCGAATGACCCAGCGAGCCTTGTGACGAGCTAGGGTGCCATCGGAGTGGAACTTGTGTCGGAAGATCCACTTGCCGGTTACCACGTTGGCACCTAGGGGCCGGGAAACGAGTCGCCACGTGTCGTTCTCGACGAGAGCCTTGTACTCCTCAGCCATGGCCGCACGCCACTGGGGGTCGGCAAGGGCACCTCTATAGTCGCGGGGAATGGGTGAGGCAGTGGAGGCGGCGGAGACATGAGCCGACGGTGGGAAGCCGTAACGATCAACAGGCTTGAGCGAGCCTGTCTGGAGGCACGTCACAGGTCGGCTCGAGGTAGTAGGCGGTGGGGGAGGCGGAGGTGCCGCCACAACTGGAGCAGGAGCCGGCTGTTCTGGAACAGCGGGCGCCGGCGAGGGCACCTCCACTGCTGGTGCAGACGGTGGTGCAGGAGCCGGCTCAGCAGCCAGTGCGGGAGCACCAGCACGCCGCCGAACTTAGACTCGTAGAGGTGGACTGGTCGGAGCAGGAGCAGCCGCGCCAGGAGTAAGGACCGGGCCAATCTGTAGGATGGCGGGGTCCTCAGCGAGCTCCTCTAGTTGGGCTCGACGTGACGGCTGCGCAGCAGCGACCGGTGACGGAGCTACCGCAGGAGGCACCATGGTGGCAGTGTGGTGCACTGGCGCGGCAGGACCTGTAAAGAGAAAATCCAGAGAGCTTGGGGGCTCACTGGTGGGGTCAGTGCTGAACGGAAAGTGAGTCTCGTTGAAGACAACATGACGGGAGATGATTATCCGTCGAGTTGTGAGGTCGAGACACCGATAACCCTTGTGAGAGGAGGGGTAGCCGAGAAAGACACAAGCTGTGGAGCGAGGGGCCAGCTTGTGTTTGGAAGTGGCGGTGAGGTTGGGATAGCAGAGGCAACCGAATACACGAAGAATAGTGTAGTCGGGGGGCTGGTTGAAGAGTTGCTCATAGGGGACTTTATGCTGAATGGCTGAGCAGGGGCGCCTGTTGAGGAGATATGTGGCTGTAGCTAGCGCCTCTGCCCAATATTTGGGTGGCATGTGGGCGTGGATGAGCAGCGTGCGACATATGTTTTTCAGAGAATGGATGATACGTTCAGCCTTGCCGTTTTGAGGGGAGGTGTAAGGGCAGGAGAGGCATAAGTGAATGCCACTAGATGCGAAGAAGGTGGCGAGGGCATTGTTGACGAATTCAGTGCCATTGTCGGCCTGAACAGCCTTGACAGGAAGATTGAACTGTGTGTGGACAAAGGCGCAGAACTGAGTGATGTGAGTAGCTACCTCGGACTTGTGGACTAGGGGGAAGGTCCAGCAAAAGTGTGTGAAGTCATCGAGGATGACAAGGTAGTACTGTGCACCAGAAATACTAGCGACCGGGGATGTCCAAACATCACAGTGTATAAGCTCAAACGGTAAAGAGGAAACTGAACTGGAATTTCCAAAAGGCAGCCGCACATGCTTGCCAAGTTGACATGAGTGGCATAGAGTAGTAGCTGATTTATTACATGAAATGGAATTATTTTGTCTAAGTAAATGGAGGGCAGCAGCTCCTGGATGACCAAGACGATGATGCCATAGGTCGGTGGAGGTGGCGAGGTTGGCTTGTGGCGTGGCAGGGACGGTGTAGAGGCCGTCAGAGCTATTGGAGCGAAGAATCACGTGTCTGGTCTGCAGGTCCTTAACAGAAAAACCAAATGCGTCAAATTCGATAGTGCAATGGTTGTCACGATTGAATTGGCGAACTGAAAGTAAGTTGCGCACTAGAGAGGGGACAACTAGAACATTGCGAAGCGAAAAGGGAGACGCGTGGCCTGGTAATGTGGAGCTGCCGGAGCAAGAGACAGGAAGATGATGACCGCTGCCAACAGTGATGGATGGTATAGAAGAGGGTTGATGGGAGAGGAGTATACCATCCGAGTTGTGCATGTGGGAGGTGGCGCCGGAGTCCATGACCCAGCCGGAGTTCTGGAGCGCCATCTAGTTCAAGGCGGCGATGAGGCCGGCCTGATCCCACAGTGGAGCGGATGGAGCTGGCGGAGGAGGAGCGAAGGCGGTGTGGGCCTGCGGACTAGCACCCATGATGCCCTGGCCGCACCCACCCTGGTCACCGTGAGGAGGCCAGCCGCCGGGGCTGTTGCCCTGCTGCCAGCCGCTGCCTGGAGGAGGAATGCTGCCCGGGAAGGCCCATGGGCTGTAGCAGAACCAGGGGCCCATGGGGCGGTTGCCCCCTTGCTGTCCACTGCCGCTGCCCTGCTGCCAGCCAGCGCCGTTGCCTTGTCCGCGCCAGCCGCCCTGTTTCTTGCCGCCCTTGCCTTTCTTGCCACCCCCAGAGCCCTTGGGAGCAGCGCCAGTGGCCACAGAGGAGGAGGAGCGGCACCCTGGAGAAGTGCAGGTGGAGCCAGAGGCTGCCACCATGGCAGATGCAGCCATGGTCTTCTCGTCGTTGGCGAGGCGCAGCTCTTTGAGGCAGAGCATTTCCCGTGCCCGGGAGAAGGAAGGCAGCTCAGGGGAGTTGGCGATGTCATCGGCGGTGGCAGTGTAGCGCGGGTTGAGGCCGCGTAGAAGCCTGAGGATGAGTTGGGAGTCGTCGATGGTGTGGCCGACGTCCCGAAGAGCAGCGGCCTTGATCTTGAGGCGCTGGCAGTACTCGTCAATCGTCGAGTCGCCCTGTTTCAAGGAGTGAAACTCCTCAAGCAGGAAGACAGCCCTGGGTGCGCGGTTGGAGCGGAAGAGGCCCTCAATCGCCACCCACAACTCGCGAGCGGACTGGTTCTCGTCGGTGAGGGCAAGATCAAGAACCGAGTCGTCGACGGTGTTGAGGATCCAGCCGCGGACAGTGCACTCGGCAATGTCCCAAGATGGATCATTAGCCGGAGGTGCTGGTCCGTCGATGTGGGGGCGAAGGCTGAATTTCCCACACAAGGACTGGAAGAACGAAGCCCACTTGGTGAAGTTGGGATTCTTCAACTCCAGGGTGACCGGAACATGAGTTTTCACGTTCACGGCGGTGTAGGGGTGGACGACGAGGGTCTGCGGTGGTGGTGGTGGCGGTGGTGGTGCAGCAGCGGCTGCGGCAGCAGCAGCAGCAGCTTCTGCGGCCGAGGCATCGGCAGGGTTGGGAGACATGTCGCCACAGGGGGGAGGAGCGCCCAAGAGAGAGATGGGGAGGAAGGAGGCGGAAGCAGAAGGTACGGGATCGAATTGATCTCAGTCTGTGATACCATGTAGAGTAACAGAGATGAGGGGAACACCACACACCCAACGTGGGGGGGGGGGGTGAGCTTGATATATATAGCCAATACATGGCAGGTTACATAGCCAATACATGGCAGGTTACATGCAATACATGACAGGTGCTAATCATACTAAATATAGACTTGCCTAATATATACTTTCCTAATGTATATATCTATCAGTTAGCATATAGGGTTTCATCAATTCTCCAAAACCAAACTAGGACTTTCACCATCGGACTGGTCAACAGTGCCCATCCAATGCTTCCCTCTTCGGCCCAATGATCCTCAATGACCACTTCTAGCTCAAGTTTTCACCTCTTTTTCAAATGTGCTAACTCCAAATGTGTCCCAACACTTGTGCAACTGAGTTACATCTTCACAATCAATTTTTCAATGGGTTTTTCACGTCCGCACTAGGTCTAATAATGCATATGCAATGAATTTATCCACCTAGTGGCACATAGATAACCATTTTGAACTTTTGGGTTCCCTCTTAATAGTATGACTATATATCCTAAACCTGATCACGCACTCTATTGCATCTTTGACCGGCAAAACAAAATGCCCTAGCTTATACCTTTGCCTTGATCAACATATGGCCACCATCATCACTTCCACAAGTGCCATCCTTGCTCAACCTTTGTGTGGACTTAACCTATCTCAATCATAGATACGCTCAGGATTCACGGAGTGGGCAACGACCTAGGTGGAGACTTGTGTGCTCTAGGCGCGGGGGACGCGGGGAGCCACCAACTCGGCCTCTGCTCAGCTCTATCGACCGTGACTTTTCCTCTTTTTTTAGTCATTTACTATTTTACTATTTTCTTTTTCTTTTTCACCAAAAGTAAAGTAGTCTATTCCCCTATTACCATGACATAAAGCTACCCAAGATAAAAACATAATCCCATATTTCTTTTATTCCTTTTCTCAAACTTTCTTCAATTTCTTTACTCATTAACTTTTATCTCTCACAACTAAAAAGACTAAAGAGGAGACACCGTTTTGCTGTGACAAAAACTTCACCTGACCTTCCTGCCCTCCCCGTACAATCGCCTGCGATTCCGCGACTCCAAAAGACCGGTGCCGGCAAGTGGGACCTCCTCCCCGCGCGCGATGACGCTTCTACATGATCAATTGAATGAAAAGGAAGAAAACATCATGGAAGGAAGTAAAGCAAATCTCCCCCTTGCATGTGTGCATGTCCTTCCTATCCTTCACGCGATGACCCCCCTCCTCGCACGACGATCCTGGCGAAAAAGGCAACAAAAATCAATCGCTCGTTCGCACGCGGACTCGGCGCGCGCGGTCTTCCCCAACCCCGGCTAAAGAAGGTAGTAGAAATCAATGACATCTACTTCCCAGAAAGAGCCCGATCAACGTGATCCCATCGGCCATCACGCTATCTCTCTCGCCCGCCTGGCGTATATCACAGTTGCCCGTAGTGCTCCCTTCTTAACCCTTGTTCCTCTCTCGCTCATGCCGCCGCCTCCTCTCCCTGCGCTGTCAACCCCACCGTTCCCCGCTTGCCTCCATCATTCGTGCATCGGGAAGGAAAGGAAAGAGAGGCGGCCGCACACCGCACTGCTGGTCAAGCCCGCCGCCGGAGGCAGGCACAAACGGAGCACGAGCACGGGTGAGGTCCATTCGCAGCGCCAGTGCTGCCGCCATCTCTGACTCGAAGTGTTGAGCGCGTGAACCAGGGGCTTCCACGACATCGCACTCGCCTTGTAAGGTTCCTTGCTCCCCTGTCCTTCGATCCCACACTGGCCCTAGACGCCATCCACCGCCGCATCGCCCCTCTTCCTCTCCTCCCTTCAGGTGGTCACCCCGCCCTGCACGTGGCCCTCTTACACCACGGTGGGGTCTCATTCCGCACGCAGCGGCGCCTCGAGGAACGTCACGGTGGGTTCGCGGCGCCCGACATGGACCGGGACACGGCGAAGGCGGGGGTGGTGCAGTGGGAAGGGAGGCCACTGGGGTTCAAGGTGTCGACAGAACCCATGTTGAAGCTGCCG
The DNA here is from genome assembly GCA_038087645.1 of Saccharum hybrid cultivar R570. Lineage (NCBI taxonomy): Eukaryota > Viridiplantae > Streptophyta > Magnoliopsida > Poales > Poaceae > Saccharum > Saccharum hybrid cultivar. The sequence continues at coordinate 13,368,560 of JAQSUU010000113.1, read as the reverse complement.
AACCTGGAGACACCTGACTTCTGGGAGGGACTTCAATGGGAGGCCTTCGGCTTCTTCGTGCAATACATGTGGGCGTTTGGTGTGAGTGCCTCCTCTCCATTACCCTGCACGACTAGCCTAGATGTTCAGAAGTAGTCGAAGCATACATCTTTCTCCCACAATATATCACGCTAACTAGCCAGAACCCCACGACAATTGCCGCAGGCGAGACAGAGCCAGCTGACACATATGTATAGGTGAGTAATTGATTGTGCACACATATATGTATAGCCGATCCTAAACATATCATCATTATAGATGAGTAATTGATTGTGTGTATGTATACGTATAGTTCGATAGCTGTAAGGCTGCATAGCGCAGTGGCAATCCCATGCATGAAGAATTGTTGGTCTTAAACTGTAAAACCATAGGGAAGTAGCCATTCCTAGTAAAACTGTTGGAAAGCAGGCATTGCTAGTTGGACAGGCAAGAAGAAAAGGTTGAGCCACCATGTTTCCTCCAGCGCGGCCTGTGCAAAGCAGGAGCTCTTCTCAGCCTGTATTTGCAACAATGTCGCTGGCATATGCAACTACCAACAATGTGTGTTGTACCACATTCTGATACCTGTAAAAAAAAGTCTCCCTTAAGATTACAAATTGTTTACATACGCTGAAATGAAGTCTTCAATAACATATATCACATTAAAAGGAAAAAGGGTTACATGATGAGGCATTAGCAATTCAGGGACAGTGCGTGATTGGGGGTTTTCATTCATAGAGTAATCCACAAATTGCAAAGTTCAGATTATTTCCAAAGATGTAAACTAATAAATAGTGAGGACAAATAATTTCACCTTTGTCAAGGGCTGAACACAATTGCAGCACCAGTATGTGCTATGGCATCCCATTGCTCCATAGATCTAAGAACACCATTAGTTTGTCCGCACTACCTTTTCTGCAGAGCAGATCAATAATAGTAGGACAATTAATCCACTAACCAAAGATATGTTTGGGATACAGTATCACTACGCATAAGTATCCACTGCTGCACTTTTATTCGACAATCAATGAAGTCCATCTTTCCCCTGAAATATGCCATCCCAATTAAAGTGCTTCAAACAAAAAAGATGCTATCATGCCTAATAAATTTATTGTAATAGAACTATCAACATTCTAAATATTTATTAAGTGATTATTTTTTTGACGCAAATTTATTAAGTGATTATTGATTAGCAGATACTATAACATCTATGAAGCAGATTAGCAGGAAGATTAGACCTTCTAATAACAAAATTTGCGCATGTTGTAGTAACCACCCTGTAGTAACTATGAAACAAAGCTCAATTTTCTAGGGGTGAGGATGGGAGTTAGATAAAATTCTGACCCTTCTAGACCTCTGAATCCGACCACAATTTACTTGATTTTCTAGTTTTCCTTCCAGGAGGTGCGTAGGCTATGCATTTGTTTTCTAAAATTATTTGAGTAATTCTGAACTACAAATATTAACATTGCAGAACTCACTAAGACACAGGATGGTTTCAGAAGGAACAATTACTCAAGTGAGAAGAGCCTTCAATCGTGAAGCTCCTAAGTTTATGTAGCATGTGAATTAGAACTATAGCCTCCATTGAGGTAAGAAGTTTCATGATCAATGTAAAATATAAGTAGCAGCTTACAGTACCGATGGAGTCATAATTCAGAAATCCATAGTGAAACCAAAGAAAGGGGAAATAAGCAAACTGACCAATACAACAACTAATCAACAGACGCAGGATAGCAGGTCACTGAACAATTCCGGTGATCTCAAACGAAACATTAAGAAGAGATGCAACCCAAAATGCATATACTTAGGAATATTAGCCGATGATTCAGATTAAACATGCATGTAATAAATAGAGGAGACCTTACCAGAGCATCAACGCTATGAGAGAAAAATGTGAAGCAACTGTCTTGCTGCAGGAATTTTGGCTGCATGCATACAACAACAAAGCCTTTTATTCCCAAGCAAATTTGGGTCATTGTAACTTTAGATGCCAACTCCACAATATGTCCCAAACCTAAATTGACTCAACTCTCCAAAGATGAAGCAAGCAAATTAGTCGGTATTGTAGCCCAGGAGCATTTCCCTTGAAGCAGTGTTAAAATGCACGACATGGATGGTTATTAATCCAATCAACCTTAGTTGCCTAAGTAGTCAAGGCGAAGGCTTCTAACAAAAAGCCTGACCATAGCACTGCCATACAAATATAAAAGATACCAAGAAAAATAAACGCAATTATTTTTATGTATAGAACTGCTATTCATTACTATTACCTCTGCGAACAGCCACGTGTAATTCGGACGGACTCAGATATTATATTGTTGCTACTACACTATTCTGAGATCCGTATTATCGGAAATAAGTATGAATAAATGGGAGTTAAAGAAAGGAGCACATGACAAAAATGGAAAAGGATACCCAACATTTAAAGGTGCTGGGTACAAGTAAAATTCCAAATTGTTTATGTGAAGAAACCTTTTGTTTAAAGGAATGAAGGGATAATCGACAACGTAAAAGAGCCAGTAGCAAAATACAGTAGCTGGTCTTTGAGAAATTAGCAGCAGTGTATGCTTATAAGGTAGTAGTAGGTGCAGGTGAATTTCATATAACAGGAGGCAGTCAAAATAAATCATAAACAGAAAATTAGAAGTAAAAAATGACATGAGGAAGAATGAAGGAAGACCAATACTGTATTACTAAATGGCCAAATGGGACTATTAAATCTATAGCATGTCCAATTTCGAATAACCTACTTTGCAGACACAACAATCTCCTGGATAGTAAAGATAAGAGCTAAGAGGAAGTTCAGAATCAATTAGCATCAGTAACCTCTGCCCTTTTATTTGAGGACATGGAACACATACTTTGATGCAATCATTTCGTAAACTAAGATGGGTCCACTGCAATGTGTTTGCAGGAAATATATATAGGAACAAAAGCATGGAACATTGCTAATTGAAGAAATTTTCTCAAATATTCATACCACTAATCTTGGGCAAAACTGCAGTACATGGACATTAATCTGCAACAGATAGATGGGAAGTGGGTTTAGTCATGAATGCAAGAACAATTTTAGGCAAAGGATGAGGATGGCAAACTTACCAGGTGTTTATGCTTGTTAGGTACATGCTACAACCAAATGAGTTGCTGAACCTGGCACCCAAAAAATACAGTAGACATCGAATTGACCAAGCAAGTATTAGAGCAGACCAAGAACACAGTTGTAGGGACTGTCACGTCAGTGGCATACGTGAGGCCGAGCAGGCCTAAAGCACGACGGTCAGGGTGAGGCTGGCCATCCGTAGAGCAGGTCGAAGAAGCGGCGCAGATCAGCGTGAGCATCCACGTGCGTGAGGAGGGGAAGGAGAGAGGCGAAGGCGGGAGGCGGCCGCTGCCAGGGCTTGCTCGACATGGGTACGAAGGACGCCATGGGGAGGGAGGGGGAGGGCGACACGGGAAGGGCAGGCGGAGCGCGAGCGACGGCGCGGAAGGTGAGGACCGAGGAGACGGAGGGGAAGGGATGGTGAGGACGTTTTTGGTTCTTCCATAGGAGAGAAGGTGGAAGGGATGGGGAGGACGGGCTGCCGCGTCGTTCATTCCAGGAGGGTGGGCGCGTGGACGGTACCGGACGTGAAGGCGTGGAGGGGCAGAACGATCGGACGACGCTGGTGGAAGGACAGTTGCCGGTACAGGAAACTGAGTCAGGGTACTGTTGTGCTACAGGGATCTGTGAGAGGAGGCATGGTATACAACTTTAAGACATGTCCATGACTCCGCTGTCTCTATGTGGAACTGCTTGCATATAGAAACTCTAATTAGACACCATCACCAATGCATTATAAGGTTTAAACGTTAGAGAATTGAGTATTGCAGTATAATAGTGTGCATTTGTCTTCAGCTTTGATGTGTAACTTCACGCACAATAGAATCCCTTTCAAGTGCCACAAAGCCATTGCTTCGTTTCACCGTCTGTCCACTCGAGTATTTGTTGTACCATGACTAAATAAGTTCCTTTCCGGTGGCTATAGGCTGAGAAAGAATGTGTTACCGAAAACACATGAAATTGTTTATTCCTGCACTCCTTAACAAGAACAACCATTAATCTCTTTGCTCAGTGCATTGAATGAAACAATCCCAATTTTTGTTAAGTAGCAGCAGCCATACATCCTTACTGAAGCCTGAACTTGATTGCCATGTGATTTCCAAATCACTGTAGAAGAAATAAATCGAACATTTTCTTCTTCATATGCTAAATCGCAGTACATCTTTTTCTGCGTTTTTCATTCCTTCCGTTGAGAGGAGGTGCTTTGTTAATGTATTGTCACTGGAAATTATATTCTGATGAAAATACATGAGCATCTGATCTGAGCACTTGAGCCTGCAAGGATAGGAGTAACTTGTTGATCATCGCGTTGCTGTTTTGTCCTAGCAGTAAACCAATTTCTCATTTTTCAGATGCATTGCATTTGTTAGGCACCACATGAAGCCACTGAAGTGGTTTTCTCCTTTTCATGTAACTGAGATTGTGAAAACTGAAAAGTCATTGTTGAAAATTGTCTCAAAAGTCACAAGTCTGTTGAAACATGAACTTCACCTCTGCAGGATAATGTTTTAGCTGAGTCAAGGATGATGGTCCCTGACTGCCACAAAACTGCACTGGCTGATTTGAAAGCAACACTGGTACAACGTGAAAATTCCCTGACCATATCCTCAAATATTGTGCATTATTTTTCTTAATTCATGTAAAAGATTGTATCCTTGCATGCTGAACTGAAGGAGTCAAATGAGCAAGGTGCTGAGATTGAAGAAACTGAGAGTACAGTCTCAGAGGTTGAAGCAGATATCGGTGGCACAATTTTATGCAGTTATGGCATATTTTTCTCTCCCTTTTTTATGCCTTTGATCTGTAGGCATATCTCTTGGAAACTATTATGAGGGAACTGTAAATGCAGTTATATTTGAATAAAAGCAAAAGCCAAGGTCATGCTGGAAAAAGGAATCCTATATCGGTGGATAAGATGTACTCAAGCCAACCAATTTCAACATCTTTATCTGTGAATAACAGAAGAAGGCTCATACCATTGAACACACGTCTCAAAGTAGAAGCCAACGGCAAAAGATTTGGGTGCCATAAAACTGTTAACGAACACACATCTCAAAGTAGAAGCCAACCATAATGCAAATACGTAAGTCCCTTGCTACTGCTTTATTACTTGTTTCCTATATAATATTCTAATTGCTACCACGTTTGCAGTTTCTTTTGCCATGGCTACATGTTAAAAAATATATGCTTTATGTTTTTGACCAGCAGAAGAAAATGCTTATCATGATTGACTCTAGATCTATTGAAAAGTGGTATAAAGACGCACCGGTGCTGATGTATGCCAGGCAAACTCTTGGATTTAATTTGCAGTACATGGCCGCAGTGAATGTACATATTCTTAGATGGAACGAGGATATCTTCAAATAGAAATTCATCCATGGAAAAAACATTATATATGACATAGATGGGTAACTAATTCAGAGTCACCGTCACTTGCAATAATAATACCTATGACTTAACTATTTCTATATATTGCTGATGGTGAATCTTTTCACAAACACTCGAGTGGATACCTTATTCTACATTATATGTTCACGTAGAATAGACCTAAAGCAGTAAAGCTACACATATTTATAAGGTGAGTATAACATACTTTGTTTTAAGGTTTTGTGAGAGATTTTTCAAGACACATAGTATTACCCATGTGATAGGCACTAATATTTACCTATATACTCAAACTTGTGTATAGGATGGTATGATGCGGCGGAACTTACTCGTGGATTTATTGGCACACAAAAGAAATGGATATCGAAGATTTCTTTCTGCCAATATAAAATATTATCTTAGCCGCATTACGGAAATGTCTATGTAGTAAAGTTTGTGAGCCTGTGACGTCACGCTCTTCGTGACTGTGTTAATTTCACGAGCTTTGCTTTTTGATTAAATGTCACTTTACGTCGGTATTTAATTTTACAGTATTGTTATCTTATCGTGCGATCCATATGTTTTAGTACAAAAATTTTGTTGCCCCGTAGCAACGCATGGACACGAACATGTAACACTTAAAAAGTTGAAGATGAAAGTTTCTGAATTAACCATTTTACGTGCCATAACAAAAGTATCAGTGATAAACACTGGAGTGTTAACACGCACTACACCACAACCCAAAAATAGCATCAGAGGAGGATCGCTAAAAGTACTAAAATATCATTGGACTGTTTGTCGCTAAAAGTTTGTAACAGTTGGTTGGTCACTATTTCTCGTTTTTCCTACCGAACGTCGGTCATTATTTTTTTTTTGCTTTATCGTTGGAGGATCCATCGCTAAAGCCTGACATTTGGATCAAAAAATCCGTCACTATATACAGTGCGGAGCCTGAAACTAAACTTAGAGGGGGCCAGTTTGCCAAATCAACCTATACCATTAATGATGCTCTCTCTAAATAGGGTAACATCGCAACATCTCCCTGTTTCTCTTCTCTTCCAAGGCCAACTTGCTACTCTATCTGTCTTGTCTGTATTTTTTTTCTCCTCTTCAGGCTCTTTTATCCTCAAGTCAACAACAGCAAGGCATCATCATGGTGAACTGCTCTATTCTTTACACAAATCTTAGTGGCAAGGGGGGAGCATGGCCCACTATGGCCCCAATGAGGCTCCGCCACTGGCTATATATATATTGGGCTTGCGCGTGGTCAACTGGCCCATTTCGCGTCTAAAGAGCCCACCAGTCAGCTAAAACCTTAGAAAACTTTGGCAACACCAAGGGCGTATTTGTTTGCCTAGACGAGGGGAGCCTACATGGACCAGCCCGGTCAAGTCTAGAGGAGCAGGCCCAACTGCTGCAATGCAGCTTGTTTGGTCACTTTTTGTAACACCCCAGACGCCACAAAAGCCCAAGATGTCACTAACGTCCGTTCCCTCATGCCCAAGTATAAAACTCAGCAACAAAAACCCAACATCAAAGTAAAGCGTGGAAGCGACAACAAGAACAACACTATAATTAAGTAAAGCTTCAACTTAAATATTTTTATTAAACCATGAAGGATCACCATGAAGTTAACTAAGTTTATTACAGCAAGCCAAGAGTGACATTATTTTAGCTAAATGTGGGTGAAATAGTGAAGCTGTGCCGCTAATCCCATCCCTTCAAGCATGCATCCAATCAACAAGCACCTAGAAAGATAAAGGGGTGAGAATAAATCTCAGCAAGTAAACTGCCTGATCATGCCATTCAAACTACGAGTTAATTAAGCATCGATTTAAATGTGGAAGATATGATAGTATAAAAATTAATAATTCATTGCCAAATTATTTACCAACGACATCAGCATAAAGAAGTAGACAACATCATTATAATCAATAAATTAACCACCTCTTCAAATGAAAAAACTCCTCATATCCACAACTTCAATACAAGTAATCCTCAGAGTGCAGATGCAATGCATATGCATATCCACTGTCTCCATACCCAACAAGCTATGAAGCTGCATCGTACCCCTCCTCGAGCAACGTACGATGCTGTACTTGTACGGTCACGGCCAGCAAGCGGCGACATCCACGAATACTGTGCAAAGCAATATAAAGCAATGACATGATGCAACCGCAGAAATACTTACCTCATATGCCACATACATCCACCGTTATATACATAGCACTTACCTCATGATTATAGATAAAAGACAAAATATTCAACAATGAAGATCATGTATAAGTTACTTTATAAAGGGACAAGCGAACTCATTCTTATATATTATCTTGATTTAGTTAATGATATGGTAAAGTGTGGGTAGATTAAATAACATGTCAAGTTGTAGCAAACCAGCGCTACGTTTACTTGCCTCAAGATGACGATGCAAAAAGAGTGTTAAGAATGATCCAAAGGCGAACCACCTGTTTAAACATTATCACCTCAGAATATAAACTCATACAAACATTCACAAATGACACGTAAACTGCTTCTATGGCCTGCACTACCGCTTCCCCCAAAACTGTGACCAAACAAGCAATCAACAGCAGGAACCTTGCTTCACATTTTCACTATAGATTATTTATACAAAAATTATGAAACTTATAAAGAAGCTAGAAAACACAATCATCTACAACTTTGATATAATATAACCAAGTATAAGAGATATCCAAGATGGCTAAATAACCACTGAATCTAACGGAACTTTTCTGACGACTCAAATCGGACAGCAAACTTCTAAAATTCATAACTGGAGTTATGCAACTTATGCTTATCCAAAAATGATGATCTTTACCAATATAGAAAGCTTAGGACAACCTCTACAACTTTTATTAAGACCATATCTTCAAAATCATTCATTTATATGGTCAAAACAGATTACATATAAAACTGTACAGATTCTCGTCACTGAAAAACAGACATAAAAGAACGACCATATCTCTAGGATACAAGGGCTATGAGGCTGATCATAGAGTCAAAAGAAATGTATTGGAGTCGTCTACAACTTTGTCACCAGTGGCAAAAATTATTGAAGCCACTAAGATGCCCTAAAAATTCACTGAACATAGACTGCACAACCTTACAGTTTTCAGAACGTGGACGCGATTGATCTCGAGATTTACTCTCAATAAATGCCCTCTAGACAAGCGATTTAATCCATAAATCTTGACCAAAATTAGCGGATTAAGTTTTAGCATCTTACCTAGGTCAACCACAATGAACACAATGACAATCCCCCAGCGATTCACCTCTTTCTTCCTTCCTCTTCTCCACCTTGCGGCAATCCCCACCGCTACGACTCTCTTGCCATTCCAATCTATGCCGAACGTGGTATGGCCATCAAGGACAGTGAGAAGAACAAAAGATTGAGACCAAAATGAAGAGATGGAAAGATCCCTAACCGTTCGGGAAGAACAGAAACTATGACGATAGTGATGCGATAATTTTGGAAGAACCATCTGAATCATATGGCCTACACGTGCTTACCATTGTCTTCCAGACCTCTGGTAGTAGCACATGAGTGCCCTATAACTCGATAGTGTGTCGGTTGTTCTCAGGAAACCCGAATCATCCACGTTTCATCTTTCGAGCAGGATCAGTTATAGTAGCATTGCAGGATTACAATAGTTATATAAATATACAAATTTATTACATCAAAGTATAGCAGAAGTCTTACAATAACATAAGTTTACAAACCAGTATTAAGTTCTTACAAACCATTATTATTACAAACCATAGTTTTGCCATACAGGCAGTGGGATAGCAAAAGAAATACTTATATTACATCACCAAAAGAACTTCACCCTACCCAAGAGTGCACTTCAACACTCTCACTGCTGGGGCTCTTCCTTAGGAACCAACATATAGCAGAGGCTAGTGCCAACCTGCTCATGTTGTTCACCTACAACAAGGGTTTAACAAACCCTGAGTACTGAGGGTACTCAACAAGACTTAACCGACGAATGGGAAAGACTCCAAGGATATGCAAGGTAAGGGGAATCAAGGTGAGTCTGTAGCAAGATCAAGAACACTTTTGCAGAAAACTGCATTAAAGTGGATCCTTACTTTCCAAGTTTTATACTTCTAATTAATATTAAGAACTATCATTAGCCTCTATTCTAATTCCAAGCACTTCTTATAAACCAACACAATATGTTCTCATCCCTAAAGTTCTAGTTGATTAACTATGATATAGCACAGTTGATTGAGTCTTCTTCACCGAGAAGCAACGGTGATTTGAATCAGTTTGGCCCAGCTGGGGTTTCCTTACCACACGACATATATAGGTTTGGGCCTGGACCCTTGCCTACATACATCAACCCTCACTTGGATCCTCCTATACGGGAACCGATCTAGCGCTACTCGAGAGCACAGTACTCACTTTACTGTGTCGTTCGTCCGTGACGGATTCACAGAAGTGTGTTACACGGTACTCCCGCCATCTCTCCACTCCCAGTGCGCGGTTATCGTTTCCCATACAAGAATAGCCCAGATGTTGGGCTTACCGGAGTATGTGGCTAATACTGCAAGTCACGATCACAGACAGCTCTACAATGGTCGATCCTTGATCGACACAGGCGGGGTCATTATGTCCAGATCCATACTGGGCGCAAGCCAAGATTCCGCCTGATCTAGATTTATAAAAACATGATCATCCTCATACTTCAGGCTCCCATATATAGCTTTAGAAAACTTACTTAACAGTATTTTTCCATCTAAGCAGGGCTAAGCATTTTGCAAATAATACTTTAACATAATTACCATGGGTGAGAAAAAATACAAGGTAGCCATGCATCAAGGTTACATACAACTCCTATTACTTAAATGCAGCATTTCATTAGACTTAAGTGATAACCATTTTATAAAACACAAGGTAATGGTTATTCTCCGGGGCTTGCCTGTAGTGTCGGGGTTGTCAGCTATTTCAAGATTAATCCCACTCTCCAACTCAACACCCTCTGAGTGAACACATGCCTCAGAGGTCTGCTCAACTAATGGGTCTCTGCTTTTGTTCACTATATGTTAAAAGGATGCATGCTTAAGGATGATGCTATCATGGCATAACATAAAAGGGACATTAGTTATCTACTTGAGTACAACTTTCCTTCGCGGTACAGTTGCAAGCAGTTAACATAAAACATTTCACTTTTTACCCAAGAGGTTGTATCTAAGAGTTTAAATAGGTCCATTAACATCTATCCATCAATTATCATAAGCAAGTTAATTACTCCTCTTAAAGCAACTTATTACATCTCAAAATTAAAAGGTATTTATTATATTAAACAAGTAAAGACTATCCTGTGAAGCATATTGTTGACGATGGTTATCTACCATAATAAAAGGTTAAAATAAATATATAAAGGGCTAATAAATGATCACCAACATAGGTTTAGGGTGTCAACTAACGAAATTTCATGAGTTTTGGTGAATCCATATTTTGCAGGGGTTATCAGAATAATTCAGGAATTGATATCTTCCACAAGAAGGAGCCCACGTCAATCGGCCTAATCTCCACGTCATGAATACGCAAGAGGCTTCTAGAGGACACCAGAGGACTCCACGAGGAGGGCCACCATGAGGCACCGCCAGGTGGGGCCGACCGGCCTCAACCCTAGGCCGACCGGCCCCTGGCCGCCGCCCCTCGGCTCCTTCCTTTGCAAGCTACTTCAACCGCCTCCAAGGATGCATCCTAACCCTACGTGAAGGTCGGTTTGATCCAAGGGCCACGGTTCCATGCTCTGGGCTATATAAACAAGGCCCCAGACCCCCCTCCAGAGAGGAATTCATTCAATCAATCATCAACCAGAAAGCAGAAGACCAACCAACAACTCTCATCTACTTAGAGCTCCATCAGATATAGGCATAGCTAGATTATAATTAGAAGTAGAGGAGTCAAGCAGCCTTAGGCTCTAGATCTAGTCAAGAGGAGCTTGGTAAATCCAGTTCTTCTCTCTTGTATCAACATTGTTCTTCAGATATTCATCTAGTTTATCAGTTCTTCTAGTTCTTGATATAGTTCATGTTCTAGTTCTTCATGTTCTAATTGTTTATGTTCTAGTTCGTAATTGTTCTAGTTCATTATTCTTGATCATTATTCTTGATACATTAGATATGATCTTGTTCTTAATCTATATTATATCCTTGATTATTATAAGGTTAGTCTGCTTTGATTATATATTTGGCATAGATAGTTTATCATTATGTTTATACACATGTTTGCAAAGCACTCACCTTATTGAGTCATGGGTGGGTGGTCAACATTGTGTAAGTGTGGTACTTATACACTGTTTACCTGCAAATGCACTCTATACTACGGGCCATGTGGTAGATCGCGGGTGTGACATTCCTGTTGAGTCCTTTGTAGTCCACTCCCCGAGTGTAGAACTTAGTAGAACGCGGTCTCATTACTTAGTTGTTACTCTATTTCTCAGCTTCGTAATGGAGATGTTCCTTGTTTATGGATATGAGATAACCTAGCCAATGATTGCCTGATATAATTGCACTAATCAATGTAGATTATGACTAATAGTTAATGGATTACATAGGAGTTATTCTCTTACTTTATATTCTGATCAATGACTTGCCATAGTAGTACTGCTCTAAGGAATATCATCTAAATGGTATGATTATCATATATTTTATCTCTTTTTATTTGATTGATTCCTGTTTGAGAGTAAAGGATAGTGATTTCGAATATTCATATCACATGTGTAAAGTAGCCTTTAATTAATATGTGCCCCTCTGTTTGTTCTCCTTTGGTTAAATATAAATAACGATACCTAGGATAAATTTGGGTGAAATGCTGCAACGAGTGTATTTATCTGTGCGCTTGCGGGTATATACTTTAATATCTTTATATAGTTAAGTGGCATGAGTACAATACAACCACACTCTTGGTGTCATGTTGGGGATGACAACCTAACGCGAGTGATGCTAAGAAGTGTCAACACATATATTTAATTAATCAATTTCCATTGCCTTGGAACAACAGGGTAAAATAGTCCAAGGTCCACAATCAAGCCAAACATGCACATCATCATCTTAATGATATCTTTGAAATCATTTTCATAATTTTATTAACCCATAAATCAAGCCTTCTTAAGTGAAACAATCATTTTAACTCAAAATAGTACCAAACTTTTTGTGTAGCTTCACAACAGTAGATTAAGGTTGCTCATAAATTTTTATGAATTTTAGAGTTATATTTTAAGCTATACAAATCATGGAAGTTACATTTCTTAATTCAAGCATGTAATTTTTAGTCATCCAAAACTTACTATTTTTCTTAGATTTATATTTTTTCCTATGTTAAACATACCAAGAATAGCTTACTCACAAGTTTCATAATTTTATCACCATTAATTATTTAATTATAGAATTTACAAGATTCAACATTTAATTCCTTTTAGATAATAGAAAAGGAAATTTCTTTCCTTAACCTTCTTGGTCTGGCCCAGCGACGCTGGCGGCCCAGTCTGCTTCTCCCCTTTCCGTCACTCGGTCCCACCCGAACTGGCCCAGCGGCTCTAACAGCCCAACTCTCCTCTCCCTCTCTCTTTCTCTCAGGCTATCCCGAGCCGCCCAGGCCGAAGCCAAGGCCCAAACCGAGTCGGCCCAACCAGCTCTCTCCCTTCCCCCTCCTATGCTCTCGCCTCCAACGGCGATGGCACCCCCGTCCGGCCGGAGTTCACAGCCGATGAACTTTCCAACGAAGCCAAGGACGCATCTGTCATCGCCTCTCCCTTCTGCACTCCCCGGTACAACTTTTTCCTTCTTCGGTGATTGGTGGTGAGCACACCCGCAACTCTGGTGGCATGGCAACAGCGGTGATGATAGCTCCAACGAACGGTGGCTCCTCTAGTCATGCTATCTCCCTATTCCCCTCCCTTCTGCTCCACCAAGCCCTCTCATAGCGAACCAAACAACTTAGAACACCACGGCTCCACACTAGTGAGCATGGCGGCCTGGCAAAACTCCGACGAGGTTGGCTCTGCTCCAGAGCATGCCTTCGACGCTGCTAAGAGCGTCAGCACATTTCTCTCTACCTCGCGTACCCGTCCGAGGGGTAAATCAAACAAATTCGAGCACGAAGGTCACCCAACGCGAACATGGCGGCATGACCGGGCGATGCACGACGATGACAAGGTGTTCTGCCCTATAGGACGCGATAGCATCAAAATTAAACACACTAGTACCCTCAAGAGCACACCCTAAGATGGAAACAATGGCTGGTTGGCTCTAGAAGGTGGTGGTTGATGTTGGTCGTCGAGGGCAGCAGCTCCAGTGGCATGAACCAGGAAAGGCGGCGGCGTTCCGAGACGTCTACACATGCACTAAAACAATAAACGTGAGCACGAGCATCAACATGATAACCAAGACTGTAAACAAGCACAAGATGGAGTGGGGAGACTCTGTGGTGCTCCAGCCACGTAGAGGGGGCTCACGGTGGCGCGGTGATCTCCGATGGGGAAGATAGCGTCGCATGGCTAAACCGACAGGGGAGGGGTGGCTCTGGTGGGTTCAATCAGGACGTGGGGTTGTGGCAAGCATGACGGCAAGGTGAATTGGACAGAGGTTGAGCGAGGACGATGAATCGAGCTCGAGCTCCTCACAGCGGCGATGGCGTTGGGCGGAAGGAGAAGAACAGAGGGGGTGGTTCTGGTACTTGAGAGGAGGAAGGAGGGGTCCTGGTCGGCTTCGAGATGACCAGCTCCTGCTTCCAGCTGCGGTGGCGAGCTGCTGCATGGCTTCACGTGCGTGAACAGTGACGGCCGAGCGGCGGGCGGCAAGGAGGAGGTGGCGAGCTGCTTCTGCGGCCTCCTTGAAACAAGAGGATGAGGCATGAAACATGTCTCCATGTTTCAATAGAAACAGCAGCTTGTTCCCTCAATTAGAGCAAGATAGAGATGGAATTAGGAGATGCTCCAATTATGAAAATTGTTGTTCATGCCCTAAACTACAACTTTGCTAAAGAGACCAAGAACTGAAACTGAATAGGTCAAGAGATAGGAGTAAGATCAGATTAGGGCTATATATGAAACATCCATGTTTCAAAGCTGAAATATCCCTGTTTCACTACTACGTTTCACAAGTAGTTGCATTAGCGTCTTTAGGGATTTAGTTGGTGATTAATTAGTGAACAAACCACTCAACTATTTTCACCATTTCATAATACAAACTTTGTACTAACCAATAGTGCCAAAAGTTGAGACAAATTATTCAATAAAAATCATTTTAATTGAGCCCCCAAAAATGAACTTATAAATCCATTCCAACACTTAATCAAAAGAGCTTAAGTATTGAAATTTTATTATAATTTAAAATTTGAGACTCCATTTTTAATTAGTTGGACTTGGGATCATGCCCCATACTTGTTCCTAGTGTAATTACACCAATTACACTCCTAAGTTTATTAAGGTATAAACACAAGTATTTTAATGGAATTCAAAAATAAAAGGTCACAAAGTACCTTGAAAGGATTTTTGATTTGAGCTCATTACATCATAACAATGCATTATAACAATGTAATTAAATATTATTTTATGAAATGCATCACATGGTGATCTACTAAACATGGTGCATTGTGCATGATGATGACATGACCAGTTTTAGTTTCTGCTTAACACCTAGGGTGTTACAACAATGATGGCAAGACCTTAAATCATCTCTTCGTCTCCTCCTTTCTCTTCTTCCTTTCTCAGTACTTGGACACATAGATAGATGCAAGTGATGGCCAGGGTGGAGCCTCGGTTGGCATGTAGAAGAAAAGGAAAAGCCACATGGTGAAGATGTATCAATCTCAGGCAAAACCGAAGGGACATAGTACGTAAAAGAAATAAAAAAGACTTGGTCACGGGGATGAGTCCTACAACCAGGTGCGTTTGTTTTTTTAATTTTTTTATTCTCCACCCTTCCAACATCCAAAACTTGGTCACACACTCCAAATAATACATATGAGTAGTCAAACAGAAATGTTTCGTCGAGGTAGTCTTATTTTATCCATCCGAGCAACAAACCAAAAAGTCAAAATTATGGCCTCTCTTTAAATCTAGTCAACCTTCGCTAAATATATTACTTAATCCATAAACAAAATCCGTATTTATGCCACATATTCTTAGGTGTTACATTCTCCCCTCCTTTAGGGAATTCGTTCCTGAACTATCTCATTCCATTAAAAAGAACGAGCTATCCAAATAAAAGAACTTAAGTTGCAATGATGGCTATACGTAACAAAGGACTACTGCAGGAAAGGATCAATCGATATGTTACATGTGATCACCTCTCCTTGTTTCTGCCATCAACCGAGCGCACTGCATATGCTCCTAGAATACTCGACAACGTGGAGGCTCCAGCGGCAAAACCAGTTGGTGTAGAATAGAATGGAACCATAGATGCTGAAGGATTAGCGGTTTATGGCAACCAATAAGCCTCAGACTGAGGTGTAGGAATGTTTGGGGATGCCACCGTGGGTGCAGGTAGGTATGGAGTGGTTGGTGCTGCAACCAACATATGCAACATACCACTAGAAGATGAAGGATGAATCACCTCCCAAGTGACCTTATGTAAGGTCCAAATGGCTAGAGGGGGGGTGAATAGCCTATTTAAAATTCTACAAGCTTCACTAAACAACCACGTTAGTATAAAAGATGGCTAAGCTAATTCTAGCACTAGCTTAACTATACTATGCAAGCCACCTATACAATACTAGTGAAGCAAGGCTATGATCTCTAAAACACACCAACAAGACTAGGTCACTAAGCTACTTACTCCTATGTGATAAAAGCTACACTAAGCAAACTACACTAGGGTAAGTACAAGAAAGTAAAGAGCAAGTGACTTGATTCTTATACCAACGATGTAGAGAAGTAATGCACTCAAAGAATCAATCACAATGATCAACCACAAGAGAAATCCTCGGCAAAGAGATGACACAAGATTTTTACCGAGGTTCACTTGCTTCCCGGCAAGCTACTCCTCGTTGTGGCGATGCACCCACTTGTCGGTTCGCAAGCTAATCGACTATCAAGAGTCGAGCCCTCGGCGGGCGCCGCACAACCGCACACAAGATGGGGATCCTCCAAGCCACGAGCTTCACTAGAGTATCCAATTTGCGAACTCTCGCGGGGAAGGATCAAGAACCCCTTACAACACTTGGTGAAGGATTCAACAATCTCCAATTGTGAGCTCAATCACCTCCGCTGCTCCAAGCCGTCTACCGTGTCGGGAAACACGGAAGAGTAACAAGAAAATAGGCATTTCATTTCCTCGAAAACGCCTGAATCCCGCGCTCGCACGCTCAGCGGGAGGGAGAGCGAACCCCAAACCCCTTACTACCGCTCAAACACCACCGCCTTCGCAAATGTGCTAACACCACCAAGTGTACACCATCAATGTGCATGTGTGTTAGCATTTCACAAATATTTTCCAAGGCGTTATGTTAGCTCTCAACTAGATCCTAATGCATATGCTCAAGACATTGATCTAGTGGCACTTGATTCCCGAGCTAACCGTGATTGCCCCTCTTGATAGTCGGCTATGTATCCTAAACCCGGTCAATCACTTCTCTACTCATCTTAGACCGGCAAAAGGAAAAACCTATGGTTATACATTTGCCTTGCGCTCTTAGATCCTTCTCTTCCACTTGATCATCATGTCCATCATATTATGTGCGTCTCCACCATGATCTTGCTCATCATTTCATGCACCAAATCATGTGGTCTTGTGGCCATCTCTCCATGCCATTTTCACCTCCATCACATGTTGCTTATGCCTAGCTTAATCACACTTGATACAATAGCATTAGCAACTTGGTGTCATTAATTACCAAAACCAAACTTGGGCTTTCACCTTAGGAAAAAGTCTAGATCACCCCCTCAACTATGGGGGTTGGTCTACTTAACCCCCTAAACTATGAAACGATCTAATTTACCCCCTGAACTTTTCAAAACCGTCTACTTTACCCCCTAGGGCAGTTTTGGACGGCGGTTTGCTACAGTAACCATGGTTTTGCTACAGTAACAGAATCTTTAAAAAATCATAGTAAATCACAGAAAAATCGTAAAATGAAAATTCCAATTTTGTTGGACTCCACATGAGTAGATCTACACAATGAACATATAATATGGTATGCTTTAGTACAAAATTTTTGCTATAGCTTTAAATTTATTAGGATTTTCCAATAAATTTAAAGCTACAGCAAAAACTTTGTACTAAAGCATACCATATTATATGTTCATTGTGTAGATCTACTCACGTGGAGTCCAACAAAATTGGATTTTCTATTTTACGATTTTTCTATGATTTACTATGATTTTTTAAAGATTCAGTAACTGTAGCAAAACCATGGTTACTGTAGCAAACCGCCGTCCAAAACTGCCCCAGGGGGTAAAGTAGACGGTTTTGGAAAGTTCAGGGGGTAAATTAGACCGTTTCATAGTTTGGGGGGTTAAGTAGACCAACCCCCATAGTTAAGGGGTTGATCTAGACTTTTTCCTTTCACCTTACCATATGATTTTTCTAAAAAACTACATCCTTATGATTTTGACAACACATAGAGCATTCCCTAGACCAAGTGTAATCCCTACGACGGTGCGGATCACCACAACAGAAACATACCATCCCCATGCCAGACTTAGGAATGGCATGGTACTATGGAGTACTCTCTCCTATAGTACAAGACTACTCTAAACTCCCATGATATGGATGGTGGCGATGTGACTTTTCCTTCTTATGGTTTGGACCATTAGACTAGGCCTTGCTTTCTACATGATCTCTGCTAGATGACTTGCGAATCTCATTAGTGTATGTCTCTTGCATCTCAACTCCCAAAGCTTGCTCCATTGTAGTACGAAAGTCAACTATGGAAAAAGCTCCCAACATGTGCCTGATGGAAGGTTTGAGACCCTGACGGAATTGTCTTGCCTTCTCTGCATCATTATAAGCCAACATGTGGAACAAAGCGCACTATCTGATTGAAAAGCGCACTATCTGATTGAAACCCACTTCATACTCTGCTACAGTCGTCTTATCTTGCACATAGTTATGCAGGTCTATCTTCATCTTATCAAGAAAAGTAACCGGGTAGAACCTCCACTCATACTGCCTTACAAAATCATGCCAAGACAATGGTCCATAAGAAATTGGGTGTGCCGCTTGTACGCCTTTCCACCAAATTTGAGCCTCACCTTTCAGTAGTTGTGTACTAAAGCGAACACGGTCCTGGTAAACCACCTCAAATACTGCCATCTTGTCTTCAACATAAGTCAACCAATCCGCTACGTGGACAGGAGTACCACTACCATCAAAAGTGTCTAGCTTCATACCCATTCACTTCGTCAATGATATCCTACTTGTAGGTAGAGGCAACACAGGAGCACCATGAGGAGTGGTTGGAACTCCACCACCAGTAGGAGGAGGTGCACTAGTAGTAGGAACAGGACTAGTGGTTGGTGCACCCTGCCTCAAATTTCTCAACTCATCCTGCATTGCTTGCATCATGGCTAGCAATTGCGCCTGGCTACCATTAGCTTGAGAACCCAACTGAGGATCAGGAGGAGCATTCTCCCCCTGGTCCGTCCTCCGCCCATGACCATGACTATGTGTAGAAACAGGCATAGCTACAACCATGATAAACACAAATAGACAAGCACATCAAATTCAAGCAATTTATAGCCTAAAAACAATTATAAACAAGTAACAACAAAATATAAGCAAATTCAAACTCAACCTATATGTGCAAGTGTGTCAAATTAATCCTTATTTTTTTGAGAATCTAAAACCTACTTCGGTACCAACTGTAATACCCCAGGTGCCACAAAAGCCCAAGACATCACTAACGTCCCTTCTCTCATGCCCGAGTATAAAACTCAGCAATGAAAACCCAACATCAAAGTAAAAGTGACAACAAGAACAAAACTATAATTAACTAAAGCTTCAACTTAAACATTTTTATTAAACCATGAAGGATCACCATGAAGTTAACTAAGTTTATTATAGCAAGCCAAGAGTGACATTATTTTATCTAAATATGGGTGAAATAGTGAAGCTATACCGCTAATCCCATCCCTTCAAGCATGCATCCAATCAACAAGCACCTAGAAAGATAAAGGGGTGAGAATAAATCTCAGCAAGCAAATTACCTGATCATGTCATTCAAACTATGAGTTAATTAAGCATCAATTTAAATGTGAAAGATATGGTAGTAAAAAATTAATAATTTATTTCCAAATTATTTATCCAACGACTTCAGCATAAAGAAGTAGACAACGTCATGATAGTCAATAAATTAACCACCTCTTCAAATGAAAAAAACTCCTCATATCCACAACTTCAATGCTTGTAATCCTCAAAGTGCAGATGCAATGCATATGCATGTCCACTGCCTCCATACCCAATAAGGTATGAAGCTACATTGTACCCCTCCTCAGACAACATATGATGTTGTACCGGTTTGGTCACGACCAACAAGCGGTGACATCTATGAATGTTGTGCAATGCAATATGATGCAATGACATGATGCAATCACAGAAATACTTACCTCATATGCCACATACATCCTTTGTTATATATCATAGCACTTACCTCATAATTATAGATAAAAGGCAAAACATTCAACAATGAAGATCATGTATAAGTTACTTTATAAAGGGACAAATGAACTCATTCTTATATATTATCTTGATTTAGTTCATTTTATGGTAAAGTGTAGGAAGATTAAATAACATGTCAAGCTGTAGCAAACCACCGCTACGTTTACTTGCCGCAAGACGACGATGCAAAATGAGTGCTAAGAATGATCCAAAGGCGTGCCACCTGTTTAAATATTATCACCTTAGAATATAAACTCATGCAAACATTCATAAATGACACATAAAACATTTCTATGGCCTACACTACCGCTTCCCCCAAAACAGCAACCAAACAAGCAATCAATAGCAGGAACTTGCTTCACGTTTTCACTGTGGATAAATTATTTATGTACAAAAGCTGGAAAACACAATCAACTACAACTTTGATATAATATAACCAAGCATAAGAGATCTCCAAGTTGGCTTAAACAACCACTGAATCTAACTGAATTTTTTTGATGACTCAAACCGGACAACAAACTTCTAAAATTCATAACAAGAGTTATGCTTATCCAAAAATGATGATCTTTACCAATATAGAAAGCTTAGGACATCCTCTACAACTTTTGTTAAGACATATCTTCAAAATTGTTCATTTATATGGTCAAAACAGATTACATATAAAATTGTATAGATTCTCATAACTAAAAATAGACATAAAAGAATGACCATATCTCCTAGGATACAAGGCTATGAGGATGATTTTGGAGCCAAAAGAAATATATTGGAGTTGTCTACAACTTTATCAACAGTGGCAAAAATTATTGAGGCCACTATGATGCCCTAAAAATTCGATGAACATAGACTGCATAACCTGACAATTTTTGGAACATGGACGTGATTGATCTCGAGATTTACTTCCAATAAACGCTCTCTAGACATGCAATTTAATTCACAAATCTAGACCAAAATTAGTGGATTAAGTTTTAGCATCTTACCTAGGTCAACCACAATGAACACGGTGACAATTCCTCAGCGACTCACCTCTTTCGTCCTTCCTCTTCTCCACCTTGCGGCAATCCCCGCCGCTATGACTCTCTTGCCATTCCAATCTACGCCGAACATGGTATGGCCGAGGGGAACAAGAGATTGAGACCAAAACAAAGAGATGGAAAGATCCCTAACCAGTTCGGGAAGAACAGAAACGATGACGATAGCAATGCAATGACGACGGCAAGACATTAAATCATCTCTTCATCTCCTTCTTTCTCTTCTTCCTTTTGCAGTACTTGGACATATAGATGATGCAAGTGGCAGCCAGGGTTGAGAGCCTTGGTTGGCAGGGAGAAGAAAAGGAAATGTCGCACGGTGAAGATGTATCGATCTCAGCCAGAACCGAAGGGACACAGAACAAAAAAGAAATAAAAAAGACTTAGTCATGTAGAGAAGTCGTACAACCAAGTGCGTTTGTTTTTTTTAATTTTTATTCTCCACTCTTCCAACATCCAAAACTTGGTCATACACTCTCCAAATAATACATATGAGTAGTCAACCAAAAATGTTTTGTTGAGTTCCACACATTGGTAGTCTTATTTTATCCATCCAAGCAACGAACCAAAAAGTCAAAATTATGCCCTCTCTTTAAATCCAGTCAACCATCGCTAAATATATTACTTAATTGATAAACAAAATCCGTATTTATGCCACATATTCTTTGGTGTTACACTCTTCCCAACTGGGTCTGGCTGTTGGGAGATTGTGTTTGTTTGCCTAGGCTGGTTGTCAGACATCCCAACTACCTCCCAACTGTCTAGTTGGGACGGTGTTTGGTTGCTTGGACAGCCGGACCATGCACCACAGGCTAAGGCATTGAACAATATGAAGCTATGAGCAGCAGTTTAGGCTAGCTAAATAGAACAGAGCTTAGCTAATTAACAATACCATTACAACATGATAAATTATAATTACAATTACTACCTAAATGTTACAGCCATTACACTTGTTGAGCTTGATCTACATCACACAGACCACAGCACAAAGGAAGAAAATGACCACACTTTTGTAACTAATAGCATAGGGTGTTGATGTAGGTTCTATAACAGAGGAAGAAGGTTTAGAAGTAGAGACTGAGTTGATAGTTGAGTTGAAAGCAGTCATTGCTTGCTCATACGAGTTGTACTTCTTGTGCACAGCTCCACGATACCCCAGTACTTGCTCACTGCACTGAGCCCAACTAGTGTACCCACCAGGTTGATTTCCCTTGAAAACAACATACCAAGACATTGTTCTACAGTTATCAAGTAGCAAAGCCTCAGTCCAAAATGGTTCAGGTGCAACCCATCAGTTTGTTCATTGAGGATGTCTACTCCAATTGAAGTGGTAGACAAACTCAAGAAACAAACAGTTAGAGTACACATGGCAAAAGATGTAGATGTCACAAGCAGATTAGAATAGAGTACAAATGCCTCAGCTGTTCATGTATTGCATCATAGGCAAAAAAGGTATGTGGCCTCAGACAAGATCATGATTTAATACCTTCTCATAATAGTCACTGGTGGCACTGCAGAAGTAGCAAATAGAACCAAACAGAGGAGGGCATGTTTGTTTGCTTGGAGAAGCCAAATATAGACAGTAGAAAACCAAGATCATGACAGCCATGGAAGCATGAGACATGTCCATCTCAAGCCATCAGAGCATCCATAATAGAGTAATTGCTTGGGTGTCTCATGGTTTGATGACAACCATGAGAAGCACATAGATAATGGGAAGAATAAATTGCAGTGCCACCTCTACAATGGTTTGTTGTGTCATCATCGGCCTTAAACAATAGGAAACCATCAAAGTCAAAAGAACCAAGTTCATGACAGTCATGGAAGCATGAGACATGTCCATCCCAAGCCATCAGTGCATCTGTGACAGAGCAGTTGCTTGGGAATGGACGTGTCCCACGGTTTGATGACAGGCATGAGAACCACAAAGATGATACAAAAAATAAATTGCAATGCCACCTCTAGAATACGAAGTTGTGTCATCATCGACCTTAAACAAAGCAGCAAGAAAAATAGCAGTAAACTATCAAATTGAACAGAATGAAGAACCTAGCAAGAAAAACAACCAAATCATTAGGTCCAACTACTTATATTACATATTACATATTACATGACATGTAGCCACCAAATTGTTGAATAGTTCAAATGCCAGGGGTCCATGGAGCATCCCCACATAAGTTTCTATTACATGCCAACTATAGTTACCCACCTCCTTAATCATAAAAGAACCACAAACCCAAAAGTAGTGTGGTAGGCCGTCAGTGCTGCACAGCTAGAACATAGGAGCAAAAGTTAGTCAAGGAGAGTGGTGGAGGGTGGAGGAACTGCATATATAATCATCAACTACTTCCCTCCAAGTCTAGGGTAGGCCCTAGAGCATCTACATGTAGTAGTGCTTGGCAAGGTTAGGTCCTTAGCCAAAGAACCCTATGATTGTCAACCATGTTGACATATGCAGTAGCCTAGGATTTGTTGTCTAGCAGGTGGGAGAAGGCAACAATGAGGGCTTCTCCAGTAAAGCCAGGCATGTCTATCACAGCATGATACAAGTCAGCATCCACATGAGCAGGGTTAGTCTCCCTAAGGGCATTGGCTACATTGTTAACTGTATATGTCATGTTGGTCATGATGAGGACCTCCTCCGCACTAAAACAGGCCCTCTTCCTCTTTCTCTTCCTACCACCATCAAAGGTAAGCAGCTCAGATGCCTTGCTACCTTCCCCCTGCTCAGTCTTCTTCACACCCCCATTGTTATCTAGTGGGCCTTCCACCTTTCCTAGGCCACTGTCAGCTTGGTAAGAGTTGACACCTAAGGCCTCATTAACCCAATAGCAAACCTACCAGTGGCCATGCCACTACCAAAGATAGCCTACATCTCAACATAGAACCTTAGAGGGGTGTTTAGAAGCTCAGTATCTTTTGGATGGTCATGCATTTAGTATATCCTAGGCAGTTAGATCATGTAGTGATGAAGACAGAGAAGAAGAGAGGCAGTTTACTAAGTACCAAGTACCTTGATATGGCCAATGTAATGCTCAGGATCTAGCATGATTGCCCTTACTTCCTCATCCCATAGGGCTCCACTAAGGTCCTTAAGCTTACCGATTCTACCCCATCTCTGCCTCTGTTTCCTCAAGTGGTTGTACACTTGGGTGGAGGACACTTCCTCACCATAGTACTCTTTCAGCTGTTTGGCTACCTAGTTCACCTCCTTGTCCTTAAATCCCTTATCAGCTCTAGCCCCCCTCTCAATGAGTTGCTTCATCCTCCTAAGGACAAAGCAACTAATGTTGGTTGTTGTTGACGGTCCTTAAGTACCAAATATAGTTATCAAATAAATAAAGAAAAGGATCCAAATGCAACCAACACCTAGACTTAGGGTTTTATCTGACAGAATTCCACGAGTTTTGGTGTTTGTCTGTTTCTGCAGGGGGTTATCAGAAAATACAGAGGAAAGGCCCACACGTCGGGTTTACATAGAGATAATAACGTGTTCACCGATTTTCTATCATCTAGAAGACTCCAGAAGCCACGAGAACGAACGGGAGGCCGAACGGGCCCGGAGGCAGGGCGCCCGCCCTGCTCCCTAGGGCGGCCGCCCTGGCCTGAGAGCCAATCAGGCTCTGTCTCGCGGATTATGCTCCACCGACCTAAGGGATCAAGGAAAACCGTGCGATTAATGTCGGTTTGATCCGACGGCCCACGTTCACTTGAGGGGGCTATATAAGCAGGACCCCTGGCCCCTGGAGGAGGCACTCCCTCATTCTCAATTCCTCAAACCCTAATCTTAGGAGGAGAGTCTCTGATCTCTAGTATAGCATAGCTACATAGGATTAGAACTAGAAGGAGTCAATCTTCGATTGGTTTCTGGATCTGTCAAGAGGATTCTTGGTAATTCCTTTACTGTTCTTCATTGTTCATCTTTGTTCTTCAATATTATGAATACAACTTTGTTCTATTTCAATATATTGATTATGACTATGCTCTACTTGTTTATGTTTGCGATTATATTGTTATTAGTTTATCGTAGTTATACGCTTGGCTTAGTTAGATTGGAATTATATACATGTTTAGGATCGTATAGCGTTTATCCATCGGATCCATGGGTAAATGATAAATATTGTGTAGGCGTGGTGCTTAGACCATATTTATCTGCGATTGCACCTTATATGTCGGATCGTGGGGTGGTCCGCGATGGTGACAGCTTCGTTGGTTCTTATATAGTCCCCCTCCCGTGTGTAAGGCAGGCAGAGCAACATTATTACGGGGGAGTGATTGCTATGTTTCTCATCTTCCTTGATAATATCACTATGCATGGGCGTAGTCCTTTTTCGCAATGATTGCCAAGTGTACTTGCACTAACTATGATATGCTAGACTTTATAGTTAAGAATAACTTAGGAAATATCCTTGTAGTTCGTCCTAATACCATGCTAATGACTTGCTAGAATATCTGTTGAGGTGCTTATCATTATTATATGTGGCTAGCTGATCAGATTAATTATCTTTGTCACCATTCATACTTTATCTATATTTTATGTGACACTTACCCCTGTATGCAAGAGATAGATGAATGCTCTCACTTATACATGCAATGATTGATACTCATTCCTATATTCCATTCCATAATCAACATTGATGTTAGTAATCCCTTCCCAGTGGTAAAAATATAAATAACGATACCTGGAATACTTCCTGGTTAAAATGCTACATCGGTATTAATCTGTGCGCTTGCAGATCTTATTTATTATTTATTTAGAAGAGCAGTTGCATATTTCAATACCGCATCTCTCATGTCATGCTGGGGATGACAACTTGGCTTAAGTGGCATGAGGGATAGGTTCGGCATTTTTGGTGCCATTATCAGATTTAGAAAACTAAGTCTACTTTTGGTAATGACGTTAAGAATGCCCAACAAGCATTTTTGGCACCGTTGCCGGGGAAGGTTGATTTACTAACAAGGAATGAATACAGAATTTGAGTCATCATTCGCATCATTAAGTGATTGAGATCATCAATTCTCCCATACAGATTTACCCCTGTATTTTTTCCATTCTTATTGTTTTGCAGGGTGATGTATGAATAGAGGACATCTTCCAGAAAATTTTGTTGACAACCCCAAAGCATTAATCAGAGGGCCAAGAGCCAAGCTCAAGAAGTCAACACTTCCACGCAACACTTCATCCAATCCAGAAGACCGCCGAAGTTTCATCCGCGAGTTCGCAGCCATGGCGAACAAAACGATCCGCGAGTTCTCAGCTCCCACTACGAACAACATCCGCACTGGACCTGCCGCGGCCATCGACAAGAACTTTGAGCTCAAGCCAGGGCTCATCAACATGGTACAAGCCAACCAGTTTTGTGGGAAGCCGCACGAAGATGCAAGTGCTCATCTCCAACACTTTCTGGAGATTTGCAGCACATTCACTTTATTAGATGTTCCCAGAGACGCCATACTACTTCGCCTTTTCCCATTCTCACTATTGGGGAGAGCGAAGCAGTGGTTCTACGCGACGAAGGATAAGAACACTACGTGGGTGTTGACGGTTCTTAAGTATCAATTATAACCATCAAATAAATAAAGAAAAGGACCTATATGCAAGCAACACCTAGAATTAGGGTTTGATCTAACAGAATTCCACAAGTTTTGCTATTTATCTATTTCTGCAGGGGGTTATCAGGAAATACGGAAGAAAGGCCCACATGTCGGATTAATGACGGGATATTAACCGAACACGTAATTATCTTACATCTAGAAGATTCCAGAAGCCACGAGAACGAACGGGAGCCGTAACGGGCCAGGACACAGGGCGCCCGCCCTGTGCCCTAGGGCGCCCGCCTGCCCCCGGGACCAATCAGGTCGAGTCTCGCGGATTATGCTCCACCGCCTTTGAGGATCAAGGAAAACCGTAGGATGAAGGTCGGTTTAATCCGACGGTCCAGATTCATCCAAAAGGGCTATATAAGCAAGGCCCCTGACCCCTGGTGGAGAAGACCCCAATTCATTATTCAGTTGCATATCTCTAGTTAGGGTTTAGAGAGAGAGGTTCCCTCTAGGGTTCCCACCTCTTAGGGCTTAGCATCCAATGTGAAAGTAGAATTAGTTCTACTAGATTGAGAGAGATAGAGTGGAGGTGTAGATCGGAGGAAGCCGGCCTGTCGGTGTCTACTCCGAGGTTGTACCTGCGGGAGCAAGTTCTTCTAACCCGAGGCTTGTTCTCAGGATTCTTCAGTATTTCGACTTCTAAATTCTAGTAAGTTCTTTGTTTTATTGTTCTTTGGTTTATGAGTTTACTTTGATCTCTTCGCGTAGAGTTTAGAGTAATCATCTCTAGCGTAAACGTGGTGTTTAAGCTAGGATACTCATAGATATCCCCTCGTCTAGCCGGACCGTGGTAGTAGCGAGGAACGTGACAATTCCGAGTTACCTTTGTATTCCATATCCCGTTAGCAGGATCGATAGGGTTTATAGGTGCGGGTTGAACATCCTTTGTGGTGTCTAGATTCCGTAAACCTCCCCAATAGAACAGTAGATCATCCTTACCAAGGTTAGAAGAAGAGTGCGGTTGTAGTCTTCTCTATACATCACTCACATCGAATCATAGTGGTTGTAGCCTAAAGGTTAGTAGTAATAGATTTGGTTAGTCAGATGCACTCTTTCTCCTAAAGGTAAAAATATAAATACGATACCCAGGATAACATCTCGGGTGAAGTGCTCACCGATATCCGTGCGCTTGCGGATCCTATTTCCTAATTGCGTTACCAAATATCAACAGTGGGCACTCTGCTCTACGAACTTTCTGGCTAAGTTCTTTCCCATGGGCAAGACCAATGCTCTCCGTGGGAAGATTACAAGTTTTCAGCAACAACATAATGAATCCGTTCCAGAAGCATGGGAGCGCTTTCAAGATTACATCCTAGAATGTCCCCATCATGGAATGGAGAGCTGGCTACTTATGCAGACTTTCTATCATGGGCTCATCACTAGTGCTCGTGAGACCATGGATGCTGCAGCTGGAGGCGCATTTCTATCACTCACCATACCACAAGCTACAGCCCTTGTGGAGAAGATGGCGTCCAACCAAGGTTGGAACGAAGAGAGGATCCAAACACGCAAGAAGGGTGGAGGTATGCACCAGCTCAAGGAGGTAGACATGTTGTCTGCAAAGTTAGACCTACTCATGAAAAAGCTCGATGACAAAGCTAGAGACAAAAGAGAAGTCATGAACGTCTACGACTCTCACATGACTTGTGAGGAATGTGGAGATACTGGACACTCAGGCAATCACTGCCCTGAGATGCTTGAGGATGCAAGGTACATCAACAACAACTACAACTACAACCGTCCTCAACAAAATCAAGGTTGGAATCCTAACTACTCAGGTAACTACTCAGGTAATTATCAAGGTAATAACTCTTACAACAACAATAATAATTTTCCACCCCTGAGAGAGTTAGTGTCTAATCAAGGAAAGCTAATGGATAACTTGTCTAAGAAATTGGCATCCAATGATAAAATACTAGAAAACATAAATAATAGAATGGATAATTTCTCTACTGCCATCAAAAACCAAATTAGCTTTAATAAAATGATTGAATATTAGTTAAATCAAATAGCTGCTGCTGTTCCTGCTACTAACCCCGGTATACCATCACAACCGGAAGGATTAGAATCTGTAAATCTTATAGACATGTTTGATGCAGGTAACTATTGGAGTAATCCCGCTGTCGGAGTACATAATGACTTTCTGCCAGTCAAGAGAGGCGATCTAGGACGCCCCGTCATCCTGATCTCCATCGGCATGGTGGACTTCCCAGAAGCACTCTGCGACTTTGGCTCCAGCGTCAACATTATACCCAGGGTACTCTATGAAAAATTCTTTACATATCCTTTATCAGAAACAACTATGTGTTTGCAGCTTGCAGATCGGACACTAAGCTTTCCTAAAGGAATATTAAAGAACATGTGTGTCCGAGTTGGTACCTCGTATGCTCCAGCTGACTTCGTGGTGATAGAGACCGGGTCCGATGAGAGGTCACCAGTTATTCTGGGAAGGCCATTCCTGAACACCTCGGGAGCTGTCATCTACGCCAGCGCTGCGAAGATCAACTTCAACATCAAGGGGAGGAAGGAGACGTTTTCCTTCAAGAACTAGATTACACAAATCCCAGAGCAACCCCAACATGAACCAAGGAAGAGGACCAACAGGAGGATCAAGTAGAACAAGAACAACCAAGGATGGACCGAATCAGCTAAGATGGTCACTGCAGTTCAAGGAGGTCAAGATGGTCGACTCAAGTCGCCCTTCCTGAACAAGAAGGACAACCCAGGTATGCCAAGCATTGAGTGCTCAATCAATGGATACTCCGTTCAGAAGGCGCTCTGCGACACTGGATCAGGCGTCAACATAATGGCCACAGTCACCTATCAGCTCTTGTACGGAACCATGCCCTTAAAACCAACATATACTCAGCTCCAGATGGCAGATCAGACATCCCGAAAGGTCGAAGGTATAGTAACCGATGTCCCTGTTAAAATTAACGATCATTTTGTCCATACAGACTTTCAGGTCATTGACATGGGAGACGACGAGTACGATCCACCCATCATCCTAGGAAGACCGTTCCTAGGCACCGTCAAAGCAATCATCTACATTGGAACCGGAGAAGTCCATATGCATTTCCCCTCTGAGAAGGTACGCCGCTACTTTAATGACCCTAACTATATAGTTGAAGATTCTAAGCAGGTCAGGACAAGAAGAAGGCGACGTAACCGTAACCAAAGGAGGCAAACCATCAAGGACGTATGGGCAGACTATGAAGGAGAGGTCATAAGGCCCGAGGATACACAATAGGAGACCGAAGCACCAAGTCGGGTATGGAAAGTGAAGACAGTTACACAAGAAGAGGAGGCGCTGCCGGAACCACCGTCTACGCCACCCAAATCCCAGGACAACTAAGAAGAAAAGAAGTCCTGTTCGGAGGACTTAAAAACATCGAACGCCGTGCCAAGAGGTAAACTTGGTAGTTATCATTTTCCCTTTAATTATTGCTCAGTTAATCATGTTCATTCTGTCTAAAAAAATGTTGAAAACAGTAAGCCCCATGTGAGTATGCGAGTGGCATAAAACCCATAAGTACATTCACTATGGTGGCATAAAAAAAATAATAATATATTTTTTCTGTTCTATAAAAATGAAAATAAAAATAGAGAGTGACATTTATCAAGGAAGCTCAAACATGATAAAGGCTAGATATTTATGCTAACGCTTAATCAAGTTCCATGAAGCTTTGTTATCTATTTGAGCTCCACAGAATTCAGGAAGACTAGCAGATGGAGGACATCCTAATCGTTGTCAGGGTGCTGCCGACATTCAAATACACCTCTGCACCTGCTAGCTACATCAGAAGAAATTACGTCAAGATCCAGCTTGTGGGAGAGCACCCCGATTTATCCCGATAAGTATTTTTATCTACATTTATACCTATGCTTTATTAAAATAAAAAGATGCATAATCATGAAAACCCAAATAAATATTTTGTGTTTATATATATTTGCTTAGTTTAATAAATAAATAAAGTAGCTATACTAAACTGAATCTTGAAAATAAAACTCTAGCATGGATATGATGAATAGTTGCTCTGCCTAATTTTCAAATTTGTTCTCTCTCTAGTTTAGACATAACTGTTATAATTTAAAACTGGCTCTAAACCTGAACTAGTGGGAAGAGAACTTGATCTGAAGTCTAAGTTGTTAGCGGATATGATATGGGAAGGTTGAGCTGCTGTTTATCTGTTCCTAGAGATGCTAGAATTCTGGAGAATTTTATCTTTGAAAATCTTTAAAATGTTGCATGATGAGTTCCTGTATGATGAGAGTTTAAATTTCTACCACAGCCATATATACATGCTTGTTAGATTAAGAGCCGCACTTTTACTACTTACTGCTTATGGGCATTGAGTGTGGTCAAGCTGTGTAGACCCTTAGGAACTTGTCATGTGGTTAAAATCAAGATTCACTTGCACGTTCACTCATACATGCTGCTTCTACTCCGGAAGTACGCATCCACATATATCCACTCATTTCCATCTCCAGATTCACCTAAAATTATTCTACTCCTGACCCGGGAGAGAATAGCCAAAAATATTATCCCATTCCTGTTATTCCCTGTGAAGTTAATGCTCAAGTCATTTCTACTACCACTTGCTATATTTTCAAAAGAGGGAGATTGCTCTAAAAAAATATATAAATACAAGGAAATAAAAAGGAGCAAGTGCTCGGAACCTCGAAGAAAGAAAAAGTGAGACGAGAGGTAAAAATGGACAAGTGTCCGACAGTAGAATTAGGGGTACAGGATACCCACCTGAAAAAAAGAAAAGAGAAAAAAATAAAAATAGAGCATCTCATTCCCCTCAAAAGTTTTAAAAAGCAAGAAAGGTATGTATTCCCTCAAAAAGAGCATTAGACTTTTGTTATCACCATACACCACTCATTCACCACACATGCACATCTTGATTTGACTTATTGACTTGTTTCTCTGGATCCATGGTTTGACTATGCAATAAATGTTCTATGAGTATGTATACTGTATCTCCCACCTATGAGCTCCAGATATCAAAGCCTTATTAGAGTAGGGTGAGAGAGAAGGCAATGTCACTACGCCTTATACCATAAATACCTTTGAGAGAGAGGGCATATACCATTAGTGCCTTGGTAAGGATCCAGAAATACCACAAAAGAGAGACCCGAGAAAGTCATACAAGGAATCTCTGAGTTTTATTTGAAAAATTTGCAAAAACTCTAGAGCTATAGCTGATCAAGAATAAGAGACATGGCGTTTGACTAGACCGTTCTATCTTTTAACCACTCAAGATGCAGGTGACGGTTGCAAGCCCCATGGTGAAAGGTAAAATGAGTAAGTTTTAAGTCTTGACAGTTTACTCTAACTCAGGGATGAGACCTTATTTGAAAGCATATGTACCGTCAACGTTCAAAGGCGTTGCAGCAACTTCTGATCCATAATGAGTCTATCCTTGCTCAGGGACGAGCAAGAGGTAAACTTGGGGGAGTTTGTTGACGGTCCTTAAGTACCAAATATAGTTATCAAATAAATAAAGAAAAGGATCCAAATGCAACCAACACCTAGACTTAGGGTTTTATTTGATAGAATTCCATGAGTTTTGGTGTTTGTCTGTTTCTGCAGGGGGTTATCAGAAAATACGGAGGAAAGGCCCACACGTCGGGTTTACATAGAGATAATAACGTGTTCACCGATTTTCTATCATCTAGAAGACTCCAGAAGCCACGAGAACGAACGGGAGGCCGAACGGGCCCGGAGGCAGGGCGCCCGCCCTGCTCCCTAGGGCGGCCGCCCTGGCCTGAGAGCCAATCAGGCTCCGTCTCGCGGATTATGCTCCACCGACCTAAGGGATCAAGGAAAACCGTGCGATTAATGTCGGTTTGATCCGACGGCCCACGTTCACTTGAGGGGGCTATATAAGCAGGACCCCTGGCCCCTGGAGGAGGCACTCCCTCATTCTCATTTCCTCAAACCCTAATCTCAGGAGGAGAGTCTCTGATCTCTAGTATAGCATAGCTACATAGGATTAGAACTAGAAGGAGTCAATCTTCGATTGGTTTCCGGATCTGTCAAGAGGATTCTTGGTAATTCCTTTACTGTTCTTCATTGTTCATCTTTGTTCTTCAATATTATGAATACAACTTTGTTCTATTTCAATATATTGATTATGACTATGCTCTACTTGTTTATGTTTGCGATTATATTGTTCTTAGTTTATCGTAGTTATACGCTTGGCTTAGTTAGATTGGAATTATATACATGTTTAGGATCGTATAGCGTTTATCCATCGGATCCATGGGTAAATGATAAATATTATGTAGGCGTGGTGCTTAGACCATATTTATCTGCGATTGCACCTTATATGCCGGATCGTGGGGTGGTCCGCGATGGTGACAGCTTCGTTGGTTCTTATATAGTCCCCCTCCCGTGTGTAAGGCAGGCAGAGCAACATTATTACGGGGGAGTGATTGCTATGTTTCTCATCTTCCTTGATAATATCACTATGCATGGGCGTAGTCCTTTTTCGCAATGATTGCCAAGTGTACTTGCACTAACTATGATATGCTAGACTTTATAGTTAAGAATAACTTAGGAAATATCCTTGTAGTTCGTCCTAATACCATGCTAATGACTTGCTAGAATATCTGTTGAGGTGCTTATCATTATTATATGTGGCTAGCTGATCAGATTAATTATCTTTGTCACCATTCATACTTTATCTATATTTTATGTGAAACTTACCCCTGTATGCAAGAGATAGATGAATGCTCTCACTTATACATGCAATGATTGATACTCATTCCTATATTCCATTCCATAATCAACATTGATGTTAGTAATCCCTTCCCAGTGGTAAAAATATAAATAACGATACCTGGAATACTTCCCGGTTAAAATGCTACATTGGTATTAATCTGTGCGCTTGCAGATCTTATTTATTATTTATTTAGAAGAGCAGTTGCATATTTCAATACCGCGTCTCTCATGTCATGCTGGGGATGACAACTTGGCTTAAGTGGCATGAGGGATAGGTTCGGCATTTTTGGCGCCGTTATCAGAATTAGAAAACTAAGTCTACTTTTGTTAATGACGTTAAGAATGCCCAACAGTTGTCCACCTCATGGGTGGTCTAGCTGCTGCAATAGCACTAATAGCAGCACCAACAGCAGCACCAGCAACAACATGCACATCATCAGGAGGAGGAGCACCAGCAGCAGCACCAGCTAGGGTAAAGGCAAACCCACTAGGCAGCATTGCAACTGCAGTGACAAACCCAGCACCACCATTCCTAGCCATCTAAGGTGCATATACAGTACACTTGTCATGAACCAATCACATAGTAAGGAATAGCAGAGAACCACAGGTTTGCAACATAAAATAATTAGCCTCAGCTAGTGTCCACTACTAAAAGATTACATGAGTTCAACAATGCAACATTAGTACCATACAAGGCAGCTGTTGACGTTAATTAACTCCAATCTTTAACCGTCAACTACTTCAGGAAAAGGTCTGAAATAATGTGTGAAGTAGGGTTATAGGGGTTTATTCTAATGAGTTCCACGAGTTGTGTTGTTCTCACTTGTTTTGCAGAATATTTGATATTTTGCCATATAAAAGTATCTCAAGTGAAGAATCTGAGTACACCATTGCGGAGAGCATGTCGAGACGATCAAGATGGACATATCATTTGCCATATTTGGAGCACCGGAGAAGAAGTCCTTGATGGGTATGACTTGGAAGACTCTAGAAGACACTAGAACCATCATCATCACAAGACTAGGGACTAAACCGACAAGATTCCATAACTTTGTGAAATAATCTTTTCTAGGGATTCATCCAGAAGCTAGAACGAAGGAATCCACTCAAGACACGATTCATTATGTGAACGGATCAGAAAGTGGCACTAGAAGGATGTAGAAGACACCGAAAGGCACGAGAACGAAGCGGAGGCCCGGCGGCTGCAAGGTGGGGCCGACTGGCCCCACATGTCAGGCCGGCCGGCCTGGCTCCCCTAACAAGTGGGTCCCCTTCCGTGTGGTGGCCTCCAACCGATCTCTACGATGCATCTTGACCATTGTTTCATGTCGGTTTGATCCAAGGGTTGCGGTTCATCCCACCGGGCTATATAAGCAGAGACAGACCCCCCCTGAGGCAATCAATCAATCTATCATCCATCATTATTCAGTTCATGGTAGTCCCTCGAAAGGATAACCTAGAGCTCCACCAGCTAGGGCATAGCTAGAATATAACAATAGGAATTAGAGGAGGCAAGCAACACTTAGATTCTGGATCTAGTCACGAGGAGGCTAGGTATAGCCTTGTACTTCTCTCTTGTATTCAACATTATTAATCTATTTGTGCTATTTGTCTTCTAGTTCATTGTGTTCATCTTCTAGTTCGTCTACTTGTTCTTCTAGTTCATCTTGTTCATCTTATAGTTCATCATATTCTTGTCTAGTTCGTCATTCTAGTTCATCTAGTTCATTGTGTTCTTGTCTAGTTTGTGTTGATCCTCTAGTTCTTGTTCTAGTTTGTGTATGAGTTGAATACTTGATAGGACTTGGTATAATTCTAGATTCATAATTATAATGTTCATTGCCTATGTTGATTATATGTTTAGTATAGTTGGAGTAGTTTTGTGTTTATACTTTTGTTCGTATAGCGCTCATTCCGATGATCAAGGGGTGGGTGGTAGAAGTTGTGTAAGCGTGGTGCTTAGACAATATCTATCTGCGAGTGCTCCCTATGTTCTAGGCCATGTGGTAGATCGCGAAGGTGACTATTATAGCTTCATTGAGTCCTCTATAGTCCACTCCCCGAATATAGGATTAGTAAGGCTGAGTTGCGGGGTGATATCTTGCTCTATTCCTGATCCACCATAGCAATGTCTCTTGAGTATGATTACGAGGTTACCTTGACCATGATTGCTAAATGTAATTGCACTAATTGATGTAGCTCAATGACCTATAGTTAGAATAACCCTAGGAGTTAGTCTCTATTTTCTAGTTCTTTCTAGAGTTATGCCCAAGTAGAAAAATGCTCGGTGGAACCCCTTTTAGAATTACCATGATCTGTTATTAATTATCCTTTATTATGATATGATTGATCCCTGTTTTGAGACTGATCTAGTGGAACTCTTATCACAAGTGTAAGTTATAGTTTTTATTCTTATACCTCCAAGTGCCTTCTCAGTGGTAGAATTATAAATAACGATACCTGGAACTTTCCTGGGTGAAATGCTACAACGGATGTATTTCATCTGTGCGCTTGCAGATAATCTTTATTCATATTTTATAAGTGCTATGATCATAAGTACAACCACATCTTTTGGTATTATGTTAGGGATGACAACCTAGCTTAAGCAATGCTAAGAGATGTCCCGAACATTTCTAATGCCTTTGCTAAGAAAGGGTTTGACCTACCTTATTTGTAATCATGTTAGAGATGTCAACAAGCATTTCTGGCGCCGTTGCCGGGAAAGGCAAAGGAGGTTTAGAATAATACATATTGAATATCTAGGAATAATCTTACATGTGTGATAATTGAGACACACTATTGATCTTTTTACTCAAACAGGCTTACCCTGTCTTTTGTCTATTCATGAATATCTTATTACAGGGTAATATATGTCTGGATATCTTCATCCAATAAACTATGTTGAGGATCTAGAAGAGATAATTAGACAAGCTAGAGCCAAGCTCAAGAAAAAGAAATCCCCAACCACTTTGTCAGAAGAAGACCAGCCAAGAAGAAGTTTGACACCAGTGTTCAAAGCCATGGCCAACAAGACTCTCCATGAATTCTCCGCTCCAACCACTGCCAACATCAGGACTGGACCAGCAGTCAATGTGGGAGAAGAAGGATTCGAGCTCAAACCAGCCTTGATCAACATGGTGCAAGCCAACCTATTTTGTGGGAAAGCACACGAAGATGCAAGTGCCCATCTCCAACACTTCCTGTAGATTTGCAGCACATTCACCATCAAAGGAGTTGAAAGAGATGCCATACTACTCCGCCTTTTCCCATTTTCACTCTTGGGAAGGGCAAAGTAATGGTTCTACACTAACAAAGAGAAAAACACTACATGGAATATCTGCTCCACTGCTTTCCTAGCAAAGTTCTTTTCCATAGGCAAAACCAATGCCCTACATGCAAAGATCTCAACTTTTCAGCAGTAGTACGATGAGTCTGTCCCTGAGGCATGGAAATGCTTTCAAGATTACATATCAGAATGCCCTCACCATGGGATGGAGGATTGGTTACTCATGCAAACATTCTATCATGGGCTCACCACAAGTGCCTGTGAGAATATTGAAGCAGCTGCTGGAGGATCATTCTTGTCACTTACTATTCATGAAGCCACCACTCTTGTTGAGAAGATAGCTTCGAACTAGGGATGGAGCAAAGAATGCACTCAACCACGTAAGAGAGGAGGAATGCATCAAGTCAAGGAGGTGGACATGCTATCTGCCAAGATGGACCTGCTCATGAAGAAGCTTGACGAACGTGATTAATAGAAGAAGGAAGTCATGCACATCCATGATTCTCGCATGACTTGTGAAGAGTGTGGAGGCACTGGTCACACGGGAAGCAACTATCCTGAAAGTCCAAGAGGATGTCAACTATATCAACAACAACGCCAATTATCGTCCTCAACAGAATCAAGGATAGAACCAACAAAATTAAGGATGGAATCAGCAACAAAGACCTAACTACCTAGGTAACTACTCAGGTAACTACCAAGGTAACAATTTCAACCAACCACCTTTGAGAGAGATGATTGTTAATCAAAATAAAGTTATTGATAATATGTCCAGAAAAGATAGCTTCCAATGATAAAGTGCTTGAAACTATAAATAATAGAATGGATAGCTTTACTTGTGCCATAAAGAATCAACTCAGCTTTAATAAGATGATAGAATCACAAATCTCTCAGCTAGCCGCTTTAGTATCTGTGGCTGAAAAAGGTAAGATTCTGGGGAATCTGGAAGAATTAGAAATTGTGAATCTTGTAGACATCTTCAATGCAGGAGAATACTTCGTCACACCACCCAGACCACTGAGACCAGTATGGGGAGAAGAGGACATGCCAGAAATGAAAGGAGATCTAGGAAGACCTGTCATCCCAATCCACATCGGAGCTCACACTTTCGACGAAGCCATTTGTGATTTGGGAGCAAGTGTCAACATTATGCCTAAGGTAATCATGAGAAAATTCATGGTCAACCTTTGTTGTACACAACCATGTGTTTGCAGCTTGCAGATCAGACATTGTGCTACCCTAAGGGAATTCTTGAAAACGTTCTTGTAGGAGTTGGACACTCAACTCTATGAGTAGACTTCGTGGTGATAGAAACAGGAGGAGATGATAGAGCACCCATCATTTTAGGACGACCATTCCTTAGCACAGCCAAAGCCATCATCTACGCCGACACTGCCAAGATCTGTTTCACCATTGGAGACACCAAGGAGAGATTCAGCTTCAAGAATCGTGCGCTCAATGCGAGTCCATCCTCAGCACCCGTACGATTACTTGGATTTTGACAAGATTTCAGAAAGGAAGATCCCAGAAAAGAAGAATAAGATTCTAGAAAGGAAGGTTCCAGAAAAGAAGGTTCCAGTCAAGAAGAACGTCTACACTTATGAAGGCATCTTGCCTACTCCAAACAAGAACAGCAACAAGAAGGGGAAGAGCAAAGCAAAGCAACCTATTCAAGAACCAGTCTTGATGATCAACACTATTGAACCACCTATTGATCCTGTTTTCCTCCATCACACCTTGAAAAGAAGGAAGATCCTAGAGTACCTACCATCGATTGTATGATCGAAGGAAGTACCTTCTACAAGATGTTCTGTGACATCAGCTCAAGCGTCAACATCATGTCTACGGTAACATATAAACATTTATATCATGATAGACCCTTGTACCCAACATATTTGCAGCTACAGCTGGCGAACCAATCGTTCTGATTTCCGGAAGGAATAGCTAAGGACGTAACAGTCAAGATCAGGGATCAAGAGGTTCCCGCTGACTTCATGGTTCTAGACATGGGTGAAGAAGATGACGTCCACCTTATTCTAGGGAGACCGTTCCTTCATACCACCAGCGCGATCATCTATATGAATCAAGGGGAGATCCATTTCCACTTCCCTAGGGAGAAGGTATATTGTTACTTTAATAGCTATACTACTTATGAGAAGCCTAAGAAGAACAAGAATAGGAGACGCCGCTCTCAGTGTCTAAGACAGCAAGCCATCAAGGAAGAAGGGGCTGATCAGAAAAAGGAAGCTGTTGAAGGAGAAGCTGCCCTAGAGGAAAAGAAGAAGAGAAGTTTCTATACAAGGAACCACAGAAATAAAAGACCAAGAAAGTATGGAGAAAGAAAGAGATAACACCACCAAGCACTCCCGCACAAGAAGAAGAATCGTTATCTCCCAACTCACCAGATAATCAGTTACAACCAGAAGAGGAGAAATCAGGGGAGGACTCTATCCCCTCAAACACCCCCTCAAGTGTGATCGAGCCAGAAGGTTCGGTTCAACGGACCTAAATCTCCGAACCTTCGCCGAAAGGTTACACAGGTAGTTATCCTTATATTTACCTTCCTGCATAGTTTTACTTTAGCATATTTATTTTTTCGCATCTAGTCATAAGCATTTAGCATATTTATATTTCCTCCATTGCATTAAAAAGAAAATAAAAATTAATTTATTTTGCATCATATCATTACATCTTAAGCCCCATATGAATAAGTTTCGGCTGTTTACTGTGGAGGCATAAAAATAATTTTTGCATCTGCATACAAAAACAGA
Source organism: Saccharum hybrid cultivar R570 (assembly GCA_038087645.1). Lineage (NCBI taxonomy): Eukaryota > Viridiplantae > Streptophyta > Magnoliopsida > Poales > Poaceae > Saccharum > Saccharum hybrid cultivar. Next base: position 13,329,022 of record JAQSUU010000113.1, on the reverse strand, counting down.
AAATCCAAAAATATTAAGATCTTGTTGAAAATTGCTTAATTGGAAGTCCATAAGGTTCAAAAAATGGATAAAGCATAAATGGTTTTACCAGTAACGCTTAATCTATTTCACGAGCTTTGTTGCCTATTTTGAGTTAAGCAGCATTCAATGAGAAGATTAGCCAGAAGTTTTTATCCACTATGGAAGGACCTCTTCATCAATCATCCACTTTGGAGATCTAGAGGGACAAGGAACATCTACGCTGTCAAGATTCAAGATGAACGACTACGTCAACATCCAGCTTGGAGGAGAAGCATCCCCCATGTAACTAGCTAAGTATTTCTTTCCTTATGTGTGATTTATATTTAGAAAGATAAATAACTTAGAAAACAAAACAAAAAGAGTCTACTATCTATATTAGTTTAGGTAGTAAAGAGAGAGTGTGTTTTACCTGCCCTTAAAGGAATTGAGCTTTGGATAATCTATTTGTCTGAAAATAATGAATAGTTGCTCTATCGTAATCCCTTTCAAGTGCCTAGTGTTCAACCTTAAATTCTCCCGAGTTTAAGGATACGATTGTTTTGACATGAAGATTTGCCCTAAACCTAAAACTTGTGGGTTGCAAAAGCTTGATCTACATCTAGGTATTTGATGAGTATGATATGAGAAGGTGTTGAGCTGCTATTTATCTTATTCCTAGTGATATAAAGTTCTAGAGATTTATCTTTTGAAAACTTTAAATCGTTACATGATGAGTTCTTGTATGATGAGTGATTAAATTCCTACCACGGCTATATATTTAGACTAGGAAAACCAGCTCATAGGCTACTTGCTTTGTATTGAGTTTGATCAACCCGTGTAAGACCCTTGTTGAGAGGTTCATCATACTCCCAAGATCAAGATCACAAGCACTCCACCCAAATATGCTACTTCTACCCTAAAAGTATGCAACAACATGCTTTCCACTTAGATTCACCAAAAATGTTCTATTCCTACCCTAGGAATGAACAACAAAAAATATTCCCTTTTTTATATTTCATCCATTAAACCTTGTCATTGTAACGGAACCGTCCAAATTATAAGAGCACAAGTACAAAAACAATCACTGAAGTGATCAAATTCTCACACTTGAGCCCATATAACTCCGGTAGTCCAATGAAATCACGAGGGATTTCAAACCAACCAACAAACAAGCCAAGATCGTAGTGATTCAACATAACAAGTCACATGTTACAACCATTTCACAAGTAATTCAATATACATCGGAGTTCAACATAGTTATTACAACTTAAGTTCAAAAGTAGCGGAAGCAAAGCAATTTAAAACTAACAACACCCTTATTTCAAATACATGCCAGTACCAAGGTCAACTTCCAACAAAAGCATTAGAGAGAAGATAACTCAGAAGAATCATGCCCGTGATCACACTCGGCCTTTACGGCAGGAGCCAACCAACTCTTGCAGTCGCCATGATACATCACAACCTGCAACAAGTGGGGATAAAACCCTGAGTATGACAATGTACTCAGCTAGACTTACCCGTCAAAAACCAGAAATAAAGTGACATCAAGGATCATGCAAGGCTGATGTAAAGTGGGCTAGCTTGACAACATTTTGCATAAAAGCTTATTATGGATAAGTAATCATTAATGCTTAAGCATCAAGTTAATTATCATTAACCTGTCATCTATATTAGAACCTGTACTAGAGCACTCACTTTATTAGGAGCAAACAATATTAACCATAGCAGATATAAATTGAGGCAAACTTTCCATCATTATCCAATTAACCATCCGTTCAATTTAATGGAATCTACGTTGCCGCTGCTCAAGTCAAGTGCTCACTAACCGGGAGCGACGGCGATTCGAATCGAATTCCTATCTAGCTGGAGGGGTATTTCTAACACTCACCGTGCAGACCCCTGCCAGGGTCGCACAGGCCACCTTTTCATATGATTCAGGAATCGCGGGTCCGAATGATGTCGTGACCCCAAGGGCGACACTCTGCCAGGTGATAGGGACTCTAACCCCCCTTGGTCTCACGCCAATGTCCCCAAGCACATCCTTTCTCTCCTCTAAGAAGCAACCTACCATTCGATTCCCAGCCTGAACCATATTACTCGGCTTCGCGGTCGGAACGACTTATCCGGCCAACTAAGTGTTAGACTGCGTTCAACATGACTCAAGGACGTACAGCGAATCGGTCCTTAAACGACTCAGACGGGGATAGATCCACACCCAAGACCTCCATGCCTTGTTGCTTCACTATCATCATCCCGCCCGGTCTCATTTCATTTTATTAACACATGGTTCCATTCCACGATAGCAAATATAGCCAACCGTGCCATATATGAATATCCCTACATCTCGCAGGTGACAGGAAATCACCTGACTTCTACCGCTTAAAGCAGGGCTAAGCATCTATTTGATCCTAGTCTATGTAGGATTCAGGGATTCATATATCTGGACAAGGAATGATATAAAGCAGCAAGGTTTTCAACCAACTCCTACCACTTAATGCAACAATACTTATAACATATATATAATTAATTGCTTTTGAAGGTAGGAGGCTTATAATGCTCCGGGGCTTGCCTGGGATCCGACTCAAGTTAGTGTTGGTCAGATGAAACTCGCTGAGTACTTCCATCTTTGGGATAGTTCCACCAAACACCGTCTTTGGGTTTGGCTCCAACGCCACATCCTTCACACGTTTCTGCTAGCGTACCTATATGAGATGCAACCATGCATATATATGAATACATAGAAATGCAATAACACAACATTCATGCCAGCACACCAAGTTCACATGGGCACTAGAGTTAATCAACTTAACTATCACTTAAGCATCTCCTTAGAAGATGACCAGCATATCGATCATGACACAAGTCACACAAGATCTCAAGCACACTTAACACTAACAAGATGTATATCACTCTTAGAAATCAACATAGCAAAGCAAGTCAAGATGAAGCAACAACGATAACTGGAAAATGTCAATTTCTAGACTTGCAACCAATAGCTTCATAAATCAATCATATCTGGAGTTTTATAAATCCAAATTACTTGCAAGAAGACATTATGGAAAGCTTAGGAAAATATCTACATTTCATCTTTAATCATCTCAATATGATTCCCAAGTTATCATGACCAAACATGCCAATCTTTAAAGTCTGCACAGAAGGTAATTAAAATCTGACAGTAGACTTATTAAGCATGCAACTCTTAAACTATCAGATCTGGGATCATGAAAATTTAACACAAGCAAGATAAGATAATTATCTACAACTTTTGTATTTACCAAATTCACAGTAAATATCATTTACACCATGAAACTAGTTGCACGAGTAATACCACACATGCAGCCCAACAGCAGTGGTACAATTATAGACAGAAAACTGATAGAAACTTCAGAGAAGCATAAATGGAGTTCTAGACCTCCAACAAACATGATTCTCAACTTTATGGAAAGCTTATAAAGTTACCTACAACGTTCTTGTAATCATCTTAAGATGATTCTACAGTTAACATGGTCAATTAATTAAATAATTGCATCTCTGTCCAAAATATAGACAGAATCTGATATGCCACTTTAAACTGCTATAACTTGAGTTTTATAAATCCAATAATTATAGTTCTAGACTTTTTAGAAAGCTTAACAAATTGTGAACAACTTTTATATAAACATCTAGAACTAACTCTGCCACTAACAAGGTCACACATGGCACACAAAGCAATGCTGTCTGGGTTTGGGCAGAAACTACCACAGTATTTTAAACAACTATAACTAAACATATACTTAACCAAAAATTGTGCTCTTTAGCTTTTTAAAAATCTTAAGAAAAGTACTACAACTCATTTATTGTCATCAAGGCATGATTCATAACTTAACTAAGCCAAACAATGCATATATGCAGAACTGTCCAGAATAGAAGCAAAGCAACATATAGCATTTGTTATTTTTATAGCTCCTAAACTATCAAGCCTAAAATCTTGAAATTTTTACTAGACATCATACATCACAAGAGTAACATGCCAAAAAAATTTCACTTCATTTGGAGTTATATATTTACAGTTATTAAAAATAACAAATCCAACTAGCATTCAAAACCTAGTTGCATAAATATATTTTTACAGCTAAAACTTTTAAACTAAAACATTACATATTATAGATCCACTGCATAGATAATTTCACAAGGATTCCAAAAAGTCCTTATTTGCTATTTTATGAGTTTTCTACTAATTACTATGAATTTCCAAAGTTCAACACTGAAATCTGTAAAATTAAACCGAAAAAGAAAAACACTTTTGCCTCGAGGCCGCTGAACTATTCGCAAATCAAACCACCCAAAAAGGTCCTTCCCTGTACTATTCATATGAGTCTGTGTTTTTCATTTAACCCCCTCGCTTTAGTCGAATTCAAGCTCGAGGTGCTTGACGGAAATCACAACAGCGAGGTCGTCGAAGGCTCGCGGTGCTGGCCGGAGAAGGCTCGTCGGCGGCGGCTGATGAGCGGAGGAGCACCAGGGGTCTCTTGCGAACTCGCTGGTGGTCACGGATTGGCTTGAGACCACCCACGGCGCCTTGGCCGCAAGCGCCGGCGGCAAGGAGGCGGGCAGCCTGACTGTGACGGTACTCCGGCGGCCGTTGCGCCTAGAAAATCGGCGCTGCGAGCTTGGCATGGCACTGCGAAGCTGATGGTGGTGCTCGTGGAGAGCGAGGTGGCGTGGAGCATCAAGAGACGCGGCAATAGCTCGGAGCTCCGCCTGGCCATGGCGGACGCGGCCGAGACGACAAGCGAGAGCAGGAGGAGAAAGCTGAGAGCGACGGTGGGCTCTGGGGCAATGAAGGAGCGACCGTGGACCGCTCGGCATGGTATATGGAGGGCAGGGACGCGCGGCAGTGGAGGTGGGGAACACTGCGGGCGCATGGAGGCCACGTCCCGGACGCGTGGCTGCCGTTGGGGCATTCCACTGAACAGGTGGCAGGCACTGGAGCGGCCGTCGTGGAACACCATTTTGGGCCTGTTATGGGCCGATTTGGACTTTGGGCTTTTAACAAAGTTTGAAGTTCTGATGATGCTCTACTACTTTGATTAAGGGACCACAGACATTAGGGCTTTGAATTAGTAGATAATTAGTTCCAAACTTGCTAGTGTCAGCAATTTGACAGTGACAAGCAACATCCAAAATTGATGGTCAAAATGAAATGCAACTGGTGCCATCTTCTTGTATGCCCTTCTCTAAGATATAAGCTCCATCTTTTGTATTTGGACCAACTCGAGTCGCATAGCAAAATTTTGAGAACGCGACGTGCCAATGTACGGACATAGGATTACTTATGGGCTGGAAAATACAGCAACATTCAAACTTTGGTTCCTTATATGACTAGGTTAGAAGCTGTACTAGGCCATGAGGCTTAAACAAAACTTGTAGTACCCAACTTGATCTACAACTTCTATTAAGGGTCCTTGGACTGGTTCAGCATGGTTAGGAAGATACAAGACTCCCAACTAGGGTACTTGAAACTGAAACACAGTTTTGACTTAGCCAATTTCGTGGGACTCCAAATCAGCATTTTATTGAATCTTGGGAGCTCTATTTGACTAAGTTAGATGCTAAACTAGCTCTTGACTATTAAACAAAGTTTGTTCTACACAAGATGAGCTTCAACTTTTGTTTAAGGTCAAACCTCATAACTGGTACAGAAGTCAAACTTTCACTTTGGTCAAAGTAACAACTCGATAAAGCCTAAACTAGGGTTTTAGGCCAATTAAGGCATTTTCTTGACAATTGCTCAACATGAACCCTTCATGACTTTTGTTGTAGAGTCCCTCTAGAGTCATTTGGGCAAGTTTGCAAGGTTTGGTTGATGTTCTATAGTTCCATTAACTTAATGGGGCAAATTCCAATAGGAATGGAACTTATCATTTCATGTGACTTTTTGATTCCAAACTTCATGAAACTTTTCCAGGGATTAATATAGATAGTTATTGATGTGAGACATGTAAAGATACTTTGATAACAACACCCAAGAATATATCTTTTAATTGAGCCTATATGTAAGCAAGGGTGCAAATCCAAGTTTAGGTTAGGGTTTATTTCGATAGGTTTGACATTGGTATCGTCGTCTCCACTTAACCTATCATGTTTGAGCTCAAACCTACTGCTTAATTGGTGATAAACACCTGGGGTGTTACAGCCCTTCCCCCTTATCCGAATCGCATCCTGAGATTCGGAATGGAAGATCTTTTAAGGAAGAGAGACACGTTATCTAGTTCCCAACATCTGCTATAGCATTCAGCTACAAAGCTTCAACATCGGTGAACAATTTGGTCAAGGGCACTTTCTGATACTTACTCTTTATGGTAAAATTTGTCTGAAGAATTTCCTTCATTGACTTCCATGAAGCATTGTTACTTTGGGAGGAATTCAAAATAGCACAGTCCTTCATTCTCAACGTACGGAGATCGTTTGGTCCATGAGCGAACCACTAACAAGTATCTGAATCTTTAGTGAACACAGCATAGTCCATATGAACTTTACATTAGACCAAAATCTTCAGAAGTATACTCGTTAAAATGACTCTATGTTCACAAAGTTTGAAAAGCAGTCCTCTACCAAAATGGCTTAAGCACAACCTTCCAAAAGGGTGAGATCATAGACGACAAATATACTCTGAGGCTATAGGATACTGGCTAACCAATAGATAGGGTCTATGTTGGTCGTAAATGTTCCTTCATTTAGACACCAACCAATGGAAAACTACTTTAAGTTCCATGTGTGCAGTTCTTGATGAGGACATCGCCACGCTGGACACACCGACGCTATGGTCTTCCCCAAGTTGCAATTCGTCCCCAACTCAGCTGCCACGTCACCCTCGGATTCAGCAGACACGTCGTCACTGTTTTGGTCATAACTCTCGCATACGACATCGAAACGGGGCGTTCTTGGATGCGTTGGAAAGGGGACGACGACGCCGTCGTTTTGGATCTGGTCCCAGCTCCAGAAGGTCCATGAATCATTCTGTGTGACAACGACAAGGTGCTGCGTCACCTATTTGGGCCAACTTGGCCATGTATCGTGTCGGGCCTTAAGCCCAAGTTGTGGGCGCCCAACCTCTGGCCGTCCTCAACCCTAGGTCGAGTCTTAGACTATAAAAACAGCCGCCGCCGCTGCTAGACAATTGGGTTTTGTTTAGAGTCTAGTTTTCCATCGAGAAACTGAATCGTTCATTGTAACTGTGGTGACAAATCCTTTTACAGTGATCCAGGGCCCCTGTTCTTGATCTCCTCCACTGTGTCGATTAGTCCTTTGGAACCGAGTTCTTGAACCCTTAATTGATATTCGCATCATTCATATTTGCAATTTCAGATTGCGTGTTTTTACCTTCTTGCTTGTGTTCTTCGATTCGCTTGCAGGAAAAGCCTTCTTGGCGAGGTCAATCAAGTTGTGCTTGGTTGATAACCAACGGAGCAGTGGTGTAACGGTTGCGGGGTTCGAATCGTGTCTGATTTGAAGCCGGATCGCCAACGTCGAGATCTCCACAAGTCGAACTTACCGGTTACCTCTCGGAAGATCGGGCCTGTATCTCATCAGTTCTCTTTCTCTGATGACAACACTATATTATCTGAATCCGTCGAGGGGTCAGTGAATGTGATAGCTGACTCTGTCGGCTTCCTATTTCTGCCAACAGCTATTTAAAAGATTCTTTTATCCAAAGGCAACAGTTATCTGGGTTGAATCAGATGAAACTTCTTGGGTAAAAACATTTATAAGGTACCAAAGTATGTCATCATGGGAAAATGATTACCAAAGAAATAGCGAGGCTTTAAGTACAACAAAAGTTGTAATATTTACTAAACCGCGAGGAGTAGTCTACCACCAAGCGATTGAGTAAAATTTTCCTTGGTGACTTAGTTGTACTGTAAGTTGAGTTGACTTGCAGCATAACAACTTTATCAGGCCAACCTTTCACCATGAGACTTTCTCTTTAGGGTCATATAGCAGCTCTAAGATGGGAAATCTGTTGTTTGACACTTTTCAAATTGCTTTTGATTTGCAAATTTACTCGTAGAACCCTTGATTGTCCCAATAATTATTGATGAGAGAACATAAAAGCAAAGAGAAAGGGTGTCCAACAGGATCCTTAAGACCACTTAAGAGATCGTCCAATAGAGTAATGAACAAACCATTTGTGGCACCTAAGGGCACAAGGATGCTAATTGAAACTAGGTCATGCTTTCTCTAATTCTTCGCTTTAGCTGATAGAACACCTTGCACTATCTGTGTGATTGCCCAAGATGGAATTGACTTGGTCACAATGGCTGTGGAAGATAGAGTATCACTCAAGTTGTTGGCTAGTTGATCAACTTCTTGTTGGTTATTGCTCTGTAAGACATAGCCTTCGTAGCTACCAAGGAATTGTTACCTAGCTGAAGATTAACCTTCCTACTAGTACTAATTAGTTGTCTTTCAACACTAAAAGTTCCAAATCTTCTCTATTGACCACAACAATTGTGGTTGATGCAGAACAGATGGTTGCCATCGAAGTTAACAGATAAGGGGTCACACCAGAGATGGTTGATTTTGACGGTGTGGTCATTATGCATACAAAGGTTAAGATTTACATAATGTGACGATTGATTCTTATCCAACGAATGACTTGTCCAACCTTAAGTGTTGTGTGTCCTTTCTATCCAATAGGGATGATATATTTTTCTCACTAGATGGTGGTCGTCAATATTGGGACAACTAATTAGAGTCACTTGTCTACCACCTCTTGTGGTCTGTTAATGTTTATGTCAGTGACATGTTCTTCAAAAGTTATCCTCTTAGCAACTTCAGGAGTAAGCTCTAATACTTTTGGTTTGATATAAGGGTCTTGTTTTGATACGGTATGGGAAACAACCAAGGAAGAAGGTCACATGAACATCACATCAGCGTTGTTCTGCAATGGATTATGATTAGAAACCATGATACCAGCACATGCCGAGCAGCACAACCTTGTGTGTGCACCCACAGGAGGCTCTCGGTTTCGTCACGGCACCATTAGTTGCTACTCATAACACCATTACTGAACATACACCCGATGAGGAATTTCAAATGACACAGATTGGGTTGTCCGAACAAGCACCATACCAAGGAAGGATAGCAAGTAAAGGTAGTCACAAGGTTTAGAATCAACGAGGAGGCGATCCAAAATTAACACACACCACAAGGGAACATAGCTCAATTCCTAAAGACAACTGAGCAATGGACTCTTGCTTAAATTCTATGCACGACTTGCATCCACCGAGATGAGTTCTAGATAAAAGATTAATAGGAGATTCATTCGTGTTGGGCAACAACATGAGATCAAGACTGATAAACATCTCGAGACTGAGAAGGTTGGGGACGGATTAACCAACTTTAAAGCAGAAACCGATATGTCAACCAAAGATTGAGTTGATAAGGTAGATGCATGAATTTACAAGCAAACGATTTACATGCCATAGCAGAGAGACGTTACGTCACACTAGCTAACCTTTGGGAATAGGTAACCGGAAGGTCCAACATGGATTTGGGTACGTTCTCCACGACTGGCAACGTACGAACCATGGTCAAAGGCTAGCGTTGATGGAAGTTAACTTGGTTGGTTAGTCGATAAGGGTCTTCACAAAAAGGGTTGCAAAACATCCACAGCTTATGCAAACATATCGGAGAACTAAACTTTGGGCTTTCGGTCAAGCAAAAGCATGGATACAAACATTCAAGGACTAACCATCAAGTCTACAGGCTCAGGCTCCTAAGAGAGAGAACCTAATCGACGACAACAACTATATAATTACGTAACATAAACGTTTTTCTAGGATAAAGCTATGCGGCCCTCGTATGCTTACCGAGGACAAACGAGATGACAACTAGGGCACTACCTAGATAACAAGCACACATACAACATCACAATCAAGCAGTCGTTGGAGAAAATTCAAACGAATGGGCTTAAGCAACCAATATCAAGCACAAGGCTCACCCAAAACAAGCATGTATCTAAGCAAGAACTAACTACTAGTTGAGTCCAAACAAACGTTAGTTAAGGAAGCCAACTTAGCATGTGCCCAGAATCTGGACAGCAACGCAGTAGTTACTTGTTTCAACCATAACTGAGGTTATCGACATCCCACAAAGGTGATCCTAGACTTTCTAGAAAGCTTAGGAAGATGACTACACTTTGGTTATTCATACCAACAGCTAATTCATAGATTAATATGACCAAAAATGCTAATGTTTCAGATCTGTACCAATATGGACAGAAAACTGACAAGAACTTCAAAAATGCAAAACTGGAGTTCTAGGGACACAACAAAGCTGAGCCTTCACTTTATGTAAAGCTTATTAAGTTGTCTATAACTTTCTTATTATCATATTAAGATGATTCTATAGCTAACAAGGCCAAACAAGATAATGAAGACATCTCTGCCCAGATTTGGACAGATTCTGTCATTTCCCTTTGCAAGCTCATAACTAGAGATTTAGACCACCCCAATTAGTGCTATAGGACATTTTGGAAAGCTTAGAAAAAGTACTACACTTCTTCTATTATCTCCAAGACATGATTCCATATGCACACAGGTCAAACAAACCAAACATTCAGATCTATTCAGAACATTAGCAAAACTTGACCGTAAACTTTTAAAATTCATAACTCTCAACCCATAAGACCTAGGGTCATAAAATTTTTAGGACAAGCTAGATAAGTAAGTTTGCTACAACTTTGGTATTCTCTATAACTACAGAAAACACATTTATGACCACGAAAGCATCAATACAACAGCAACCATTCTAGCAGCCAACGTCCAACAAGCAAAACAAAGTTTGCCTTTGTTCTACTTAACAAGAGAGCACACAAACATGTCATCCTAGTAGCTCTAAATTTTTTTTACCTTAGACCAACACGAATTTAATTCATTCATGAGAATCCATAATTACTTAAGTGAGGTCTAAAGCATTTGCAAACTCTCGGGTGAACAACATATCCACCCCTTACCTAAACTAGAGGACATTTATAGGTTCAAGCAGGTAACCATACCTATTTCTAGCAAGGCTAAGTACACATTTTTCTCAAACAACATGGAGTAAGGCATTCTTATTTAGCTTCACTCAAGAAAGATAGTGTAACACATTGATCACAAGTTACACACTATAGAACAAGGGTTAGAGGAGCATAGCTATGCATAAAGCAACAATCAGGATGATGCATGCTTCGTCCTATTCGTCCTCACAAGATTGCCAACCTAAGGTGGCAATCACGTTCTATGTCGGTGGCATAACACGCACTCTCTCGATATATATCTAGTCGTCAGCTACATTCGACTTACGCATTCGTGGTTAGCGTACCTGCAGAAAAGTTTCATTGCAGCCCAACATTTCCCAATATAGCACATAATAAAAACAGAGAAGTAAAATTCTAAGTACTCCCATGTACATATACCCCCGTATATATACATGTAGCACCAAAACTACCCGAATCATCAATCACCCACAATTAAGTACCTTCATATATACATGTGTGTAACATGTAAATAATCCAGTAACCAAAACTAGCTCTCCCCTAGACCGCAGTTTGTATGGTCATGCTCTCACAACTCACACTTACCTGAGCGTAGGTGCGATGTTGCATAAAAGTAAACTAGCGACATATATGACTATTTCATATATGAAGGCTACCTCTAATCTGACACACCGGGTAGCATAGTGTGGGAGAGTTATCACACATACATACCTTGGCCTGGGCGTAGATGCATAAATAAAAAACCCCCAAGTTAGTACTTATATAAGCCACCTAATAATCCTTATATGGGCATAAGGAAATTGACCACTGACATACTTAGGTTTAAAATTTAGATTTCACACACCTATATATAACTATAAGTTGATAAAAGTGGTTTTAGAAAACAAAACCTTTGTTTTAAATACACATATGACATGTTTAATGTTGAATCTTGCTCCGATACCAGCTGTAACGGAACCGTCCAAATTATAAGAGCACAAGTACAAAAACAATCACCGAAGTGATCAAATTCTCGCACTTGAGCCCATATAACTCCGGTAGTCCAATGAAATAACGAGGGATTTCAAACCAACCAACAAACAAGCCAAGATCGTAGTGATTCAACATAACAAGTCACATGTTACAACCATTTCACAAGTAATTCAATATACATCGGAGTTCAACATAGTTATTACAACTTAAGTTCAAAAGTAGCGGAAGCAAAGCAATTTAAAACTAACAACACCCTTATTTCAAATACATGCTAGTACCAAGGTCGACTTCCAACAAAAGCATTAGAGAGAAGATAACTCAGAAGAATCATGCCCGTGATCACACTCCGCCTTTACGGCAGGAGCCAACCAACTCTTGCAGTCGCCATGATACATCACAACCTGCAACAAGTGGGGATAAAACCCTGAGTACGACAATGTACTCAGCTAGACTTACCCGTCAAAAACCAGAAATAAAGTGACACCAAGGATCATGCAAGACTGATGTAAAGTGGGCTAGTTTGACAACATTTTGCATAAAAGCTTATTATGGATAAGTAATCATTAATGCTTAAGCATCAAGTTAATTATCATTAACCTGTCATCTATATTAGAACCTGTACTAGAGCACTCACTTTATTAGGAGCAAACAATATTAACCATAGCAGGTATAAATTGAGGCAAACTTTTCCATCATTATCCAATTAACCATCCGTTCAATTTAATGGAATCTACGTTGCCGCTGCTCAAGTCAAGTGCTCACTAACTGGGAACGACGGCGATTCGAATCGAATTCCTATCCAACTGGAGGGGTATTTCTAACACTCACCGTGCAGACCCCTGCCAGGGTCGCACAGGCCACCTTTTCATATGATTCAGGAATCGCGGGTCCGAATGATGTCGCAACCCCAAGGGCGACACTCTGCCAGGTGATAGGGACTCTAACCCCCCCTTGGTCTCACGCCAATGTCCCCAAGCACATCCTTTCTCTCCTCCAAGAAGCAACCTACCATTCGATTCCCGGCCTGAACCATATTACTCGGCTTCGCGGTCGGAACGACTTATCCGGCCAACTAAGTGTTAGACTGCGTTCAACATGACTCAAGGACGTACAGCGAATCGGTCCTTAAACGACTCAGACGGGGATAGATCCACACCCAAGACCTCCATGCCTTGTTGCTTCACTATCGTCATCCCGCCCGGTCTCATTTCATTTTATTAACACATGGTTCCATTCCACGATAGCAAATATAGCCAACCGTGCCATATATGAATATCCCTACATCTCGCAGGTGACAGGAAATCACCTGACTTCTACCGCTTAAAGCAGGGCTAAGCATCTATTCGATCCTAGTCTATGTAGGATTCAGGGATTCATATATCTGGACAAGGAATGATATAATGCAGCAAGGTTTTCAACCAACTCCTACCACTTAATGCAACAATACTTATAACATATATATAATTAATTGCTTTTGAAGGTAGGAGGCTTATAATGCTCCGGGGCTTGCCTGGGATCCGACTCAAGTTAGTGTTGGTCAGATGAAACTCGCTGAGTACTTCCATCTTCGGGATAGTTCCACCAAACACCGTCTTCGGGTTTGGCTCCAACGCCACATCCTTCACACGTTTCTGCTAGCGTACCTATATGAGATGCAACCATGCATATATATGAATACATAGAAATGCAATAACACAACATTCATGCCAGCACACCAAGTTCACATGGGCACTAGAGTTAATCAACTTAACTATCACTTAAGCATCTCCTTAGAAGATGACCAGCATATCGATCATGACACAAGTCACACAAGATCTCAAGCACACTTAACACTAACAAGATGTATATCACTCTTAGAAATCAACATAGCAAAGCAAGTCAAGATGAAGCAACAACGATAACTGGAAAATGTCAATTTCTGCACTTGCAACCAATAGCTTCATAAATCAATCATATCTGAAGTTTTATAAATCCAAATGACTTGCAAGAAGACATTCTGGAAATCTTAGGAAAATATCTACATTTCATCTTTAATAATCTCAACATGATTCCCAAGTTATCATGATCAAACATGCCAATCTTTAAAGTCTGCACAGAAGGTAATTAAAATCTGACAGTAGACTTATTAAGCATGCAACTCTTAAACTATCAGACCTGGGATCATGAAAATTTAACACAAGCAAGATAAGATAATTATCTACAACTTTTGTATTTACCAAATTCACAGTAAACATCATTTACACCATGAAACTAGTTGCACGAGTAATACCACACATGCAGCCCAACAGCAGTGGTACAATTATAGACAGAAAACTGATAGAAACTTCAGAGAAGCATAAATAGAGTTCTAGACCTCCAACAAACATGATTCTCAACTTTATGGAAAGCTTATAAAGTTACCTACAACTTTCTTGTAATCATCTTAAGATGATTCTACAGTTAACATGGTCAATTAATTAAATAATTGCATCTCTATCCAAAATATGGACAGAATCTGATATGCCACTTTAAACTGCTATAACTTGAGTTTTATAAATCCAATAATTATGGTTCTAGACTTTTTAGAAAGCTTAACAAATTTTGAACAACTTTTATATAAACATCTAGAACTAATTCAGCCACTAACAAGGTCACACATGGCACACAAAGCAATGCTGTTTGGGTTTGGGCAGAAACTGCCACAGTAGTTTAAACAACTATAACTAAACATATACTTAACCAAAAATTGTGTTCTTTAGCTTTTTGAAAAGCTTAAGAAAAGTACTACAACTCATTTATTGTCATCAAGGCATGATTCATAACTTAACTAAGCCAAACAATGCATATATGCAGAACTGTCCAGAATAGAAGCAAAGCAACATATAGCATTTGTTATTTTTATAGCTCCTAAACTATCAGCCTAAAATCTTGAAAGTTTTAATAGACATCATACATCACAAGAGTAACATGCCACAAAAATTTCACTTCATTTGGAATTATATATTTACAGTTATTAAAAATAACAAATCCAACTAGCATTCAAAACCTTGTTGCATAAATATATTTTTACAGCTAAAACTTTTAAACTAAAACATTACATATTATAGATCCACTGCATATATAATTTCACAAGGATTCCAAAAAGTCCTTATTTGCTATTTTATGATTTTTCTACTAATTACTATGAATTTCCAAAGTTCAACACTGAAATCTGTAAAATTAAACCGAAAAAGAAAAACACTTTTGCCTCGAGGCCCCTGAACTATTCGCAAATCAAACCACCCAAAAAGGTCCTTCCCTGTACTATTCATATGAGTCTGTGTTTTTCATTTAACCCCCTCGCTTTAGTCGAATTCAAGCTCGAGGTCCTTGACGGAAATCACAACAGCGAGGTCGTCGGAGGCTCGCGGTGCTGGCCGGAGAAGGCTCGTCGGCGGCGGCTGATGAGCAGAGGAGCACCAGGGGTCTCTTGCGAACTCACTGGTGGTCACGGATTGGCTTGAGACCACCCATGGCGCCTTGGCCGCAAGCACCGGCGGCAAGGAGGCGGGCAGCCCGATGGTGACGGTACTCCGGCGGCCGTTGCGCCTAGAAAATCGGCGCTGCGAGCTTGGCATGGCACTGTGAAGCTGATGGTGGTGCTCGTGGAGAGCGAGGTGGCGTGGAGCATCGAGAGACGCGGCAACAGCTCGGAGCTCCGCCTGGCCATGGCGGACGCGGCCGAGACGACAAGCGAGAGTAGGAGGAGAAAGCTGAGAGCGACGGTGGGCTCTGGGGCAATGAAGGAGCGACCGTGGACCACTCGGCATGGTATATGGAGGGCAGGGATGCGCGGCAGCGGAGGTGGGGAACACTGCGGGCGCATGGAGGCCACGTCCCGGACGCGTGGCTGCCGTTGGGGCATTCCACCGAACAGGTGGCAGGCACTGGAGCGGCCGTCGTGGAACACCATTTTGGGCCTGTTATGGGCCGATTTGGACATTGGGCTTTTAACAAAGTTTGAAGTTCTTATGATGCTCCTACAACTTTGATTAAGGGACCACAGACATTAGGGCTTTGGATTAGTAGATAATTAGTTCCAAACTTGCTAGTGTCAGCGATTTGACAGTGACAAGCAACATCCAAAATTGATGGTCGAAATGAAATGCAACTGGTGCCATCTTCTTGTATGCCCTTCTCTAAGATATAAGCTCCATCTTTTGTATTTGGACTAACTCGAGTCGCATAGCAAAAGTTTGAGAACGCGACGTGCCAATGTACGGACATAGGATTACTTAAGGGCTGGAAAATACAACAACATTCAAACTTTGGTTCCTTATATGACTAGGTTAGAAGCTGTACTAGGCCATGAGGCTTAAACAAAACTTGTAGTACCCAACTTGATCTACAACTTCTATTAAGGGTCCTTGGACTGGTTCAGCATGGTTAGGAATATACAAGACTCCCAACTAGGGTACTTGAAACTGAAACACAGTTTTGACTTAGCCAATTTCGTGGGACTCCAAATCAGCATTTTATTGAATCTTGGGAGCTCTATTTGACTAAGTTAGAGGCTAAACTAGCTCTTGACCATTAAACAAAGTTTGTTCTAAACAAGATGAGCTTAAACTTTTGTTTAAGGTCAAACCTCATAACTGGTACAGAAGTCAAACTTTCACTTTGGTCAAAGTAACAACTCGATAAAGCCTAAACTAGGGTTTTAGGCCAATTAAGGCATTTTCTTGACAATTGCTCAACATGAACCCTTCATGACTTTTGTTGTAGAGTCCCTCTAGAGTCATTCGGGCAAGTTTTCAAGGTTTGGTTGATGTTCTATAGTTCCATTAACTTAATGGGGCAAATTCCAATAGGAATGGAACTTATCATTTCATGTGACTTTTTGATTCCAAACTTCATGAAACTTTTCTAGGGATTAATATAGATAGTTATTGATGTGAGACATGTAAAGATACTTTGATAACAACACCCAAGAATATATCTTTTAATTGAGCCTATATGTAAGCAAGGGTGCAAATCCAAGTTTAGGTTAGGGTTTATTTCGATAGGTTTGACATTGGTATCATCATCTCCACTTAACCTATCATGTTTGAGCTCAAACCTACTGCTTAATTGGTGATAAACACCTGGGGTGTTACAGTCATTGTCATTCAATAAATTGCTCCAATAGTCTTTGTTATTTATCTCTTGGTATGTACTAGCAAAAGAAGCTTGGGTTCTAGTTCTAAAAAAGAAAAGAAAAAAAGAAAGAAGAAAAAGTATCGAATCCAAGTATTCTTCAAAATCTTCAAAGTTCAAAAGAGAGAAGTATCCCCTCAAGGAGCAAAGTAAGATAAGGTTTCCACCATGTTTTCACCCTCGCCATGTCACACTCTTTATCACCATTGTTCCACTATATATCCACCACCACATACATACCCATTCCACATATATAGGTCCACACACATGCACATCATGATCTAAGGGTATGATCTCCCCTCCAAGGATCCCAGTTTTGATTAGGTAATACATACCAGGTAAGTATGCTACATCCTTGAAATACCTTCAGCTCCACATAAGCTTGATAGTTATAGGGAGAGAAGAGGGAAGGTATGATGCTACTCTATCTTATGCCAAAAATACCACAAATCTTGAGAGAAGAGAAGGCAGAACACCATTGTTGCCTTAAAGAGGAATCTATAAATACCACATATGAGAGACTTGAAAGGATCATACGAAGAAATCTCTGAGTTTTATTTTGAAAACCTTGCAAAACTCCAGAATAAAGGTTGATCGAAGAGCGTGAGACATAGTGCTTGACTTGATCATTCTGCTTTTCAACTACTCAAGACCCAAGTGAAGGTTACAAGCCCCACGGCTGAAGGTAATATGGGAAAGTTGGAAGTTGAAATAGTTTATTCTAACCCGGAGGAGAGTTTTTGTTTGAACATCGGTGTACTCTTGAGGTGTGAAAGCATTGTAGCAAACCCTAATCCATCATATTAAACCAAACCACGTTTGCTAAGGGACTAGCAAAGGGTAAGCTTGGGAGAGTTTGTTGACGTTAATTAACTCCAATCTTTAACCGTCAACTACTTTAGGAAAATGTCTAAAATAATGTGTGAAATTGGGTTATAGGGGTTTATTCTAATGAGTTCCACGAGTTGTGTTGTTCTCACTTATTTTGCAGGATATTTGATATTTTGCCATATAAAAGTATCTCAAGTGAAGAATCTGAGTACACCATTGCGGAGAGTTTGTCGAGACGATCAAGACTGACATATTATTTGTCATATTTGGAGCACCGGAGGAGAAGTCCTCGATGAGTACAACTTGGAAGACTCTAGAAGACCCTAGAACCATCATCATCACAAGACTAGGGACTAAACCGACAAGATTCCATAGCTTTGCGAAATAATCTTTTTATGGGATTTATCCAGAAGCTGGAAGGAAGTAATCCACTCAAAACACGACTCATTATGCGAATGGATCGGAAAATGGCACTAGAAGGATGTAGAAGACACTAGAAGGCACGAGAACAAAGCGGAGGCCCGGTGGCTGCCAGGTGGGACCGGCCGGCCCCACATGTCAGGACGGTCGGCCTGGCTCCCCTGCCAAGTGGGTCCCCTTTCGCATGGCAGCCTCCAACCGATCTCTACGATGCATCTTAACCTATGTTTCATGTCGGTTTGATCCAAGGGCTGCGGTTCATCCCACCGGGCTATATAAGCAGAGACAGACCCCCCCTGAGGCAATCAATCAATCTATCATCCATAATTGTTCAGTTCAGGGTAGTCCCTCAAAAGGATAACCTAGAGCTCCACCATCTAGGGCATAGCTAGAATATAACAATAGGAATTAGAGGAGGCAAGCAACGCTTGGATTCCAGATCTAGTCGCGAGGAGGCTAGGTATAGCCTTGTACTTCTCTCTTGTATTCAACATTATTAATCTATTTGTGCTATTTGTCTTCTAGTTCATTGTGTTCATCTTCTAGTTCGTCTACTTGTTCTTCTAGTTCATCTTGTTCATCTTATAGTTCATCATATTCTTGTCTAGTTCGTCATTCTAGTTCTTCTAGTTCATTGTGTTCTTGTCTAGTTCATGTTGATCCTCTAGTTCTTGTTCTAGTTTGTGTCACACCCGGTTTTCTAAAGAACAAAACCAGGCTAATCATATGTGTGCCCATGAAGTCCACACATATGCCAGAATGAAAAAGTATCAGAAACAATGTTATTATATAACGTATACATAGCTATATTAACACTTACATCAGAGTATCGCGGAACGGTGACTAAACTTCAGGCTCTATTCTTCTCAGGGACGGCTGACTGGGGGTAACATACGCCTAGCACTTCTACTAGTCTTCTGGAAACCCCACTACACCTTTGTCCTTCTTCCGAGTAGCATCTTACTACACACTGGAGTGTGGGGGAAATAGCAAGAGTGAGTCCATGTCGAACTCAACAAGTATAACATAGGGTTCATGAGGCTCAAAAAGGCTAGACACTGTTTGACTACGTTTAGCTTTTAATCATCATATAATTAGCAATTGAGTAGCATCAAGGTAATCCAATCCCATTAATGAATCAATGATCAATTGTAATAAGGATAATGAATAGCATTAACATGAGCATAATTACAATCAACAATAATTAAGCATGATAAAATAATGGTGATCAACTATTCTGTAAGAATCCCCAAGGCCGCCCGTGTCCGTGGGCACGGCTAGTATACCAGTTTATTAAACTCTGCACAGAGGTGTACACTTTCACTGTGAGTCATGATTTCCAAATGTGTGGGTTTGCAAGGCCCAAAACATCGAAAACCATATAAAGCCATTCAAAAGTTCGTCTAACAAGTTAGGGCCATTAGATTCACTCGGCAGGCAGATGTAGAACCCCCCTTCCCAGTGGCACACAACTCACAGCCTATACACACTAAGGACAGGGGCTCGCCCTACACCCAACGTGGCAAGCCATTCTTACGCCATTTAAGGTAACCTCTAACAAGCTAGAAAAGGTCTCTTGAACAACTAGAGCCAGAGCCATATAGCCCTCACAGTTGTACTGTCAATCCCGGTTATCACTTACAGGTAAGTCCTTACGGAGAATAACTAGAGCATCAAAATAACCCACATGCTCTAGCCCCCTTTCAACAGAAATAAAATCATCTTAATTGGTTGATTGCATAATCCATTAGTCAAATTACAAGATCATTGTTCATAATTAAGCGCTAGCAGTAGCTACCCAAATGCACATCCCATAGGTGATAAGGAAACAAGATATCAATAGCTAAGTTATAATCTCTATGGTTGTCAAGGAGAATACATGCATATGTATGATAATTTTAGTGAATAGGACAACAAGGATGGTCCCATGTTATACTTGCCTTGATCAAAGCTTTCCTGATGATACTGCTGGTCTGGCTTAAAATAATACTTCTGATCGTCAAGAAACTGCTCACCGTCTATACTCGATCATCAAGCATCAACACACAATCATCCGAGCAATCATGCACGAAGCAAACAAAGAGACATAATTAAAACAGTACACCAACAGTAGCAAAACAGTATAAAAAGTTTGTAAAACCCTTCTACACGTTACTACGATCACACAGACGTAAAGATCACGAAATTCGGATTTAAAACGTGAAAGTTATGAATTTTCTAAGATTTCCTATAGATAAATAATTATTTTAATATAAACTCAAAAATTAAACTTTTCAAACCTACTGTACAGCTACACTAACATGTAGGGCTCGCAAATACAAACCTAACGCAACATGAACGGGTCAAATCAGAGTTAAAACGTGGAAGATATGGCCTAAACAAGATTGTATGTGTATACGTATTTCTATTGTATTTCGGGATTTATTTTTCTAAAGGAAAACGGCAATAAAGTGTGGGTGATGTCAGGATGATGTCATCATGCTAATAAGAGTTTAATGGACACGCATGGCTGCTCTGCTGTTGCACAAACTGGGTAGCCATGATTTGCATCTACTAAACAATTTATAAATAAAAACGCATTAATGTGAATATTAATCGAGTTAACATTTTAAGAAAGTGCCGACGCATGAACCTATGACATTTTAAATTTAAAGGAGAATGGCATAAACATTAATTATTCTAATCAAATATTTATAATTTATATAACCTGACACATATACAAGCACTAACCGAACCATCTCATGTTTTATATTTAAACTAAACAAATTATAATCAAGAACCATCTAATATTAATCGAGTTAAACCTAAATTGCTTTTTAATTAATTAAAGAGAGCACTCGCTAACTAAACATTAATCAAATTAATATCTAACTTATAAATTTCAAAGATGTAAGACATGTTAAACGTTGTTGCTAACACATAACTTCGATCGGCACGATCGCAACTTAACAAAAACAGAATTATAAGTCTAGATTACTTTTAATTAGAAAGCTTTTAATTTGAAAAGCATGTTGTATGCGTATTAATCAAATTAGTATTTTTAATGTAAAATTCAGAAATATGTGGCATGCTCATCGTAGCTGCTAATATATATCTCACGTTAGCAAAAGCACACAGCAGAAACAACGGATCGAGTTAGAGCTAGAACAGATGAACAACTTGGGATCAAAAGATGCTAAGACTGGACTACAAGGATCTAGATTTGTGCGGAAAGACTTATTGAGTGGATAGAAAGTTACGTAGTTCTCCACATGATCTGTGCTCACGTACCTGTGATGACCAAAGATGGATTGGGCACCCTGCCCACTCGGCCAACATGCTGCACCCACAAGGATGGTCGGCATTGAGTGCTAGCAATTGCCGTGATGAAGCCCCTGGCTATGACGGGCTGGTAGGAAGTTTAGCTTGGCGAGATTTAGCATGTCCGTGGTAGCTTCCTTCAAGATGCATGGATGGACAAGCGGACAAGGTTGATCGGCTCAACATGCATAGGGTAGTCAGACGACGATCTCGTGCAAAGATCACAGGAACACACGAACGTGAGCGGGGGACATATGAGAATTATTAGAGGGGACAGATCGATTGATATAGGCTCACCAGCGTCAGACACGGAAGACGTTTGATGGAGAACAGAGTCGGCCATTAGAAGATGACCACGACACGGCCTTCTCGTGATGTGGCGAGTTTCTGGCAAGGGTTAGACAATGGCCACAAACAGCGTGCGAAGTCTTGAGACAGTGGTGTGGTTTTCTCCATCGGCCTCTCTGTGGCGTCGATCGTAACGCAGCTAGGGCATGGAAATGAAGGCGGCGGCGGCAGCAGGGCTAGACATTAATCTTCGATGGATAGAATTCAGATTTTCAAGGGTTTCCAAAAGAAAGATACATGAAGCGGAGCTGGCTATTTATGGACGGCATGGCGTAATGAATATGGAGTCCTTGGCTTGCACGGCATATATCCTTGCACGGCATATATCGCAGATACTAGATTGGAAAGGAAGCAACCGGCCGACGCTGTCTATCATCGTTAAAGTTAAAGCATATGAGCTCGTTGCTTGCTTCTTTGATCTATGTCCTCTCGTCAAAGAAAAATGGGCCAAGAAACAAAAACAAAAGAACAGGTAAAACATAGATCAATGCTAGAAAGAATTGTATAGACCTTGATCTATTAGTCAAAGAACCAAAAGGTTTGGATTAGAGTTATCATTACTTATTCTCGGAATTAATTAATTTCGTGAACAAAAATAATTCTAGAAAAGTCCAGAATTGATATTTAAGCCATGAAAAATACTCGGCGGCGTTGGCAACTAGCTCGGGCGTGAGACGTTGAATTGCCGTGAAAAAGAAACGAGGCGATGACTTATATAAATATAGGAGGCTCATCCAATTGACTGTACGTGTCTTTCGATTCCAGCTTGGTGGGACTGCACATAAGCGACAGGAAAAAGAATTGCACTTGCATGCACGTATACATATATATGTATATTTAAGATACGGCGAGAGGTGGAGGGAGCTACGAGCGGCGGCTCGCGATAAGGGTTGTACTTCTGAAACCAGGGCGTCGAGGGCTACGCCGGCATATATATAGTCGTAGAGTTTGGAAATTTTTCGAATTTTCTTAATTTCAGGATTATTTTAAATTCCACGAATAAAATAATTCCAGAAAATCTAGAATTACCTTTTTGGCCGTGAAAAATAGCCCGGAGCTCAGAAAATCACAGGAAAAATCCTAGAGACTCTTGGAGAGATAAGGAACTCAAATAAATGAGTTTGGACTCATGAAAAGATTGATGAAGAGATCAAGGAAAAAGATTAAGCTCACGGAAACTGAAATTTTAAATCCAGAAAATGCCAAAAAGTTTTCCGATGAGAAGTAAACGTCGTCCTATGATATTTTGAAAATAATAGCACTCACCAACACCAAAGACAAGCATCACACAAACACCACATTATCAAATTAATATGAAAAAGTTTAAAACCACAATTTTCTATATTTAAATTAGCAACAACTTAACTTATCTAATAAATTTATTCAAATATTGAAATCATTTATTTTATTTAGTATTTTTCATGCACAACCCAAAATAGGAAATTTTGGGTGTGACAAATCTACCCCACTTAACAGGAATCTCGCCCCAAGATTCGGAGAGACTAGGGAGAAAGATAAAGTTGATTTTGCAAATCTTCATGCTTCTCTGATCAACTCTTATCCAATGATGATGCCACAAGCTCAAAACCCACTTTGTAAAGGTATCCTTTAGGCACTTACGATCCTTGTAGATGGTTCCAACAGGTTACCCACCCTAAGAAAAGATACTTGTGCTCGATAATGACTTTGCAACCATGTAGATAGCTGATGCTTCCAAGTGACAAAATAGAACGTATAAAACCGCCATCTTATATCGTCTTTGGTTCGACAACCCCTCTTAAGAAGAGATCAACTAGAGAACACCAATAGATAGATTACATTTGTTTCTGAGTGATAACTACCATCATGTCCTTCTGACATCCCAAAGAGATTCATGAGCATATGCAAGAACAAGTAACCTGCACTTCCTCGCATGCAGAAAAATAGCAGTGCAGAAATACAGTTATAACTCGAGTTCTATGAAACCTATGATATTTTAGCTTATACCGTTGGAAAACTTATAAAATTTAATACAACTTTCTCCAGATTCTGTAGTCAAGGTAGTCGAAAAGTATGCACAATAGAAATTCTTCCAGATTGCTGACAGCACAGATGCGTCGCCTTGTGATTTTCATAACTCCCAAACCATAATAGCTATCAGGGTGGTTCTTACAGTCAGAGAAAGATATTGAAGTCTACTGTTGTCCAGAATTTATCCATGATTTTTGGGCAGCCAAAGATATAGGTATAAACTAAGAAAGACAGACTGTTCTAAAAAAACAGGATAAGGCAGAAACGAGATTCAGAGAGACTAGAGAGGTAGATAGCACTAATCTTCAAGTCTTCATATTTTTTTGATTTGTGCTGATGAGATACAAGACATGGATCAAGGATAGCCAAAAGATGACAAGAAAGATAAAGTTTGATCTTTAGTCCTTCATACCTTGTCGCTCGAGATTAAAGATGGTAGCTGACGCTACCCCACTTAACACATATTTTGGTCCACCTGGCGATGTCATTGAAGACAACACTTTCTCTAAAGCTTGCTGCTACTGATTAGTCCTTCATGTGTTGATCCTCCATTAAGATGAGATAAAGAAGGTAGCATGACAACCAAGGGTAGGCAAAGATGATATAGGAAAAAGACAACAAGAATTAGGATTGATCGAAGGTTAGGTAGGTCAAGAGAGGATACTACCCCACTTTAACATAGATTGAGCTAATTCTCAAGACGTATACCTTCCGAGCTACCTTTGAAACATGAGAACAAATACAACACACAAGCAACACATCAAGCACAACAAGCACACATCACATCATCAGTACTACACGTGCTTCTTCAATAATGGTGGTCATCCTAAGGAAAAAGTATGGATGATGAAAGGCCATCGAACTTTTGAAAAAGGTGAGATCAGAAAACTTCTAGTAAAAACAACATAAAACAAAATCAAGGGAGTAAGAAATAATAGCTCAAAGGAAGCTATCAAGGAGAGGATACAACAAGACAAGGAAGAGGAATAGTCAAAATCAATGAGTCAAGGGATGACAAAATAGTTTTATCGTAAAATGAGTTTTAGAAAACGTCCAGTGCTACTTGGCATACGTCCTACAGTCAACACCGCTCTGATACCACTCTGTCACACCCGGTTTTCTAAAGAACAAAACCAGGCTAATCATATGTGTGCCCAGGAAGTCCACACATATGCCAGAATGAAAAAGTATCAGAAACAATGTTATTATATAACGTATACATAGCTATATTAACACTTACATTAGAGTATCGCGGAACGGTGACTAAACTTCAGGCTCCATTCTTCTCAGGGACGGCTGACTGGGGGTAACATACGCCTAGCACTTCTACTAGTCTTCTAGAAACCCCACTACACCTTTGTCCTTCTTCCGAGTAGCATCTTACTACACACTGGAGTGTGGGGGAAATAGCAAGAGTGAGTCCATGTCAAACTCAACAAGTATAACACAGGGTTCATGAGGCTCAAAAAGGCTAGACACTGTTTGACTGCGTTTAGCTTTTAATCATCATATAATTAGCAATTGAGTAGCATCAAGGTAATCCAATCCCATTAATGATTCAACGATCAATTGTAATAAGGATAATGAATAGCATTAACATGAGCATAATTATAATCAACAATAATTAAGCATGATAAAATAATGGTGATCAACTATTCTGTAAGAATCCCCAAGGCCGCCAATGTTCGTGGGTACGGCTAGTATACCAGTTTATTAAACTCTGCACATAGGTGTACACTTTCACTGTGAGTCATGATTTCCAAATGCGTGGGTTTGCAAGGCCTAAAACATCGAAAACCATATAAAGCCATTCAAAAGTTCGTCTAACAAGTTAGGGCCATTAGATTCACTCGGCAGGCAGATGTAAAACCCCCCTTCCCAGTGGCACACAACTCACAGCCTATACACACTAAGGACAGGGGCTCGCCCTACACCCAACGTGGCAAGCCATTCTTACGCCATTTAAGGTAACCTCTAACAAGCTAGAAAAGTTCTCTTGAACAACTAGAGCCAGAGCCATATAGCCCTCACAGCTGTACTGTCAATCCCGGTTATCACTTATAGGTAAGTCCTTACGTAGAGTAACTAGAGCATCAAAATAACCCACATGCTCTAGCCCCCTTTCAACAGAAATAATATCATCTTAATTGGTTGATTGCATAATCCATTAGTCAAATTACAAGATCATTGTTCATAATTAAGCGCTAGCAGTAGCTACCCAAATGCACATCCCATAGGTTATAAGAAAACAAGATATCAATAGCTAAGTTATAATCTCTATGGTTGTCAAGGAGAATACATGCATATGTATGATAATTTCAGTGAATAGGACAACAAGGATGGTCCCATGTTATACTTGCCTTGAGCAAAGCTTTCCTGATGATACTGCTGGTCTGGCTTAAAATAATACTTCTGATCGTCAAGAAACTGCTCACCGTCTATACTCGATCATCAAGCATCAACACATAATCATCCGAGCAATCGTGCATGAAAGCATCTAGGCCCCAAGGTTTGGTTTCGGCAATTGATGACAACGCTTTATTACCATGACTAACGTGTGTTTTGCAGAAACTTTGGTAAGTTAGGTCATGGAGGTTATAACTACTTTGGGCACCATGGTATTCATGTCCCTTGATGGAAATCATTTCGGTTTTCAAAAGAGTGACGTCAAGATTAAGAACGGTTAGTTCCGGATGTTGAGGTGTTGAGATACATTCGGAATAGTCGTTAGGATCTTCGTTTTTCTCTTTTTTGGCCATACTATAAAGGGGGGCATGAGCGGGTAGCTTGACCTAGGCGAGTCCTATGTTTAGGTGTGGTGCACACTTGTTAAACTTGGCGCTAGGCAGCTCTAGAATAGCTCAAAGTTCAGTTGGAAGCAACTTGGTTCAAGTTGCGACGCGTTTCGGAAAGTTTCGGGTCGTTTTCCCCTGACCGGACGCGGTCTTCGGCATGACCGGACGCGTCCGGTCAATACTTAACCGTGACTAGGGTTTGGCTCTGATGACCGAACGCGGTCCCTGCGAGGACCGGATGTGGTGGTCAGAGGCCGACACGTGTCACTTGAGGGAAACACCCGATCGGACGTGACCTGGGTGTGATCGGCGCGTCCGGTCACAGTCCAGTAAGGTCCAGAGACGACCGGACGTGTCCGGTCATCACCGATCGGACGCGGTCGCGCGTCCTGTGCGATTATAGTATGCTCCCTACACGATCGGACGCGTCCGGTCACCCCTGACCGGCGCGTCCGGTCACTCAGTTGAATTTTTGGTTTTCGACCGTTACGAGCGACCGGCGCGTCCGGTCAGTCCGTGTTTTGCTGAGTCAGCGGGTAACGGTTCGTTTTGTCTGTGGGGTGTATAAATACATCCCCACCACCTCTTTTAGAGGTCTCTTGCTCATTTGATCAGCTGAGAAAACCTTTTAGAGTGCAAGGGAGTGCAAGAGCTCTAGTGAGGATAGAGATTTGAGAATCAAAGCTTGAGAGTTCCTCACTAGCCATTAGACACTAGCAAGTGTGCATCCACCTTCTCATTTGGGCTCGTTATGGTCAAGTGAGAGTTCTAGCTTGTTACTCTTGGTGATCGCCATCACCTAGACGGCTTGGTGGTGATTGGGAGTTTGGTGATCATCTGGCGGAGCTTGTGGATGACCCAACTCATCTTGTGAGCGGTTTTGGGTGATTCACCGCGACGGAGTGTCGAAGAATCAACCCGTAGAGAGCACTTGATCCTTGCGCGGATCAAGGGGGAGCTACACCCTTGCGTGGGTGCTCCAACGAGGACTAGTGGGGAGTGGCGACTCTCCGATACCTCGAAAAAACATCGCCGTGTTCCTTGCCCTTTACATTCAAGCATTTACATTCTCGTATTTACTTTCATTGCTTGATTTACATTCCTAGAATTGCCATGCTAGACTAGGATTGGAAACTAGGGTGCAAAACTTTTTATCGGTAGACTCTCTAGGAACACAAGTAGGCACTAGGGGTGAATTCCGGCTTGTAGGATTTAATTCTTGTAATTAATTTTTAGAAAAGCCCAATTCATCCCCCCTCAAGGGAGGAAAGGCATACATTGTTGGTGATTGGCTCACCGACATTGAATCATCTTGTGAGTCCTCTGAAGATGAGAGCAATGATGAGAAAGAGAAGGTTGCCACTTTTGTAATGGGGCCATCATCTTCACCGACATCTTCATCACCACCTTCACCGCCTCCTTCACCATCATCGTCCACTACTCACCTATGCCTTATGGCCAAGGGTGAACGAAAGGTACAAAACCATGATAGTGATGACGATGATGATAGTGATAGTGATGATGAATATGATGCACCTTCTTATGATGAACTTGTAAAATTGTTGAACAAATATACTAAAATCATAAGAAGGACAAGAAATGAAAATGATGAACTTCAAAATGAAAATGAATCACTCTCATCAAAGCTTGAAAATGCTCAAAAGACTAGTGGTGAGCTTAGAGATCAAAATGAAGTTATGTCTTCTCATCTCAAGGAGCTCAAAACCTCTAATAAAGAGCTTAAAGATCAACATGATAAGCTTGAGAAGAAGCATGATGAGCTCATCACTAGACATAACTCTCTAAAAGACAAATACACCACATTAAAAATTGACTATGATAGTCTTGTGGTTGCTAATGAACTTGCTCTTGAGACACATGATGCTACTAACAATGTTGTTAAGTGTGATATAGCTACATCATGTGATGACTTGATCATTGAAAGCATTGAGCAAGGTTCTAGTAGCAAAGGCAAGAGTGTGGTTGAGGCAAGCAACTATGATGATTATGCCAAGATCAAGTGTGAGAATGAGAAGCTTGCAAATGAGAACAAGAAGCTTAAAGGTTTGATGGCTCTTGAGAAGCAAACAACAAATGAGTCACTCATTGAAGAGAACAAAAAGCTCAAGCAAGAAAAAGAGCATCTCAAGACCGGTCTAAGCAAGTTCACAAGAGGTCAATATTTGCAAAGTGAGCTCCTCATGAACACCGTAATGAAGATGGATAGAAGTGGTATTGGGTACTTGGCAAATCAAGATAAGAAGGCAAAAGCTCAACAACAACAAAGCAAGTCAAAGCCCAAGCCAAAGAGATGTGTTGAGTGTGGTCAAGAAGGTCACTTTGCTCATGAATGCAAAACTCCACCACCACAACCCTTGCGCAAGCATGCTAGACCCTTTGCCTTCAATGCTCATTACATGCTAAGAAAAGATTCAAATGGAAAGATGAAAGTCATATTTTTGGGTCCCCCAAACAAGAATAGGCCAAAGAAAATATGGGTTGCCAAGTCACTAGTTGAGAAAGTTAAGGGCCCCTCTCAAGTTTGGGTCCCTAAACAAAAAGCTTGATCTCTTGTGTGTAGGTGAACTACAAGACCGGTGGATCTCATTGGGTTATTGATAGTGGTTGCACTCAACATATGACCGGTGATCCTCGTATGTTCACCTCCATTGAAGAGAATGGGATATGTCAAGAGAAGATCACATTTGGGGATAATTCAAAGAGCAAAGTCAAGGGTATAGGCAAGATTGCAATATCAAATGATCACTCTCTCTCAAATGTGCTCTATGTTGCTTCATTGAGTTTCAACTTATTATCCGTTGGGCAACTTTGTGACCTTGGCTTCCAATGCTTGTTCACACCAAATGAAGTGGAAGTATCAAAGATAGATGACAAGCAAGTGATATTCAAAGGCTTTAGATACAACAATCTTTATCTTGTTGACTTCACCTCCGAAGATGCAAATTTGATGACATGTTTGTTCACCAAGACCTCACTTGGTTGGCTTTGGCATAGGAGGCTTGCACATGTTGGAATGAGCACTCTCAACAACCTATTGAAAAAAGAACTAGTGAGAGGATTGAAGGATGTGAAGTTTGAAAAGGACAAACCTTGTAGTGCATGTCAAGCGGGCAAACAAGTTGCAAACACTCATCCAACCAAAGCTTTCATGTCAACTTCAAGAGTGCTAGAACTTCTACACATGGATTTGTTTGGGCCTACAACATACAAGAGCTTGGGTGGTAATCTCTATTGTCTTGTAATAGTGGATGACTACTTAAGGTATACATGAACTTTTTTCCTTCATGACAAATCCGAAGTGGCAAATTGCTTCAAGAAGTTTGCAAAGAGAGCTCAAAATGAATTTGAAGTCAAGATAAAGAAGATTAGAAGTGATAATGGCAAAGAGTTTGACAACACCAACATTGAAGCTTATTGTGATGAAATTGGAATCAAGCATGAGGTCTCTTCAACCTACACTCCTCAACAAAATGGTGTAGTTGAGAGAAAGAACCGGACTTTGATCACCCTTGCAAGAACAATGCTAGATGAGTACAACACTCCGGAAAAGTTTTGGGCTGAGGCAATCAACACCGCATGCTATGCTTCAAATCGCCTCTTCCTACAAAAGTTTCTTGGCAAAACCCCCTATGAGTTGCTTAATGGGAAGAAGCCGGACGTCTCATTCTTCCGGGAGTTTGGTTGCAAATGCTACATCTACAAGAAGCGTCAACACCTAGGGAAGTTTCAAAGACGTTGTGATATTGGTTTTCTTGTTGGTTACTCATCAAAGTCCAAAGCATATAGAGTATTTAACCATGCCACCGGTTTGGTTGAAGAAACATATGATGTGGAATTTGATGAATCTAACGGCTCCCAAGGAGCAATTGAGAATTGTGATGATGTAGGTGATGAACCCTTGAGGGAGGCCATGAAGAACATGCCCGTGGGAGACATCAAGCCAAAAGATGATGAAGACGATGTACAAATCATCGATCCACCATCTTCATCACGTGTGCCTCAAGATGATGACAAGAATGAGAGAGTTGAAAATGAAGACACTTATATCTCTCATGAACAAGCCGAGGCACAAGCTCAAGATGTTGATGCTCCCCATCCACCTCCTCAAGTGGTTGATAGAAGAAATTCACCTCTACTTCAAGCACATCCACAAGAACTCATCATAGGGAGTCCTACTAAGGGAGTAATGACTCGATCTCAAAAGCTTGCTTCTTTTGTTGAACATCACTCTTTTGTCTCTTGTGTTGAACCTAAGAATGTAGAAGAAGCTCTTCAAGATCCGGATTGGGTGAATGCCATGCATGAAGAATTGAACAACTTCACCCACAATCAAGTATGGACACTTGAAGAGCATCCTAAAGGCGCAAGAGTCATTGGAACCAAGTGGGTGTTCCGAAATAAGCAAGATGACCAAGGCATAGTAGTGAGGAACAAGGCAAGACTAGTTGCAAAGGGGTTCTCTCAAGTTGAAGGCCTTGATTTTGGAGAGACCTTTGCACCCGTTGCAAGACTTGAAGCCATTCGTATCCTCCTTGCATATGCATCACATCATGATATGAAACTATATCAAATGGATGTGAAAAGTGCATTCTTAAATGGCTTTATAAATGAACTAGTCTATGTTAATCAACCTCCCGGGTTTGAAGACCCTAGATATCCTAATCATGTTTATAGGTTGTCCAAGGCGCTATATGGGCTCAAGCAAGCCCCTAGAGCGTGGTATGAGCGCCTCCGAGACTTCCTCATTGAGAAGGGCTTCACCATTGGGAAGGTCGACACCACACTATTCACCAAGAAGCTTAATGGGGAGATCTTCATTTGTCAAGTGTATGTTGATGATATCATCTTCGGGTCAACAAATGAAGATCATTGCAAGGAATTTGGTGAATTGATGTCGAAGGAGTTCGAGATGTCAATGATTGGTGAGCTCACTTTCTTCCTTGGTTTTCAAGTCAAGCAAATGAGAGAAGGGTGAAAGCATCTAGGCCCCAAGGTTTGGTTTCGGTAATTAATGACAACACTCTATTACCATGACTAACGTGTGTTTTGCAGAAACTTTGGTAAGTTAGGTCATGGAGGTGATAACTGCTTTGAGCAAAGTGGTATTCGTGTCCCTTGATGGAAATCGTTTCGGTTTTCAAAAGAGTGACGTCAAGATTAAGGACGGTTAGTTCCGGATGTCGAGGTGTTGAGACACATTCGGAATAGTCGTTAGGATCTTCGTTTTTCTCTTTTGGCCGTACTATAAAGGGGGGCATGAATGGGTAGCTTGACCTAGGCGAGTCCTATGTTTAGGTGTGGTGCACACTTGTTAAACTTGGCCCTAGGCAACCCTAGAATAGCTCAAAGTTCAGTTAGAAGCAACTTGGTTGAAGTTGCGACGCGTTTCGAGAAGTTTCGGGCTGTTTTCCAGGCACCGGACGCGGTCTTCGGGAGCACCGGACGCGTCCGGTCAGTACGCTACCGCGCTAGGGTTTCGGCCTTGACCACCGGACGCGGTCCTCGCGAGGACCGGACGCGGTGGTCAGTGGCTGACACGTGTCACTCAGGGAAAACGCCCGTCGGACGCGCCCTGGCTGTGATCGGCGCGTCCGGTCACAGTCCAGTAAGGTCCAGAGAGGACCGGACGCGTCCGGTCATCAGGCATCGGACGCGGCCTGGCGTCCGGTGCGAGTACAGTAAGCACCCTTGCACGATCGGACGCGTCCGGTCAACCCTGACCGGCGCGTCCGGTGGTTCAGTTCAAAATCGCGTTTTGACCGTTACGGGCGACCGGCGCGTCCGGTCAGTTGCACCGGCGCGTCCGGTGACCCCGTGTCAGAAAGTAACGGTTCGTTTTCTTTGAGGGGTGTATAAATACAACCCCTCCACCTCTTTTAGAGGTCTCTTGCTCATTCAAACATCTGAGAAAACCCTTTAGAGTGCAAGGGAGTGCAAGAGCTCTAGTGAGGATAGAGATTTGAGAATCAAAGTTTGAGATTCCTCACTAGTGATTAGAGAGTAGCAAGTGTGCATCCATCTCCTCATTTGGGCTCGTTGTGATCAAGTGAGAGTTCTAGCTTGTTACTCTTGGTGATCGCCATCACCTAGACGGCTTGGTGGTGATTGGGAGTTTGGTGATCATCCGGCGGAGCTTGTGGATGACCCAACTCAAGTTGTGAGCGGTTTTGGGTGATTCGCCGCGACAGAGTGTCAAAGAATCAACCCGTAGAGAGCACTTGATCCTTGCGCGGATCAAGGGGGAGCGACACCCTTGCGCGGGTGCTCCAACGAGGACTAGTGGGGAGTGGCGACTCTCCGATACCTCGGAAAAACATCGCCGTGTTCCTTGCCCCTTTACATTCAAGCAATTACTTTCTCGTACTTACTTTCATTGCTTGTTTTACATTCCTAGAATTGCCATGCTAGACTAGGATTGGAAACTAGGGTGCAAAACTTTTTATCGGTAGACTCTCTAGGAACACAAGTAGGCACTAGGGGTGAATTCTGGCTTGTAGGATTTAATTCTTGCAATTAATTTTTAGAAAAGCCCAATTCACCCCCCCTCTTGGGCATCTTGATCCTTTCAATTGGTATCGGAGCCGTGTTGCTCCTAATTTAGGCTTTACCGCCTAGAGCAAGATGTCTAACGGGGAAGGACCACCTCCCACCTTTGAGGGGGATGATTTTCCATATTGGAAAATCCGCATGGAGGCGTATCTCGAAGCCATAGATGCCGGGTGCCTTAGAGCCGCAACCCAAGGGCTTCCCGCTATCAAGGATCCCGCAAACCCCATGGGTGACGAGGAGAAGTACGACCGGTGGAATGCAAAGGCCAAAAATGCACTCTACCGGGGCTTAGGCAAAGATATCTTCAATCGTGTGCGTAATGCAAAGAACGCTCATGACTTGTGGCAAAATCTTTGTGCTCTCCATGAGGGAACTAAGAGTGAGCGTGAGGAACGCTATCATATTGCTTTAAAGAAAATTAATTCTTTTGAGATGCTTCCCAAAGAAAGTGCTAATGACATGTACACTCGCTTGAATGTTCTTGTAGAGGACCTCAATGCTCTTGGGCTCACTCAAATGAGTCAATCGGATGTTGCAAGGAGGATCTTGAGTGTGCTTCCCGTTGAGAAGTATGGTCACATTGTCACCGTGCTTCATCAAAGTGATCTCTCCACCGCAACACCAACTCAAGTATTGGGGAAGATCAATGCTCATGAGATGTACATGCACATTACTCCGGAAGAGGGCTCATCATCTTCCAAGAAGAAAGACTTGGCCTTCAAAGCTAGCCATGACAAGAAGAAGAAGAAGGGCCAAGCCATGATCGTGCAAGAAAGCTCAAGTGAAAGTGATATCGATGATGAATCACTTGCACTCATGGTGAGGAAGACCACCAAGATGCTAAAGAAGCTCAACAAGAGTGGCATCAAGTTCGATGGCAAGAAAAAGAAATTCTTCACAAGTAGCAAGAGAAAGCCCATCTCGGAGATGGATTGCTACAATTGTGGTGAACTTGGCCACCTAGCTCATCAATGCCCTAGACCACCAAAAGACAAGTTCAAGAACAAGAACAAGGGCAAGAAAAATGATTCAAGTGATGAAGAAGATGAGAAGAAAAAGAACAAGCCATACAAGAAGAAGGATGGCAAGAAGAAGGAGTTCTACAAGAAGAAGAAGGGTGGAAAGGCTTATATTGTTGGTGATTGGCTCACCGACATTGAATCATCTTGTGACTCCTCCGAAGATGAGAGCGATGATGAGAAAGAGAAGGTTGCCGCATTTGTGATGGGACCATCATCTTCACCGACATCTTCACCACCACCTTCACCGCCTTCTTCACCATCATCGTCCACTACTCACCTATGCCTTATGGCCAAGGGTGAACGAAAGGTACAAAACCATGATAGTGATGATGATG
The DNA here is from genome assembly GCA_038087645.1 of Saccharum hybrid cultivar R570. Taxonomy (NCBI): domain Eukaryota; kingdom Viridiplantae; phylum Streptophyta; class Magnoliopsida; order Poales; family Poaceae; genus Saccharum; species Saccharum hybrid cultivar. The sequence continues at coordinate 13,294,242 of JAQSUU010000113.1, read as the reverse complement.
ATGATAGTGATAGTGATGATGAATTTGATGCACCTTCTTATGATGAACTTGTAAAATTGTTAAACAAATACACTAAAATCATAAGAAGGACTAGAAGTGAAAATGATGATCTTCAAAATGAAAATGAATCACTCTCATCTAAGCTTGAAAATGCTCAAAAGACTAGTGGTGAGCTTAGAGATCAAAATGAAGTTATGTCTTCCACTCTCAAGGAGCTCAAAATCTCTAACAAAGAGCTTAAAGATCAACATGATAAACTTGAGAAGAAGCATGATGAGCTCATCACTAGACATAGCTCTCTAAAAGACAAATACACCACATTAAAAATTGACTATGATAGTCTTGTGGTTGCTAATGAACTTGCTCTTGAGACACATGATGCTACTAACAATGTTGTTAAGTGTGATATAGCTACATCATGTGATGATTTGATCGTTGAAAGCATTGAGCAAGGTTCTAGTAGCAAAGGCAAGAGTGTGGTTGAGTCATGCAACCATGATGATTATGCCAAGATCAAGTGTGAGAATGAGAAGCTTGCAAATGAGAACAAGAAGCTCAAAGGTTTGATGGCTCTTGAGAAGCAAACAACAAATGAGTCACTCATTGAAGAGAACAAGAAGCTCAAGCAAGAAAAAGAGCATCTCAAGACCGGCCTAAGCAAGTTCACAAGAGGCCAATATTTGCAAAGTGAGCTCCTCATGAACACCGTAATGAAGATGGATAGAAGTGGTATTGGGTACTTGGCAAATCAAGAGAAGAAAGCAAAAGCTCAACATCAAAGCAAGTCAAAGCCCAAGCCAAAGAGATGTGTTGAGTGTGGACAAGAAGGTCACTTTGCCATGAGTGCAAAACTCCACCACCACAACCCTTGCCCAAGCATGCTAGACCCTTTGCCTTCAATGCTCATTACATGCTAAGAAAAGATTCAAATGGAAAGATGAAAGTCATGTTTTTGGGTCCCCCAAACAAGAATAGGCCAAAGAAAATATGGGTTGCCAAGTCACTAGTTGAGAAAGTCAAGGGCCCCTCTCAAGTTTGGGTCCCTAAACAAAAAGCTTGATCTCTTGTGTGTAGGTGAACTACAAGACCGGTGGATCTCATTGGGTTATTGATAGTGGTTGTACTCAACATATGACCGGTGATCCTCGTATGTTCACCTCCATTGAAGAGAATGGGATATGTCAAGAGAAGATCACATTTGGGGATAATTCAAAGAGCAAAGTCAAAGGTATAGGCAAGATTGCAATATCAAATGATCACTCACTCTCAAATGTGCTCTATGTTGCTTCATTGAGTTTCAACTTGTTATCCGTTGGGCAACTTTGTGACCTTGGCTTCCAATGCTTGTTCACACCAAATGAAGTTGAAGTTTCAAAGATAGATGACAAGCAAGTGATATTCAAAGGCTTTAGATATAACAATCTTTATCTTGTTGACTTCACCTCCAAAGATGCAAATTTGATGACATGTTTGTTCATCAAGACCTCACTTGGTTGGCTTTGGCATAGGAGGCTTGCACATGTTGGAATGAGCACTCTCAACAAGCTATTGAAGAAAGAACTAGTGAGAGGATTGAAGGATGTGAAGTTTGAAAAGGACAAACCTTGTAGTGCATGTCAAGCGGGCAAACAAGTTGCAAACACTCATCCCACCAAGGCTTTCATGTCAACCTCAAGAGTGCTAGAACTTCTACACATGGATTTGTTTGGGCCTACAACATACAAGAGCTTGGGTGGTAATCTCTATTGTCTTGTGATAGTAGATGACTACTCAAGATATACATGGACCTTCTTCCTTCATGACAAATCCGAAGTGGCAAGTTGCTTCAAGAAGTTTGCAAAGAGAGCTCAAAATGAATTCGAAGTCAAGATAAAGAAGATTAGAAGTGACAATGGGAAAGAGTTTGACAACACCAACATTGAAGCTTATTGTGATGAAATTGGAATCAAGCATGAGGTTTCTTCAACCTACACTCCTCAACAAAATGGTGTAGTTGAGAGAAAGAACCGGACTTTGATCACCCTTGCAAGAACAATGTTAGATGAGTACAACACTCCGGAAAAGTTTTGGGCCGAGGCAATCAACACCGCATGCTATGCTTCAAATCGCCTCTTCCTCCAAAAGTTTCTTGGCAAGACCCCCTATGAGTTGCTTAATGGGAAGAAGCCGGACGTCTCATTCTTCCGGGTGTTTGGTTGCAAATGCTACATCTACAAGAAGCGTCAACACCTAGGGAAGTTTCAAAGACGTTGTGATATTGGTTTTCTTGTTGGTTACTCATCAAAGTCCAAAGCATATAGAGTATTTAACCATGCCACCGGTTTGGTTGAAGAAACATATGATGTGGAATTTGATGAATCTAACGGCTCCCAAGGAGCAATTGAAAATTGTGATGATGTAGGTGATGAACCCTTGAGGGAGGCCATGAAGAACATGCCCGTGGGAGACATCAAGCCAAAAGATGATGAAGACGATGTGAAAATCATTGATCCACCATCTTCATCACGTGTGCCTCAAGATGATGACAAGAATGAGAGAGTTGAAAATGAAGATACCTATGTCTCTCATGAATAAGCCGAGGCACAAGCACAAGATGTTGATGCTCCCAATCCACCTCCTCAAGTGATTGATAGAAGAAACTCACCTCTACTTCAAGCTCATCCACAAGAACTCATCATAGGGAGTCCTACTAAGGGAGTAATGACTCGATCTCAAAAGCTAGCTTCTTTCGTTGAACATCACTCTTTTGTCTCTTGTGTTGAACCTAAGAATGTAGAAGAAGCTCTTCAAGATCCGGATTGGGTGAATGCCATGCATGAAGAATTGAACAACTTCACCCGCAACCAAGTATGGACACTTGAAGAGCATCCTAAAGGTGCAAGAGTCATTGGAACCAAGTGGGTGTTCCGAAACAAGCAAGATGACCAAGGCATAGTAGTGAGGAACAAGGCAAGACTAGTTGCAAAGGGGTTCTCTCAAGTTGAAGGCCTTGATTTTGGAGAGACCTTTGCACCCGTTGCAAGACTTGAAGCCATTCGTATCCTCCTTGCATATGCATCACATCATGATATGAAATTATATCAAATGGATGTGAAAAGTGCATTCTTAAATGGCTTTATAAATGAACTAGTCTATGTCAATCAACCTCCCGGGTTTGAAGACCCTAGATATCCTAATCATGTTTATAGGTTGTCCAAGGCGCTATATGGGCTCAAGCAAGCCCCTAGAGCGTGGTATGAGCGCCTCCGGGACTTCCTCATTGAGAAGGGCTTCACCATCGGGAAGGTCGACACCACACTATTCACCAAGAAGCTTAATGGGGAGATCTTCATTTGTCAAGTGTATGTTGATGATATCATCTTCGGGTCAACAAATGAAGATTATTGCAAGGAGTTTGGTGAATTGATGTCGATGGAGTTCGAGATGTCAATGATTGGTGAGCTCACATTCTTCCTTGGTTTCCAAGTCAAGCAAATGAGAGAAGGGATTTTCATCTCTCAAGAAAAGTATACCAAGGATCTTCTCAAAAGATTCAAGATGGAAGAATGCAAGCCAATCAATACCCCAATGCCATCAAATGGACATCTCGACCTATATGAGGGAGGTAAACCGGTTGATCAAACTCTCTACCGTTCTATGATTGGTAGCTTGTTGTACCTTACCGCATCTAGGCCCGATATCATGTTTAGTGTGTGCATGTGTGCTCGCTTTCAAGCATGCCCTAAAGAACCTCACTTAAGTGCCGTAAAAAGAATCCTAAGATATCTTAAGTACACCCCAAGCATTGGTCTATGGTATCCCAAAGGAGCTAGATTCCAACTAGTTGGCTATTCCGACTCGGATTATGCCGGTTGCAAAATTGATAGAAAAAGCACATCCGGAGGGTGCCATTTGCTTGGGAGATCCTTAGTATCTTGGTCATCTAAAAAGCAAAATAGTGTGGCTTTGTCCACCGCCGAGGCGGAATACATTGCCGCGGGGGCTTGTTGTGCACAAATCTTATATATGAAACAAACCCTCCTAGACTATGGAGTTGTTCTTGAGAAGGTGCCACTTTTATGTGACAATGAAAGTGCCGTTAAAATTGCTAACAATCCGGTACAACACTCTCGCACCAAGCACATTGATATCCGCCATCACTTTCTAAGAGATCACGTTGCTAAAAATGACATATCACTAGAAGGTGTACAAAGTGAAAATCAATTAGCGGATATCTTCACTAAACCTTTGGACGAGGCTACCTTTTGTAGGCTAAGGAGTGAACTTAATGTGCTTGATTCAAGTAACTTTAAAAAATGAGCGCGTGTTGTCCCTTGCATTGCATTGTATCATATGTCACGTTTACTTTATCGCAATGCATTTAGGGCTTGGCTAACACGGTTACGATAACCCTCCTACGGAGGAGTGAAGAAGCCTAACCGTGGATCAAACTTGACAAGCAACCTAGCTTTACTTTCTTGTATTGCATTGCATATGCATGGTTGTTCGTTTGTCGTTTCTTTTCGGTTTAGCGTTGAGCAACCTCTGTGTTCGTCCATGGATAGAGAGAGCATTTGACGCTCCTAAAGGTCCAAAAACTCTATTGCATGGCCATACGTTGTTCCTCGGGTGTTTATTGCCTATGTTCGTAAAAATGATACTAGCCTAAGGCAAAATATTTTAAAAAATTTGAGGGTTTGAGTGAGGTCACTCATATCAGGTTCCAATTGGTGTTTATTTGAGTCTCTTTGAATTGGAACTTGATTGGGAGAAGTCGCGTCAAAGTTCGGAACGAAGAATGGCGAAGAACAGCGACCGGACGCTGGACCGGACGCTGCACCGGACGCAGTGTTGCATCACCACCGCGTCCGGTCCCGGCGTCCACCAGCGCGTCCAGTCATCCAGAAGACAAAGTCCAGATCTAGGCACCGGACGCTGCACCGGACGCGTCTCTAACGACCACCGCGTCCGGTCCCGGCTACCACCACCGCGTCCGGTGCTCCGCGATAAATTCCCGAGCACTCAGCGACCGGACTCTGACCGCGTCCGGTCAGTCCACACCGGACGCGTCCGGTCACTCCAGGCGCTTACTGGAGTGTCACCGGACGCTGCACCACCGCGTCCGGTCATTTTGACCACCGCGTCCGGTGATACGGTATCGAGCGGATCTCAGCCTCATAAAAACCGATTCGTTTTTCTTTCTTTTTCCTCATCCGCCGAATCCGCCGCTGCCCGTGCTCTTTCGCCGTTTCGCCGCCGTTCTCGCCGGAGCCGCCGCGCCCTTGCCTTCCTCCTCCTCTCCGGCGACTCCTCCGCGCCCTAGCCGCACCTCCCTGCCTTCGCACGCTGCCCAGCGCGCTGCCCTGCTGCGCCCGCGCCTCTGCCGCTGCTTGCTGCGCTGCCGACAAAATCGCCACCTGTTCCTCACCGCCGGCGAGCCAGCCCCTGCCAAGAGCCTCACGAGCGCTGCATCTACTCCCCCGTGCACCCGGGCACCTCGATTCCATTCTTTTGGCCGCAGTTTTCCATCTAGGGTTTTCCCCTAAACCCTAGCTTAGGGTTTCCAACAATCCTAGCTCGAGGTAACAGCTCGCTCGATTTCTTTCGAGTCCTTTCAAATTCCATCGTTAGGGCTTGCCGTTGACCATAACTTTCCATTGCCTATCTCGATTGGTCGTTTCAGTGCTCGATCGCCGATCTCGGGGGTTCTCGCGAACTAGGTCACCGCGTCCCTTCACCGTCGTCTCGTCGATCCGAGGTAGCTTCGCGTCTCGTTTCACTTCGTATCTCACGTGCTTGCTATCTAGGGTTTCGTATCTTTAGATATATATGTGCTTATAGTATATCTCTCTATTCCATACGTGCAGCGAGTCAGTCGGTGTGTCGGGTTCGCTAAATCCGAGGCCAAGCCTGCGGATACGGATTGAGGCCAAGCCTCTCGAGTGTCAGTTCATCATCTCACAGAGGTTTTCAGGCAGTCGATCAGCATGGTGCGTTGCAAGAACGCCGGTGGTGCTCCTGGTGACGGGGACAACAGTCCTCCCCGTCGTGATGAGATTGCGCGTGGTAAGCGCATCAAGATTGCAGCAAGGAAGAAGATGAAGACACTGTCAGATGCAGAGATTGCTCAGGCCGTGGCAGACGCTGCAGAGCAGGCAGAGAGAGGTGGCAGGCGCAGTGGCTTGCACATAGGCGAGCGTCGCTTTCATCTTGAAGGTCGACAGCTCGGCACTGAGGCCACTGAGGGCACCGAGGCTACTGCACCTTCAGAGCAGATGTCAGTTGATCCACCCTCAGAGCAGACATAGGCTACAGAGACTACACCCGCTACTGAGTCTACCCAGGCCACTGAGGCTCCACAGGCCACTGAGGATACAGAGGAGCAGGCAGCTCAGTCTCCACCACGTCGCCGCTCCACACGTGCCCGTACACAGGTGACACCCAGGCCAGAGGGCCAGCGTCGTGGAGCACGACCTCCTCCCAGAGTTAGAGGGTCACCTCCGGTCGAGCACTTAGACCTGAGGGGTGCTTCAGCACGTCAGGTGAAGAGCTTGAGGTTTGTGGAGGTCAGCCGATGGTTTCCACCTGTCAGAGATGCCAGAGCTTCAGAGGGTTTCTATACCCCACTTCAGGAGGACTTCTACAGGGCCCTAGTTGACAGTGGCATTGCTTTCAGACCTCAGAGGGTGTGTCGACTAGAGGCATTGGTTGATGTTGTGGGAGAGCAGCTCCGTCCGCACCTGTCCTATCTGCCTGGCTTATCAGATCTTCTTGGACGGACAGGTGCTTACTGCGGCACATGGGTCAGGGAGTTCTATGCTTCTCTTTGGATTGATCCTGCCCATGAGTTCATTCACTTTGCATTCAGAGGCCGCGATCACAGACTCTACAGCTCCAGAGCCCGAGAGATCCTCAGACTACCTGCTTCTGACACGAGGATCCATCAGTTGTGCTATGGCCAGACTCCACCTCCCAGACGCCCTCACGGCGGTTCAGTGCCACCCACCGACCTGGTTCAACCCTGCTTTCGCGAGCCTTTTGGCGAAGGGTCACGTCGTACTCCTGCCAGCCTGACGCCACTTGCCCGAGTTCTGGATGCTATACTCAGACGCACTTTACTGCCCAGACTTGGCTACAGAGAGGGACTGACGAGGATGCAGCTTTGGGTTGTATACCACCTCCTTTCACAACGACAGTTTGATATCTGGGATCTTATCCTTAGTGAGATGGAGGACACCATTGCTGAGGGCTTCAAGGGTAACCGTCAGCTTCCCTATGCCCACTGGATTTGTTTCATCATCAGATCTGCTATCCAGATGCCACCAGAGATCAGGGCAGAGATTGCTAACACTACTACAGCCTTCCCTGACTATGATATCAGACAGCTTTGGGCTTCAGTCACCAGAGATCAGGCCCCAACGCCAGGACAGCGTGAGCGCCCAGACGTTCCTGAGACAGCAGCTGAGTAGGACGCTAGAGTTGACGAGCTTGCCGAGGCAGAGCTCGCGGACCTTGAGACTCAGACTGCTGAGATACCTGAGGATGTCACTTCTGACAGCACAGATGAGGACTACCAGCCCATCCCCAGGTACCGGTCTCCTCGGTCTCACGACCACGAGGCCGGTGGATCTGGCTCAGCCTCCCGCTCAGACCCAGCCATGGTGGCTATCCTTGAGAGGCTGACCCAGGCTCAGGAGCAGCAGCAGCAGCAGCAGATACAGCGCCAGGCACAGGATACAGCTGCAGCACTAGCACAGATTCAGGCTCGCCAGGACGAGTTTCAGAGACAGCAGCTAGAGATCCAGAGGCAGCAGGTTGAGATGCAGAGACAGAGTCAGCAGCAGTACATGGATCTTCTGCGCCATCTCATCACAGTTGGGGTTCCTCCGCCTGCATCTATCATGGCTCCGGCTTTGCATTCCAGTGGTCCATCGAGTCAGGGACAGCCGAGCTTTCAGTTTACATCTCCACAGCAGCAGGTTCCCCAGTCTTTTCAGTCCCCGAGCTTCACTCCTATCCATACGGGGTTTACACCGTCAGACCAGCCTCGCCCGCACCTTTTGACCGGCACACCTATTGGTGACTTCAGTGCCACTTACAGCGACTGACTGGTCAGCCGACACCCTCGCACACTACTACGTTTCACACTTCGTCAGGGTTGTCAGCTTCCGAGGCAGTCGTTCCACCAGTGACAGGGACTGGGACTACAGAGACCATCCCTTCTTCAGTTGCCTCGACAGATCCCCCAGCTACTGGCGCACTTCAGGCTCAGGTTACTCAGACAGATCCACTTGTCGCTACACAGTCAGTACCTGCTCCTGCTCAGACCCAGACCGCTTCACAGCCACGTGCTTCTTCTGAGGGTCAGCCAGATAGCTCAGACTCCGAGGATTCGCTTCACTTCGTGATTACTCCACGCACCTCGGCACCCGACACAACTCCGTCTGTCCCCCCGTCAGATTAGATTAGTTTTTTTGGCGCTTGATGCCAAAGGGGGAGAGAGAGTAGTTTCAGGGGGAGTTTGTTAGTGGGTTTTCGTTTTTCGTGTGCTACATTCATGCATATCATGTTTACATTTCAGTACTGCATTCGTGTGACATTGTCGTTGAGTCATAAACGTTGAGTCTTAATGTGTTATTCGTCTCAGTGATTAATATTTGTCACCGTTTTAGCTATAGCTCTAAGGTTGTGCTTCCGTGCCTTACTCCGATTTCTTATGAGCTATATCTTTATGTGTACTAACGTTTTTTATCTTATCTTATGAAGTACACTCTTTTGGCTTGGAGCACATAAGCAATTTCTAACCCTTTATGCTTATTGTCTTTTGCTTATGTGAACCAAGCATGCTCGAAAACCTTCACTCTAATCCATTGAAACTTAGTGTTGTCATCAATCACCAAAAAGGGGGAGATTGAAAGCATCTAGGCCCCAAGGTTTGGTTTCGGTAATTAATGACAACACTCTATTACCATGACTAACGTGTGTTTTGCAGAAACTTTGGTAAGTTAGGTCATGGAGGTGATAACTGCTTTGAGCAAAGTGGTATTCGTGTCCCTTGATGGAAATCGTTTCGGTTTTCAAAAGAGTGACGTCAAGATTAAGGACGGTTAGTTCCGGATGTCGAGGTGTTGAGACACATTCGGAATAGTCGTTAGGATCTTCGTTTTTCTCTTTTGGCCGTACTATAAAGGGGGGCATGAATGGGTAGCTTGACCTAGGCGAGTCCTATGTTTAGGTGTGGTGCACACTTGTCAAACTTGGCGCTAGGCAACCCTAGAATAGCTCAAAGTTCAGTTAGAAGCAACTTGGTTGAAGTTGCGACGCGTTTCGAGAAGTTTCGGGCTATTTTCCAGGCACCGGACGCGGTCTTCGGGAGCACCGGACGCGTCCGGTCAGTACGCTACCGCGCTAGGGTTTCGGCCTTGACCACCGGACGCGGTCCTCGCGAGGACCGGACGCGGTGGTCAGTGGCTGACACGTGTCACTCAGGGAAAACGCCCGTCGGACGCGCCCTGGCTGTGATCGGCGCGTCCGGTCACAGTCCAGTAAGGTCCAGAGAGGACCGGACGCGTCCGGTCATCAGGCATCGGACGTGGCCTGGCGTCCGGTGTGAGTACAGTAAGCACCCTTGCACGATCGGACGCGTCCAGTCAACCCTGACCGGCGCGTCCGGTGGTTCAGTTCAAAATCGCGTTTTGACCGTTACGGGCGACCGGCGCGTCCGGTCAGTTGCACCGGCGCGTCCGGTGACCCCGTGTCAGAAAGTAACGGTTCGTTTTCTTTGAGGGGTGTATAAATACAACCCCTCCACCTCTTTTAGAGGTCTCTTGCTCATTCAAACATCTGAGAAAACCCTTTAGAGTGCAAGGGAGTGCAAGAGCTCTAGTGAGGATAGAGATTTGAGAATCAAAGTTTGAGATTCCTCACTAGTGATTAGAGAGTAGCAAGTGTGCATCCATCTCCTCATTTGGGCTCGTTGTGATCAAGTGAGAGTTCTAGCTTGTTACTCTTGGTGATCGCCATCACCTAGACGGCTTGGTGGTGATTGGGAGTTTGGTGATCATCCGGCGGAGCTTGTGGATGACCCAACTCAAGTTGTGAGCGGTTTTGGGTGATTCGCCGCGACGGAGTGTCAAAGAATCAACCCGTAGAGAGCACTTGATCCTTGCGCGGATCAAGGGGGAGCGACACCCTTGCGCGGGTGCTCCAACGAGGACTAGTGGGGAGTGGCGACTCTCCGATACCTCGGAAAAACATCGCCGTGTTCCTTGCCCCTTTACATTCAAGCAATTACTTTCTCGTACTTACTTTCATTGCTTGTTTTACATTCCTAGAATTGCCATGCTAGACTAGGATTGGAAACTAGGGTGCAAAACTTTTTATCGGTAGACTCTCTAGGAACACAAGTAGGCACTAGGGGTGAATTCCGGCTTGTAGGATTTAATTCTTGCAATTAATTTTTAGAAAAGCCCAATTCACCCCCCCTCTTGGGCATCTTGATCCTTTCAAAGGGATTTTCATCTCTCAAGAAAAGTATACCAAGGATCTTCTCAAAAGATTCAAGATGGAAGAATGCAAACCAATCAAGACCCCAGTGCCATCTAATGAACATCTCGACCTAGATGAGGGAGGTAAACCGGTTGATCAAACTCTCTACCGTTCTATGATTGGTAGTTTGTTGTACCTTACCGCATCTAGGCCTGATATCATATTTAGTGTGTGCATGTGTGCACGCTTCCAAGTGTGCCCTAAAGAACCTCACTTAAGTGCCGTAAAAAGAATCCTAAGATATCTTAAGCACACCCCAAGCATTGGCCTTTGGTATCCCAAAGGAGCTAGATTCCAACTAGTTGGCTATTCCGATTCGGATTATGCCGGTTGCAAAATTGATAGAAAAAGCACATCCGGAGGGTGCCATTTGCTTGGGAGATCTTTAGTATCTTGGTCATCTAAAAAGCAAAATAGTGTGGCTTTATCCACCGCCGAGGCAGAATACATTGCCGCGGGGGCTTGTTGTGCACAAATCTTATATATGAAACAAACCCTCCTAGACTATGGAATTGTTCTTGAAAGGGTGCCACTTTTATGTGACAATGAAAGTGCCGTTAAAATTGCTAACAATCCGGTACAACACTCTCGCACCAAGCACATTGATATCCGCCATCACTTTCTAAGAGATCACGTTGCTAAAAATGACATATCACTAGAAGGTGTAAGAAGTGAAAATCAATTAGCGGATATCTTCACTAAACCTTTGGATGAGGCCACCTTTTGTAGGCTAAGAAGTGAACTCAATGTGCTTGATTCAAGCAACTTTAAAAAATGAGCGTGTGTTGTCCCTTGCATTGCATTGTATTATATGCCATGTTTATTTTATCGCAATGCATTTAGGGCTTGGCTAACACGGTTACGATAACCCTCCTTTGGAGGAGTGAAGAAGCCTAACCGTGGATCAAACTTGACAAGCAACCTAGCTTTACTTTCTTGTTTTGCATTGCATATGCATGATTGTTTGTTTGTCGTTTCTTTTCGGTTTAGCTTTGAGCAACCTCTGTGTTCGTCCATGGATAGAGAGAGCATTTTGACGCTCCTAAAGGTCCAAAAACTCTATTGCATGGCCATACGTTGCTCCTCGGGTGTTTATTGCCTATTTTCTTAAAAATAATACTAGCCTAAGGCAAACTATTTTGAAAAATTTGAGGGTTTGAGTGAGGTCACTCATATCAGGTTCCAATTGGTGTTTATTTGTGTCTTTTTGTATTGGAACTTGATTGGGAGAAGTCGCGTCGTAGTTCGGAACGAAGAAGGGCGAAAAACAGCGACCGGACGCTGGACCGGACGCTGCACCGGACGCAGTGATGCTTCACCACCGCGTCCGGTCCCGGCGTCCACCAGCGCGTCCGGTCATCCAGAAGACCAACTCCAGATCTAGTGACCGGACGCTACACCGGACGCGCCTCTGTTGACCACCGCGTCCGGTCCTGGTTACCACCGCGTCCGGTCATTCGCGATGAATTCCCGAGTTCCCCTCGACCGGACTCTGATCGCGTCCGGTCAGTCCTAACCGGACGCGTACGGTCACTCCAGGAGCTTACTGGAGTGTGACCGGACGCTGCACCACCGTGTCCAGTCATAACGACCACCGCGTCCGGTCATCGCGCGTCGAGCGGATCTAACCCCTTCATAAAACGGTTCGTCCTCGGCCGTATTTTTCACCCGCACGCTTTTTTCCGCCGCCGCTTGCCCTAACCGTCGATTCGCCGAGCTCGCCGGATTCCGCCGCGTTTCTCGCCGTCTTCCTCGCCTCCGGCGAGCCTTGCCGTGCACGCGCCGCGCCTCCTCGCCTTCCTAGCCGCGCGCGCTCGCTGCCGCGCCTCTGCCCGCAGCCGCGCCGCGCCTCTGCCGCAGCAGCGCCGCCATCGCCGCCGTGAGCCGTTTGCCACCACCGCCGCCGTGTTTGCTGGCCCCTCGTGCCTCGCCGTTCTTCAGCAGCAGCCGCAATCCCCCATGCCAAGCATCTCCCCAATCCATCTTTTGGCCGAGCCAACCTCTAGGGTTTGCCCTAACCCTAGCTCGAGGTGACGAACTCGTTCGATTTCGATCAATTTTATTCAATTTCGTCGTTAGGGCTTACCGTTGACCGTAACTTTCCATTGATTATCATCGACTCGGTCCTTTTAGAGCTCGTTCGACGAATTCGGGGAATCTCGCGATCTAGGTCACCTCATCTTGTCACCGTTGTCTCATCGATCCGAGGTAGCTTCGCGTTTTGATTCACATCGTATCTCATATGCTTGCTATCTTTAGGGTTTCGTACCTTTTAGTTATATATGTGCTTATAGTAGATCTCTCTATTCCGTCGTTGCAGCGAGTCAGTCGGTGTGTCAGGGTGAGATCAGTTTGCTGAATCCGAGGCCAAGCCTGCAGATACAGATTGAGGCCAAGCCTCTCGAGTGACAGTTCACCATCTTTCAGAGGTTTTCGGTCAGTTTGTCAGCATGGTGCATTGCAAGAACGCCGGTGGTGCTCCTGGTGACGGGGACGACAGTCCTCCTCGTCGGTCTGAGATTGCGCGTGGAAAGTGCATCAAGATAATGGCCAGAAAGAAGAAGAAGACACTTACAGAGGCAGAGATTGCTTAGGCCGTGGCAGATGCAGCAGAGCAGGCAGAGAGAGGTGGCAGGAGCAGTGGCATATGCATAGGCGAGCGTCGCTTTCATCTTGAAGGTCGACAGCTCGGCACTGAGGCCACTGAGGGTACAGAGGATACTGGAGCTACAGAGGGGATGTCAGTTGATCCACCTACAGAGGCTACAGAGGCTCCACAGGCTCCAGAGGCTACAGAGGATACAGAGGAGCAGCCAGCTCAGTCTCCACCGCGTCGCCGCTCCACACGCGCACGTACTCAGGTGACTCCTAGGCCAGAGGCCTAGCGTCGTGGAGCACGTCCTCCTCCCAGAGCTAGAGGTTCAACCCCGGTCGAGCACTTTGACCTGAGGGGTGCTACAGCACGTCAGGTGCAGGGGTTGAGGTTCGTTGAGGTCAGCCGATGGTTTCCACCTGTGAGGGATCACAGAGCTTCAGAGGGTTTCTATACCCCACTTCAGGAGGATTTCTACAGGGCTCTAGTTGACAGCGGCATTGCTTTTCGACCACAGAGGGTATGTCGGCTTGAGTCACTGGTTGAGGTTGTGGGAGAGCAGCTTCGTCCGCACCTGTCCTATCTGCCAGGCTTGTCAGATCTTCTTGGATGGACAGGTGCATACTGCGGCACATGGGTCAGAGAGTTTTATGCTTCACTGTGGATTGATCCTGCCCATGAGTTCATTCACTTTGCATTCCGAGGCCGCGATCACAGACTTTACAGCACTAGAGTGCGGGAGATTCTCAGACTCCCAGCTTCCGACACGAAGCTACATCAGTTGTGTTTTGGTCAGACTCCTCCACCCAGACGCCCTCACGGCGGGGCAGTGCCACCCACAGACTTGGTTCGACCCTGTTTCCGTGAGCCTTTTGGCGAAGGGTGTCATCGCACGCCTGCTAGCCTGACACCGCTTGCCAGAGTTCTGGATGCTATAGTTAGACGCACTCTTCTTCCCAGACTTGGCTACAGAGAGGGACTGACTCGGATGCAGCTATGGATTGTTCACCACCTCCTCTCACAGACACAGTTTGACATTTGGGATCTCATACTTAGTGAGATGGAGGACACCATAACTGAGGGCTTCAAGGGAAATCGTCAGCTGCCCTATGCACACTGGATCTGCTTCATCATTAGATCATCCATTCAGCTACCAACAGAGATCAGAGCTGAGATATCAGACACTACCACTGCTTTCCCTGAGTATGATATCCGTCAGCTTTGGGCCTCAGTCACTAGAGATCAGGCCCCTGTGCTAGGACAGCGTGAGCGACCCGAGGTTCCTGAGACAGCAGCTGAGCAGGACGCCACAGTTGATGAGCTTGCCGAGGCAGAGCTTGCTGATCTTGACGCTCAGGCTGCTGATCTTCCTAAGGATGTGACATCTGACAGCACTGATGAGGACTACCACCCTATCCCCAGGTACCGGTCTTCTCGGTCTCACGACCACGAGGCCGGTGGCTCTGGTTCAGCCTCCCGCTCAGACCCAGCCATGGTGGCTATACTTGAGAGGCTGACCCAGGCACAGGAGCAGCAGCAGCAGCAGATACAGCGACAGGCTCAGGACACAACTGCAGCACTTGCACATATACAGGCTCGTCAGGACGAGTTTCAGCGTCAGCAGCTTGAGATCCAGAGGCAGCAGGTTGAAATGCAGAGACAGCAGTACGAGATACAGTGACAGAGTGCAGCTAGTCAGCAGCAGTACTTGGATCTCCTGCGCCACCTTGTCACTGTCGGGGTTCCTCCGCCTGCTTCTGTCATGACTCATGCTTTACAGTCCAGTGGTCCGTCGAGTCAGGGACAGCCGAGCTTCCAGTTCACATCTCCACAGCAGTAGGTTCCCCAGTCGTTCCAGTCCCCGAGTTTCAGTCCTATTCACACGGGGTTTACACCTTCAGACCAGCCTCGCCCTCACCTCCTGACAGGCACACCAATCGGTGACTACAGTGCTACCTACAGTGAGTTGACTGGTCAGCTGACACCCTCGCACACTACTACATTTACTACTTCTTCAGGGTTGTCAGTTCCCGAGGTAGCTATTCCTCCAATGACAGGGACCGGTACTATAGAGACTATTCCTTCGTCAGTTGCCTCGACAGATCCCCCTGCTATTGGCTCGCTATAGGCTCAGGTCACACAGACGGATCCTCTTGTTGCTACTACGTCAGTACCTGTTCCTGCTCAGACCCAGACCGCTTCACAGCCACGTGCTTCTTCAGAGGGTCAGCCAGATAGCTCAGATTCCGAGGGTGATTCTCTGCACTTCGTGATTACTCCGCGCACCTCGGCACCCAACACGACTCCGTCTGTCCCCCCGTCAGATCCTTAGATTAGTTTTTGGCGCTTGATGCCAAAGGGGGAGAGAGAGTAGTTTCAGGGGGAGTTTTGTTAGAGGGTTTTTGTTCTTAGTTGTGTGCTACATTCATGCATCATGTTTACTTTTCAGTCATTGCATTCGTGTGACATGTCGTCGTGTGATAAACTTTGAGTCTAATGTTTTATCTAGTCACTGTGTTAATTAATGTCACCGTTTTAGTTATAGCTCTAAGGTTGTGCTTCCGTGCCTTACTCCGATTTCTTATGAGCTATATATTTTGTGCACTAACGCTTTTTGTCTTATCTTATGAGTACACTCTTTTGGCTTGGGGCACATAAGCAATTCCTAACCCTTTGTGCTTATTCCTTTTTGCTTATGTGAACCAAGCATGCTCGAAAACCTCAACTCCAATCTTTTGAATCTTAGTGTTGTCATCAATCACCAAAAAGGGGGAGATTGAAAGCATCTAGGCCCCAAGGTTTGGTTTCGGCAATTGATGACAACGCTTTATTACCATGACTAACGTGTGTTTTGCAGAAACTTTGGTAAGTTAGGTCATGGAGGTTATAACTACTTTGGGCACCATGGTATTCATGTCCCTTGATGGAAATCGTTTCGGTTTTCAAAAGAGTGACGTCAAGATTAAGGACGGTTAGTTCCGGATGTTGAGGTGTTGAGATACATTCGGAATAGTCGTTAGGATCTTCGTTTTTCTCTTTTTTGGCCGTACTATAAAGGGGGGCATGAGCGGGTAGCTTGACCTAGGCGAGTCTTATGTTTAGGTGTGGTGCACACTTGTTAAACTTGGCGCTAGGCAGCTCTAGAATAGCTCAAAGTTCAGTTGGAAGCAACTTGGTTCAAGTTGCGACGCGTTTCGGAAAGTTTCGGGTCGTTTTCCCCTGACCGGACGCGGTCTTCGGCATGACCGGACGCGTCCGGTCAGTACTTAACCGCGACTAGGGTTTGGCTCTGACGACCAGACGCGGTCCCTGCGAGGACCGGATGCGGTGGTCAGAGGCCGACACGTGTCACTTGAGGGAAACACCCGATCGGACGCGACCTGGGTGTGATCGGCGCGTCTGGTCACAGTCCAGTAAGGTCCAGAGACGACCGAACGTGTCCGGTCATCACCGATCGGACGCGGTCGCGTGTCCGGTGCGATTACAGTATGCTCCCTGCACGATCGGACGCGTCCGGTCACCCCTGACCGGCGCGTCCGATCACTCAGTTGAATTTTCGGTTTTCGACCGTTACGAGCGACCGGCGCGTCCGGTCACTTCGACCGGCGCGTCCGGTCAGCCCGTGTTTTACTGAGTCAGCGGGTAACGGTTCATTTTGTCTGTGGGGTGTATAAATACATCCCCACCACCTCTTTTAGAAGTCTCTTGCTCATTTGATCAGCTGAGAAAACCTTTTAGAGTGCAAGGGAGTGCAAGAGCTCTAGTGAGGATAGAGATTTGAGAATCAAAGCTTGAGAGTTCCTCACTAGCCATTAGAGAGTAGCAAGTGTGCATCCACCTTCTCATTTGGGCTCGTTGTGGTCAAGTGAGAGTTCTAGCTTGTTACTCTTGGTGATCGCCATCACCTAGACGGCTTGGTAGTGACTGGGAGTTTGGTGATCATCCGGCGGAGCTTGTGGATGACCCAACTCATCTTGTGAGCGGTTTTGACGGAGTGTCGAAGAATCAACCCGTAGAGAGCACTTGATCCTTGCGCGGATCAAGGGGGAGCTACACCCTTGCGCGGGTGCTCCAACGAGGACTAGTGGGGAGTGGCGACTCTCCGATACCTCAGAAAAACATCGCCGTGTTCCTTGCCCTTTACATTCAAGCATTTACATTCTCGTATTTACTTTCATTGCTTGATTTACATTCCTAGAATTGCCATGCTAGACTAGGATTGGAAACTAGGGTGCAAAACTTTTTATCGGTAGACTCTCTAGGAACACAAGTAGGCACTAGGGGTGAATTCCGGCTTGTAGGATTTAATTCTTGTAATTAATTTTTAGAAAAGCCCAATTCATCCCCCCTCTTGGGCATCTTGATCCTTTCAGTGCACGAAACAAACAAAGAGACATAATTAAAATAGTACACTAACAGTAGCAAAACAGTATAAAAAGTTTGTAAAACTCTTCTACACGTTACTACGATCACACAGACGTAAAGATCACGAAATTCGGATTTAAAACGTGAAAGTTATGAATTTTCTAAGATTTCCTATAGATAAATAATTATTTTAATATAAACTCAAAAATTAAACTTTTCAAACCTACTGTACAGCTACACTAACATGTAGGGCTCGCAAATACAAACCTAACGCAACATGAACGGGTCAAATCGGAGTTAAAACATGGAAGATATGGCCTAAACAAGATTGTATGTGTATACGTATTTCTATTGTATTTCGGGATTTGTTTTTCTAAAGGAAAACGGTAATAAAGTGTGGGTGATGTCAGGATGATGTCATTATGCTAATAAGAGTGCAATGGACACGCATGGCTGCTCTGCTGTTGCACAAACTGGGTAGCCATGATTTGCATCTACTAAACAATTTATAAATAAAAACGCATTAATGTGAATATTAATCGAGTTAACATTTTGAGAAAGTGCCGACGCATGAACCTATGACATTTTAAATTTAAAGGAGCATGGCATAAACATTAATTATTCTAATCAAATATTTATAATTTATATAACCTGACACATATACGAGCACTAACCGAACCATCTCATGTTTTATATTTAAACTAAACAAATTATAATCAAGAACCATCTAATATTAATCGAGTTAAACCTAAATTGCTTTTTAATTAATTAAAGAGAGCACTCGCTAACTAAACATTAATCAAATTAATATCTAACTTATAAATTTCAAAGATGTAAGACATGTTAAACGTTGTTGCTAACACATAACTTCGATCGGCACGATCACAACTTAACAAAAACAGAATTATAAGTCTAGATTACTTTTAATTAGAAAGCTTTTAATTTGAAAAGCATGTTGTATGCGTATTAATCAAATTAGTATTTTTAATGTAAAATTTAGAAATATGTGGCATGCTCATCGTAGCTGCTAATATATATCTCACGTTAGCAAAAGCACACAGCAGAAACAACGGATCGAGTCAGAGCTAGAACAGATGAACAACTTGGGATCAAAAGATGCTAAGACTGGACTACAAGGATCTAGATTTGTGCGGAAAGACTTATTGAGTGGATAGAAAGTTACGTAGTTCTCCACATGATCTGTGCTCACGTACCTGTGCTGACCAAAGATGGATTGGGCACCCTGCCCGCTCGGCCGGCATGCTGCACCCACAAGGATGGTCGGCATTGAGTGCTAGCAATTGCCGTGATGAAGCCCCTGGCTATGACGGGCTGGTAGGAAGTTTAGCTCGGCGAGATTTAGCATGTCCGTGGTAGCTTCCTTCAAGATGCATGGATGGACCAGGGGACAAGGTTGATCAGCTCAACATGCATAGGGTAGTCAGACGACGATCTCGTGCAAAGATCACAGGAACACACGAACGTGAGCGGGGGGACATATGAGAATTATTAGAGGGGACAGATCGATGGATATAGGCTCACCAGCGTCAGACACGGAAGACGTTTGATGGAGAACAGAGTCGGACATGTAGAAGATGACCACGACATGGCCTTCTCGTGATGTGGCGAGTTTCCGGCAAGGGTTAGACAATGGCCACAAACAGCGTGCGAAGTCTTGAGACGGTGGTGTGGTTTTCTCCATCGGCCTCTCTGTGGCGTCAATCGTAACGCAGCTAGGGCATGGAAGATGAAGGCGGCGGCGGCAGCAGGGCTGGACATTAATCTTCGATGGATAGAATTCAGATTTTCAAGGGTTTCCAAAAGAAAGATACATGAAGCGGAGCTGGCTATTTATGGACGGCATGGCGTAATGAATATGGAGTCCTTGGCTTGCACGGCATATATCCTTGCACGGCATATATCGCAGATACTAGATTGGAAAGGAAGCAGCCGGCCAACGCTGTCTATCATCGTTAAAGTTAAAGCATATGAGCTCGTTGCTTGCTTCTTTGATCTATGTCCTCTCGTCAAAGAAAAATGGGCCAAGAAACAAAACACAAAAGAACAGGTAAAACATGGATCAATGCTAGAAAGAATTGTATAGACCTTGATCTATTAGTCAAAGAACCAAAAGGTTTGGATTAGAGTTATCATTACTTATTCTCGGAATTAATTAATTTCGTAAATAAAAATAATTCTAGAAAAGTCCAGAATTGATATTTAAGCCACGAAAAATACTCGGCGGCGTTGGCAACTAGCTAGGGCGTGAGACGTTGAATTGCCGTGAAAAAGAAATGAGGCGACGACTTATATAAATATAGGAGGCTCATCCAATTGACTGTACGTGTCTTTCGATTCCAACTTGGTGGGACTGCACATAAGCGACAGGAAAAAGAATTGCACTTGCATGCACGTGTGTATATATATATATATATATATATATATATATATATATATATATATATATATATATATATATATATATATATATATAAGATACGGCGAGAGGTGGAGGGAGCTACGAGCGGTGGCTCGCGATAAGGGTTGTACTTCTGAAACCAGAGCGTTGAGGGCTACGCCGGCATATATATAGTCGTAGAGTTTGGAAACTTTTCGGATTTTCTTAATTGCAGGATTATTTTAAATTCCGCGAATAAAATAATTCCAGAAAATCTAGAATTACCTTTTTGGCCGCGAAAAATAGCCCGGAGCTCAGAAAAATCACGGAAAAAATCCTGGAGACTCTTGGAGAGATAAGGAACTCAAATAAATGAGTTTGGACTCATGAAAAGATTGATGAAGAGATCAAGGAAAAAGATTAAGCTCACGGAAACTGAAATTTTAAATCCAGAAAATACCAAAAAGTTTTCCGATGAGAAGTAAACGTCGTCCTATGATATTTTGAAAATAATAGCACTCACCAACACCAAAGACAAGCATCACACAAACACCACATTATCAAATTAATATGAAAAAGTTTAAAACCATAATTTTTTATATTTAAATTAGCAACAACTTAACTTATCTAATAAATTTATTCAAATATTGAAATCATTTATTTTATTTAGTATTTTTCATGCACAACCCAAAATAGGAAATTTTGGGTGTGATAGTTTGTGTATGAGTCAAATACTTGATAGGACTTGGTATAATTCTAAATTCATAATTATAATGTTCATTGCCTATGTTGATTATATGTTTAGTATAGTTGGAGTAGTTTTGTGTTTATACTCTTGTTCGTATAGCGCTCATTCCAATGATCAAGGGGTGGGTGGTAGAAGTTGTGTAAGCATGGTGCTTAGACAATATCTATCGGCGAGTGCTCCCTATGTTTCGGGTCTTGTGATAGATTGCGAAGGTGACTATTATAGCTTCGTTGAGTCCTCTGTAGTCCACTCCCCGAATATAGGATTAGTAAGGCTGAGTTGCGGGGTGATATCTTGCTCTGTTCCTGATCCACCTTAATAATGTCTCTTGAATATGAATACGAGGTTACCTTGACCATGATTGCTAAATGTAATTACACTAATTGATGTAGCTCAATGACCTATAGTTAGAATAACCCTAGGAGTTAGTCTCTATTTTTTAGTTCTTTCTAGAGTCACGCCCAAATAGGAAAATGCTCAGTGAAACCCCTTTTAGAATTACCATGATTTGTTATTAATTATCCTTTATGATGATATGATTGATCCCTATTTTGAGACTAATCTAGTGGAACTCTTATCACAAGTGTAAGTTATAGTTTTTATTCTTATACCTCCAAGTGCTTTCCCAGTGGTAGAATTATAAATAACGATGCCTGAAACTTTCCTGGGTGAAATGCTACAACGGGTGTATTTTATCTGTGCGCTTGCGGATAATCTTTATTCATATTTTATAAGTGCTATGATCATAAGTATAACCACATCTTTTGGTATTGTGTTGGGGATGACAACCTGGCTTAAGCAATGCTAAGAGATGTGCCGAACATTTCTAATGCCTTTGGTAAGGAAGGGTTTGACCTACCTTATTTGTAATCGTGTTAGAGATGTCAACAGCAGCCTTCAATTATTACAGTTTAGTAGAACATGAAATGCACAACTAAGTCCTAGAAGCCCCTAGAATCACACATGGCATCAGAGATTGAATCCCTAACTGATGCCATGGTAAGCACCTCTTGTGTCTGCAAATCATTGATAGGTGGACCAGTGGAAGAAGAAATAGGGTTTGCAGCCCACTCTGCTTCAGTTGGGACTATATTATCAACTCCAAATCCTAGGATCTAGTTGTGTAAGATGCAGTAGGCTTGAACCCGCTTGATCACTTGTGTCTTGTATTTATGAAATGACTTGTTATCTAGGATTTGAAAGCGGTTCTTCAGAGCACTAATGGCCCTCTCAATGGTCACTCTAAGTGAGTTGTGCCTCAGGTTGTACAGCTCCTTGCCATTGGTAGGGTTATGCCTAGGACCATATTCTGACAAGTGATACCTCATAGCCCTATAAGGAGGCAAGAACCCAAGTCTACAAGCATAACCAACATCCACTAGATAGAACTTCCCTACAAGGCAGTGGTGGATTGGCTTACAATATATAACAAAATGGTTTAAGATGAAATAGGCAGCTATGGGCAATGTTGTTACCTTCAGGAACACTCAGCCCCCCATCTCTCTCTATAGCATCAGCTAGAACTAGTGCATCATGAGCGGACCCCTCCCACCCAGCAAGAACATATGTGAACTTGAGATCAAAATCAACAGCTGCCATCACATTTTGTGTACAATTGTTTTTTCTACCCTTGAAGGGCCCCTGCATGTGCCTAGGCACCCTTGCCAACATATGGGTGCCATCAATTGCACCAATATAGTCCTATGATTAATGATCAAACATAAGAACTCTTATGGAAATAAGACCCTAAACCCAAGATAATGTAACCTAGGTAAACACCAGTTACCTAAATGGGTTCCACCTGTGACTACCTAAGATTTTGGGATGAGTTGAACTAGTTGGTGGTTTGATCAGTTCAGCCCTTAGTTCCCCAACAGCATATAGAACCTGGTGGAAATGTCTGCTAACTATCTCTATAGATCTCCTAAAGCTCTGATGGACAACTCTAAACCTCTGATTATGCCCAACCACATGGAGAAACATGGCAACTTGTTCCTCAACCGAGGAATTAATTGTGTCAAGAACTAAACCTCTCTGCCTAAACAAGTTACAGAGTGCAAAAAAGGTGCTCTACTCATCCTAAGCATAGCTATACCTCAGCATCAGTTGATTTGTAAATGAGAGAAGGTTCTTCTCCCTATGCTCATCTGCTTCTAACCTAGGGCCATAAGAAATGGGTTCATCCTCCCTTCTATGCCTTTTCAGTTTGGATGAAACAAGGGCAACCATGACAACTACCATGGTAGCAACCTGAGAAGCCATGGCAGATCCCTGCTGCTGCAAATCCATCTACGTGCATGAATGAGAGTTTGATTTTAGGTTAAGGCTGTTTTATTGGCCTCTAAATGCACAACATTGCAGACATAAAAAGAACTAGTGGACACCTAGGGGCTTCATGGCCTCGACTGCAATGTGTAGAGCACAACCACCTAGAGGCTCCACCTCAACATCATCGACCCAATAAACCAGCAACAGTCGGATCCCAATCTCAAATCATGTCAAACAGTAAACTCTAGCTCATATGTATCATCATAGTGGAACAAAAACATAGAAATATCATGGATTGGGACCAAGAACTCACAGACTGATCCAATAAACCAGCAACAGTGGGATCCCAATCTCAGAACATGTCAAAAAGTAAACCCTAGCTTATATGTATCATCACAGTGGAACAAACATATAGAAACATCATGGATTGGGATCAAGAACTCATAGATCTGCCATAGAAACAACGCTATGAGCACTTTGACCGCCGAAATCGGGTCAAGTGTAAATACTTCACAACGCTATGAGCACTTTGATCGCCGAAATCGGGTCAAGTGTAACCAACATTTCAAGATTTCATCTTGCTTTGGGGACGGAGAGGAAGCAGCCACGAAACGGGTGAGATGGGAGGCGAACCCTAGCGGCGAGGTGGAGGGGGGAAATTTCCGCATCACGCATGAGATGGGAGCCATAGCCCGCTAATGGCCAAAAGGAGCCCGCAAGAGGCCGAAATAAGCCGCGCCCATGAGAAACGAAGGGAAGGGGCGTTCCCCCGGGGCCTGGCTCCTAGCTGCTTTAAGTAACATGTGGACCGGATCCAAAACACCTCCAGATAAACAAACAAGGCCGCCTAGACGTGCTGGGCCTGGCTTAGCCGCAGCAAACAAACACGCCAGCGATGAAAACGGACGGAAAAACCCTATTTCTACTTCCGTTTCTATATTTTTTTTGAAAACGGGGTCGGGTTCGGAAAATATGGGTTTGGAAACGAAATCAGGATATGCGGATGTACAGAACGAACAAATACGGATGGAGAACCAGAAAATTAAGTTAGAATAATATGATTAAATATTCATGAATATACATGAGCAAAGTCATAAATTAATATAACATACGAAGTTATTGGTTTAGTATTCACTGGTATGCCATGTGTTAACATGCATAATTGGTGATTAATAGGTTTATGAACATATTAATTTCTACACATCTCGTATAGATTTAAAACGGAATAAAAAACAGAATAAATACGAGTTAATTTCGGGTGAAAACGGGATCCCGTAGAAACGGATGGAAAAAACCCCTCTCCTATTTCGTAAGAGTCTTTTCCGTGTATGCCATTATAAAAGTTCGCAATTCCTTCTGTGCCACTGAAAAAGTTAGGTGGATTTCAGCGCCACTACTTCAAACTTTTTTTTGTCCTCCAGGCCACTGCCGTCAGATTTAGCTCTAACGGTGTCAAACTGCAGGTGTGAAAAGTCAAAAATACCATTAGATCTAAATATGCTATTAATTTTTTTAGCATCTTAACGACTTCAAATAAAAAAAACTCAAAAGTAGAAAGTTGTAGGTCTCGTCGAGATCTATAATTTTTATATAAAAATTATTTTCATTTAATTCCACAAAAAAATATATTATTTTTCTAAGACATATTAATCATATCAAATCATATCTTTTTTTACGAAATTAAATGAAGATAATTTTTATATGAAAATTGTAGACCTCGACGAGATCTATAACTTTCTAGTTTTGAGTTTTTTTATTTGAAGTCGTTAAGATACTAAAAAAATTAATAACATATTTAGACATAAGGGTATTTTTGACTTTTCACACCTGCAGTTTGACACCGTTACAGCCCAATCTGACGGTAGTGGCATGGAGGGCGAAAAAAAAAGTTTAGAGCAGTGGCGCTCAAGTCTACCAAACTTTTTTTTTATGGTACAGAAGAAATTGCCAACTTTTATAATGACATACACGAAAAAAACTCTTTTCGTAAATACGAAAATAGGACCCCGCGAAAACGGAAAGGAACCGACAAAGTGAAAAACGGAACGCAAATTTTTTTCGTCCGTTTTCACCGCTAAACACGCCCCAAGTTTCCATCTCACGCGCCGCCGCAACCCACTCTTCTCTCCCTCACCCGGGGCCACAGCGCACGACGCGCTCACTCGTCCCGCCGCCGCTGCATGCTCGCTCCTTCGGCCCCGCTGCATCACGCACCTCCGCTGCTGCTGCGGCGCGCTCGCCCACAGCGGCCGCCGCCCGCTCGCCTACCCGCTCGCCTGCCGTCCCCACCATGGTCGCCGCCCACTCGCCGTCCCCACCGCGCTCGGCACCCGCCGTCCCCACTGTGGCCACCGGCAGCCCCACCGCCACACGCGCGCGGCCCCCGCTGCCCCACAGCCACAGCCGGCATCGAGGAGAGTTCCAGGCCTCGAGACCGGGAGCCCTCCGTGCCTTCGATTCGGCGGCCAGGCGACCCGGCACCTCGATGCCCTGATCTGATCTGGTGGGGACGACCTGGATCCAAAGAGGCAGCGACCTCCCACACCTCCTCTGATCCGCAAGTGGCAACGAGTTCACATGCTGCATCGGTGGCCAACCAGTTCATGCTGAACAACGTTGCGCTATCCTCATCACCCTGATTTCCTCACCACTTTAGCAGCACATCACTGATCTACATTACGGAAAGGTAAGAGCCATATTATGTGTGTAATTAATTTGTGCCAGTCCTTATTTTTCAACTTTTATTAAATTCATGATACATCCGTGGAGGCCTCTGTTCCAAGCTTAATTGTATAATTTTATGAATTCAATTGGATCTTCTAAACTTCAATGGCAGCTTACTTGTTTTACCTTTGCAGTCAGTACTCGCTACAATTTTTTTTAGACAATGAATAGTATTTGCCAGGCCATACGAAATTCACAGTTAATTGCTCATATGTGATCTTTGCAACATTGCTACATATTTTAAGCTATTTTGGCATATTTACTTCTTGGTTACTGTGCATTATTCAGTTAGCCCATGTAAATTAAAACTGAATGCGCATTATTCAGTTAGCCCATGCAAGTTAAGACTGAATGCATATAAACACTTGCTCTGTTACACTTTCTTTTGCTCCATTCAGAGTTTGCCTTTCCGTTATTGATGTTGGTTCATAGAATTGAGAGTTTGCTGATGCCAACAAGCATAAGTACCATTTACAAAAAAACAAAGTCAACAAGAACTATTTGGTGAAGCTTCACCTTGCAAAACACTACTACACAAGCAGGATAGAGATATTATAGGTAAACATGAACCATTGAGGCTATTGATTGTTGATACTTGATCTCCTGGAATCATTCACAGAAATGGAAGCGAATATCAGTTTACCTATAAAATAGAAAGCGAGCCAAAAAAGTAATATGTGGCTTAGACGCTATTGCATTATATATTTTTGACTTTATTAGAATAAGCTCACTTCTCAAGTGCACTATATATATTCGAGAGCGGAAGATCCCCGCCGCACCCAAATTCAGGTCGTTGTGAGCACCTTTCTCACTCTATCGTCTCCTTCTCTCCTCTGTCCCTTTCCCTCATTGTCTCCCTCTCCCAGATCTATATCCTCCATGAAGCAGCAGGTGAAGTTGGGGTGAAGGTGACGAAGCTGTGCGTGGTTGGTGGCGAGCCATGAAGGATTTAGTATTGGGCAGATCACAACCAGTAAGACAATCTCCTGCACTCTCCTCTGTCTAGGCTGTGACAGCAAGAGACATTGGTTTTAGATAATTCACTCTGCTGAGAATGCTAACTCTGATTTTAGATAACTTCACAATAGAAACATCCACTTGCATTGACTACTAGAAATTGATGATTTTTGTTGTTATCAGTGGACAAGAAGTGATTTGATCTAGATATATTCTATTTGTACGTACAGGACAACAACACAAATGACTTTGTGTATTTTCCTAGCTGGAACACAATTAAGATATGCATCTGAATGTTTATTTAGCTGCATATTTACGAATGTTTATTTAGCTGAAACAATTACTCCATGCAGCCGAGAATCAGATAGCATTACAATGTCTTGGGCTTATTGAAACAATTCTCATTCTTGCCAGACCATCTTCATGCCTACCTTAAAATAAGTGCTGGACTAGCAGTTACAACCGGTTCTGTCGATCCCATTCCACTCATAGTGCAGATGAATGAATCAATTGTTTTTGAACATTTTGTCCTATTGTTTGGGAAAGTGAGTCAAACAAATGTTACTCTTGACTGTAGGATAAGTAAACTTGGTTCCTTCGTGGTTCACGATGTGATCAGATATCGGTTTCTATAAATGGATCTTTCAGTTATAATCCTTGATTTTTTTTGTCAGTAGGATTAAATTCTAGTTCTATTCTAACAAGGATGGTGGCACTGTCAAAAGGCTGGCAGTGGTGATTCAAGTCAACCAACGCCAGGCAAGTGCTACTCCCTTCCTCGATCCATTGCTGTTCAAATTAAATTTATTGATATACAAGTTGAATTTACAAGTACTGGATGTGTGGATTGAACAGAGATAGCTTATCAGCTTGTCTTGTTGAATCATTATCTTTGTTGTCTGCTCTGAGCCTGTCATCAAAACACCGAAAAGTCTGAGAAACAATAAACTCAAGCAGTGAAGTCTTGAATGGTGAAAATAAAACACAAACAGCTAAGGGGTAAGCACTGGACGTTTCATTTTTGGAGGCAAACTGAATGTGATTTATATTCGTGAAACTGTTCTTCTCACTCCCTTATAAGTTGTACATGGAACTTGTACTTCATTAGACTACTCATTCTATCATTTTTTTCAGGAACTTTTGGATGCTGCTACCAGCTTGCAAGCCGATCATAGTACTAATGGATGTGCAACCAACCGATTCATTGGTCATGACCTAATGGCTGTATGGTTGTGGATTTTGAGCATTTGCACAACGTTTGTTGGTTTTCATGGACATGTGCTATGCTAAACGTTTGATCATCAAGTAGGATTAGCCTTGCTTTTGATCATCAGATACTTCAAACAAGGACTAGTTTGATGTTAAGTGACATTACATGTATAATGTACTTGTTCGATTCATGAATCAATGTATGGATAATGTGATCACTTTTGAATGTCATCACTTTTATGTATGTGAATCAATGTATGGCTAATGTTTTCAGACCAGCTATTATTTTTTTATCTGTTTACAATTGAACCCGTTGAACTGTTAGTCGCTAAAAGTTATTATAGCATTGGACTGTCGGTCGCTAAAAGCTTAACATGCAGTCGGTCGCTAAAAGTTGGACTCTCAAACTGCCATTGCTAAAGATGATGTCTGTCGCTGTTTACATATAACGATGGTTTCATTAGCAACTGTAGAGGCCGTCGCTATAACCTTTAGCACTGACTGTCCATCACTGGACACCCTTTCAGCAACTTTAAATCAGTCGCTATTTAAAGATTGGGGAGCAGTGACGTTTTCTTGTCTACGTCCAGAAGGCACACTCCTGGGTCAAATTTGGAAAGTAGGGGATAGGAGGAGCGAGATAGATATTCCTCCTTATTGGTTGTTATTGACAAATCCGATAAGCCGCTGTTCCACGCGACGCTGCCCATACTAGTCGGATGCGAAGCAGTTCATAGCATACTGGTCACATGTATCCATCCAGTATTCAAGTCAATGATACAATATAATCAAATTTCAGATACACTGTTCACTCCAATAGCTAAAGGTTGTGCTCGCTTCAATTTCTTCATACGGCGCTACGAGGTGTATGCAACTCCAAAACTATTTTCTACTCTCTACGTCCACAAAATAATGCAATTCTTGGTTTTCGAGAAATCAAACAATTTGAATTTTGACAAAAAAATTATATAAAAAAACACTAACATTCATGATACAAAATAAGTATCATTAGATTAGTTATATAATATATTTTTATAATATATTTATTTAAAGACTTAAATACTAATACTATTTACTATAAATGATCAAACTTAAGCTAGTTTGATTGACACAGATTTTATAATTACATTGTTTTGTGAATGGAGAGGGCATACTGTCTCCAATAACCGTTACCTAAAATACAAAACTCATTCTATGTTTGGGTAGTGCTACATGCAAATGGTTCAATACCCATTTTTGGTCTTCTCCAACAACAAGACCCAAAAGAGAACCCTTTCTGTAAATGGGTCTCCAGGAGAGAGGATACTCAAATTTAGATTACACCTTTCCTGATACCCAAAATGGGTCTTCTAAGTAGGTACTCTGTTGGAGCCTATAGATATTGTGTTGGATATCTATTTTGGGTTTGGGTTTAGCTTATGCGGTGCAGCTGCAGGAAGCACAGAACGAAAGTCCCTATTTGGCGGTAGATAGGCCTAATACTCGTCAGCCCCACGTGTACAAATTTCGCTTGTAAATGCTGATAGCGCCTAAAAAAAATTGTTGGCAAAATAAATACTACTCAAATATCAGGAAATTTTAGTAGTCTATGTATAAATCAAAAGGAAAGAATTTCTACATCAAAATAAATACTACTTCCTCCATCCTAAATTATAAGATGTTTGACTTTTTTTTGATACTAAGTTTGACCACTCATCTTATTAAAAAATTTATGTAAATTTAAGGTAAAAAAAATCAAACCTCTTATAATTTGAAGCGAAGAAAGTACTCATGACCCCACTGCAGCCTGCGGGCACCAGGAAGAGAACACCTGTGTACAGCTAGATACCACTAGTATACCACCACGCTTCCCCATACAAATGAGGTGCAACCTCCGCTAAACGCGCAAAGAAACCTTCTGGCCTGCCTGCGCCTGGGATACTATTCCTCCCGAGACCCGCAAGCGGCACCAAAGAAAGCAGGCTGCCGCCGCCAACCGCGCCACGCTCCAGGTTGGGTCGTTCGGTGCCACTGCCACCACCACCCGCCCGCTGCGCTGCTGCGTTGCCAGTCCATCTCCAGCAGGCTCCGTTCGGTCAGCATCAGCGGCGCAGCCTTCCGTCGTGTTGGCTGTTGGCCTGTTGCATTGCATTCCCTTACCTTACCCCGCAAGCCATAGAATTGAGACACGGTTTTTGGTTCCGCCACCCACCACGTCATGTTTAAGAAGACGCGAGTCGACGCGAACCTACGCGGTCGCGGCCCACGACTCTTCCTACTCTGCTTTTCGCGTGCTACGCCGTCCACGACTCTCTACTCTGCTTTCGTCTACGCGCGTCCCTGTGCTTCTTGGGTTCTTCCAGCTCTGTTTTCCTCCTGACTACTGATCCTTTAAGGCTCGAACACCACGCCCCCTCACCCAAACCCAAAACCCGACTGTGAGTTGAGACTTGAGATGATCCACCACCACCGGAAGGGCGAGGCGGCGGCAGAGGATCCGCTTCCGCTGCCGGGGGAAGAGTCGGGCGGCGTCAAGATGAAGGAGCTCCGGGGCCGCCTGGCAGACTACGCCTGCCAACACCGGAAGCACGGCCACGATGCGCTGCTCCGCATGCTTGCCGGCTTCGCGCTCGTATCCTGCCTCCTCCTGCTGCTTCCGGGCAGCCCCGTCTCCGCCACCATGGACGAGCTGCTGCAGCTAGGGAGGAGGGCGCGGCACGACGACGAGGGACCGGCGCCGCCGTGCGCCGATGTGGCCAACGGCACCCTCTGCTGCGACCGCACCGCGCTCCGCACCGACGTCTGCGTCATGCGCGGGGACGTCCGCACCCAGGCCGCCTCCCACTCGCTCTTCGTGCTGCTGCCGCCCAACTCCAACTCGTCTCGACCGGCCACCGACGAGCGCATCCGCCCATACACGCGCAAGTGGGAGTCCAGCATCATGAGCACCATCGACGAGCTCCGCCTCCGCTCCGCGCCCGAGGGAGACGCCGCCGCGCCAGGCAGCTGCGACGTCCGCCACGACGTCCCCGCCGTCGTCTTCTCCACCGGCGGCTACACGGGCAACGTGTACCACGAGTTCAACGACGGCATCATCCCGCTCTACATCACCACGCGCCACTACAACAAGAAGGTGGTCTTCGTCATGCTCGAGTACCACGACTGGTGGATGACCAAGTACGGCCACATCGTTGAGCAGCTCTCCGACCACCCGCCCATCGATTTCGCCAACGACCGCCGCACGCACTGCTTCCCCGAGGCCGTCGTTGGGCTTCGCATCCACGACGAGCTTGCCATCGACGCCGTGCGGATGCCAGCCAACCAGACGATCCAGGATTTCCGCCAGATGCTCGACGACGCTCACCGTGGTCGCATCCAGACAATCGTCAAGGAGGAGGAGGAGAAAGAAGCTGCTGCTGCGAGGAGACAGCAACGTCATCGATCAAGCAAGCGGAGCCGGCGCACCAAGACAGATGAGGGTGACAAACCTCGGCTCACGATCATCTCTCGGAACGGGTCGCGCGCGATCGAGAACGAAGCTGAGCTGGTGCGCGCCGCTGCCGGCGCCGGGTTCCGCGTCGCCGTGCTCCAGCCACGCCAGGACACGGAGCTCGCCAAGATGTACCGCTCCCTGAACGCCTCGGACGTCATGGTGGGCGTGCACGGCGCAGCCATGACGCACTTCCTGTTCATGCGCCCGGGCTCGGTGTTCATTCAGGTGGTGCCGCTCGGCACCGACTGGGCCGCCGAGACGTACTACGGCGAGCCTGCCCGGCGGCTGGGTCTACGCTACATGCCGTACAAAATCCTGCCGTCCGAGAGCTCGATTTATGGGCAGTACGCCAACGACGACCCGGTGCTGACTGACCCGGATACCGTGAACGCCAAGGGGTGGCAGGTCACCAAGCAGGTTTATCTGGACGGCCAGAAGGTGCGGCTGGACATGGTACGGTTCCGCCGCCGGTTGCGCGAGGCGTATGGCCACTGGGCGCAGCAGAGGCAGCGCCACCGTGCGGGATTGGTGGTGGAACACAGGATATTATACCATTAATTTGATTGAAGCGTGGGTGTGAAGGAGGATATTTCAATTGATTCTTTTTTTATTTTAGTGACATACGTAGTGAATATTGTAACTTAAATACTCCTACTAGAACATATACAGAGGGTGATCTGTGCTCCCTGCGGAGTTTGATGAGTAACATTTGTACATGCCCCGTACTACGTATATAACAAGTGGTCAAATAAATAAACGAGAGAAAATTTGGTTGACACAGAGAAATTTGGTCCTCTCTATTTTATATATCCGTCTTTGGACTTGGGTTAACGATCCGTCTCGTTCTAGGAATTATTGGATGATACGCCTATAGCGAAGGAGAGATGTTTCCCATCAATCGCAACTGCAGTAAAATAGAACGCTTAAAATTCACATCAATAGTATTATTGAAAACCAAAAGAATATCTTTCCCATGCCGGATGGTCGGCTTAACAAAACTCCACACAATGACACAACTGTCACGCTACCCCTACAATGACGACCCACTGTTCTTTGAAAAATCATTCACAATTTGCACACCACTCGGAAAATGTATGCCAAGGACGATAATACTCTCTATGGATTTCACTCTGCAGAGACACTTGAGTTTATGTGCCATCAATATTTTCCCAAGTAAGAAGCCACATTGGGCGGTTACGCAAGAGAAAAAAGGCCTTCTCTTCAGAGGAAATGGGTGCATAGGACATACATTGAGTTAATCATAATGATGTCCAGAGCCAAGTTTTGCTCTTTTTAGGGCTCGACACACAATCGTAGGTTCCAATACAGTCTGAGATGTTCTTACAGGATGAAAAAAAAGATGCTACAATGCTGAAATGGTTACATATTACACAAGGGGTCTCCGGAGCCACAAGGTGATCAGCAGATTGCCATCATCACTGGATTTGCTATCATTTTGATTCTGAACAGTTGACAAAATCAGCATCTGTATGCTCATTAGAAGGACGACATTAGATTCACAGGCTAACTAAATGCAAATAATCTTACTCAAATTGAGTAAAACCTTATCTTCTAGCACATCTCACATTATTGTGACGGCTGTAATACAATTTCTTGCTCATCTCGTTGATCTTCTGATGGCACCCTAGGAGTTCCCAAGGGTACCTTCCGTTCTGCACATTTTAAAATTTGCAAAAGGGTTACTATGTGTTGATTGCGCGAGCATATATGGTAACATGCTATTTAGATGCATATAGGCAACTCACCAGGTTCTAGTATCAAGGGGGTCGAGGATATGATTTCCTCTTTTGTTGCTGTTGCAACCTTGGAGCAATGTCTACGAAACAGCAAATGGGCCACTATACGATCAATTGGATTAGTGGTCGTTTCTGCTTCCTTAGTTGGAGACCTGAGATCATAATATATAAACTGAGCCATTCTGAATGCTTTCAGTGATTAAAACACTGGAATACAAACTAATCCATGAGAAGCGCACATAAAACGTCTGGTCCGACGTTGCATAGATGGTAAATAAGAAATGATTTGAGGTCACTGGGTGACTTTACATTGCATAATATCAATTACCTGATAGTCATACAGGAACACGTTAATAAACCCATTTTTAGTGTACCCTACCTTGTTCTCCTAGTAGATGCATCATTTTCGGAAGCTTCATCTTCATCTTTTTTAGTCTTGTTAGTGCTGCTCCTATCACCATCAATTTGTCTCTCGGCTGCACTATAGGCCAAACGAAGCAAACTATCTCGAATGCATAGTCGAGTTTTGGTATCCAACTGTGTCAGAAGGATTAAAAAAGTTAACTTTTCTATTGCACATCCCCAGCAACTCAATAACACTATCAGTAAACATATGAAGAATCAATGAAATCAAAAGGGTTAACAAATTGCCTTGTCAAGAGCATCTTGTAGCTGATAATATATTTTTTCCTCTATAAAGGGATCATCTGAAATTGCAGAACTCTCGTGAGCCAGGTCATGGTTAGTTGGAATCATCTCAGGCAAAAAAACCTTATTTGCGTTTTCATCTATGATAATTGAACTCCCTAAGGAATCCGGATTTTTGTTCCTAGGGGAGTATGCTTGAGACACCATTGTGTCACTGCCAGAACCCTCTTGACCAAACTGTTGCTGCTGTTGCTGAATAGCTATCAGTGCTTGCATTTGCTGCCGGCGCCTAAGCTTTTCTATCTTTTCTTGTGGTGTCATTGTCACTGGTCTTGATGGAATGTCTTGTGACATTTCTATGGAACTTGACTGTTTTGGGGAATCTTCCAAAGTTCGGTAGCTTGTGCCAGTTGGTTTTGTCTGATAGCCTTCAGCTTCAATGTTTGACACTAACGGAATGGTAGGAAATGGATATGCAGCATACCCATATCCAGGAAACATAAACTGATTAGCATGCTGAACTTGTCCTATCTTCTTGCTATCCTGGAACAGTGCATATTGAGGAGTTTGTACAGGTTGCATAGGAGCTTGCAAATTGGTTGATGGATTCTCTACTTTGCTCTGGGAGAGGCCACTTGTACTGCTGGATATTTTACTTTTACCTCTTTCCTCTGGTTTTCTGTGTGACCTCACTGGCCTCTTCTGCACTTCGACCTACACGGAGTAGTTAATTTATCATTGAACTAAAGAAAAATCACCCCCTCAAATCAGATGCTAAAAAGTGGCAATCAAGTGGGCAGATTAACCAGAGGCTCTAAAGCTAGGTTTCGGAAGAGAGAACAAAGAAGATTCACAGGACATATTTTGAGCTCATTTTGCTAATAAAAGCTTTACTTTGTGCTTAATGTACTTGAGTGCACCAAAAACTTTTTTTATAATCAACTTGAGAGAACCAACTGGAGCATAGCTGACAAATATGAGATATCACATTATTATGACAAGATTTTCTCAAAAGATCTAAAGTTTTGTCAGAAACAGTTTGTTGACAGATTCACACTGCAATTGTCCCATCTTTAAATGCCATTTTGTTTTATGA
Organism: Saccharum hybrid cultivar R570; assembly: GCA_038087645.1. NCBI lineage: Eukaryota > Viridiplantae > Streptophyta > Magnoliopsida > Poales > Poaceae > Saccharum > Saccharum hybrid cultivar. Next base: position 13,259,480 of record JAQSUU010000113.1, on the reverse strand, counting down.
CATCAATTCAGATGAGAAACATCAGCATATCAATTGGTGCTTCAGTTTGAAGCAAACAAGCTCAGCAGTGATCTCATTCATAAAGAGTTTGGCAGAGTATATCACATGAATTCTACTTCCTGAAAGAACTGATTTGGTTTCCCAAAATATTCACAAGTCAGATGAATTTTAATCTCAGCTTCCTCTCCAGATTTAGCATTAGCATTTGCTACCTGCCAAAAGTGGATCACCAGAGTAGCCAAGAAATAATTCTAAACATAGGAACATATGTAAATGCATTTTTTTTGTGTACCTTATTTTCTTGTTTGGTAACACCACTGGAAATTTCGTTAGTCAGAAGCAAAGAAGGCCCACGATCACATGATGGTTGTTTATTCAATGGTAGTTGCTTTTTAACAGAAACAAACAAATCACAGTGAGAAGAGTGTGGAAAAAAAAACAGCAAAAAATCAAAGTTCTATGTTCACAAACCGGAATTGGGATTGATTGCACAGCATTATCCATCAAATTCGAAGATGCAGAAAGAAAATCGCTGTCGTTGGCAACTATCTCATTACCAAATATGGAATCACTATTGCTGCAAAAATTATCACTTGATAAGACTACGAAATTGATAGTACTATCCAGCCATGAAAGAATCAATGACTGCAAATTCAACTCATGAGTTGAGTAAAAAGTTTTGAGTTTCCAATCGTACCTAAATAGACGGTCAAAATCATCAAAATCTCCAATATTGCCCCAGTCGCAATCAAGGAAACTGTTACTCTTTTCTTCTTGATCATTACCAAACACTTCTGATTCACCATCTAGTTGCCCTGTATACAGATCAAGAAAAGCTATGTAACTCAGTATCATCTTATTTTTCATAATTGCATGATTTTTTTAGGTATATCTGTTGGACTAGAAGTTTTCAAATTTTTCATAATTGCATGATTTTTTTAAGTATATCTGTTGGACTAGAAGTTTTCAAACTGAAGCAGAAATGCAATAAACATTTGGCAATGCAGCATGCTGAAAGAAGAAATGAACCTGTAGCTTTTCCTGTCACTTTCTGTAAACTGGGTTCAGCACTGAAATCCAGATATGTGGATGCTATGTTGTCATCACTATAGTTTCTATCAAGTGTAGGATTCAGGGAAGGAAGGTCAGGCCAGGATTCCATGTCAATTCGTGTGGCTGAAAAATGTGCACTTGTCTGATTTGCAGTCTGCTTTTCCATCCCTTGAAGTCCAGTTTGAACACCTGCAGAATGTTCAGTGATGCCAGCAATACTAGCAGCCTCTTCCTCATTGTTCTTGCGAGTCATACTATCTTCTGCACCTTTAGGATAAGGCACAATATGGTCCTCGCTCTCATTGAACTCAGGCCATATTGCATCCCCTACCTGCATTCCAAAAGGAAACAAATAATAAAAAATGGGCATACCAGCTTGTTTGCTTAGATCTCTGAGAAACCTGCCTGGCACGCATCCATCCCAGGCATCAGATTCTGGATGCCTAGGGTTGGATGGACGTGCCTGGCGCTGCCCCCCCCCCCCCCCCCCCCCCCCCCCCCCCAGGCCAGGGCTGTGATCAATCTCCAACAATAAAAGAGAAAAGGAATTAAAATTATCTATATTCATCCGATGGGAACCTAACAAGTGCACATTCATCCAAATTTCTTTAAAGGATCACATAAATTTCGATATCTTATGTTACAAGATCAAGTTGAAAAATAGACCAAATCTAAAATATAATTGAAATTTTCTGTATAAAATCCAAATTCCTAGCAGAAGTAGCGAGTAGAGTCCAGTCTATGCTCATGTCCAAAACAATAATATGAGACAGGAAAGAGAATGTTAAAATCCAAAAAGAAGTGAGAGCATTTAGTTTTAGTGATGTGATGGTAAATGGTGCAAGGTTCAGAGTTGAAAGTCCAATTCAAAATTCAGAGAAATAATCAAGCACAAAGCAAAAGTGTAGTGTATTAGATATTATCGCTGAAGGTCCAAAGTATTCAGTATAATATGCTATGTCCTTAAATTCATATGAGCATATCTGAATTCAAGGTTCCTGAATAAAGTTATCCTTTTATGAGGAAATACTGAAATCAATAGAGTAGCCATTGCCAACTGAGTGGCATGCACCAAAATGAGTAGCGCAAATAAGAAAAATTGACATTGTGATTTACTACAGAACCAGTTTGCAGTTCATTTCAGCAGCTATCAGTAAAACCATCAAGTTCATAAAAACATTTACCTCAGTTCACTACTTTTTTTTCCCAACAAACTATGGAGGGAACATTCTAAGAGCCATGAAACTTATAAAGACTCCTTAGCTTTCTTCCAATAGAACATACAAGTCCATATTCCAGCACTGCTCTGGGCATTAGACAATCTTACACGCTTCAGAAGTAGAGGCAATCAAAGCAGAATTGTCCCCTAGTCATGCTTGTTAGCACAGAAAGTGTCCAAAAGGCTCGCACTGCTGCAACCTGCAGGGATGCAGTCGACCTGCGTAGCAAGAATTCTACGCTTCCGCTCGCAGTCTCTTGCACCTCCAACTCCCCCAACTTTAACCCCCAACGGTATGGGATAACAGCAAATTCCCTTCCGGAACAACCACATCCAAAACCTAGTGAATTAGAGCGCGTGGGGCACGGAATGACGCAACGAAATATAGAGCCCGAGCAGATCCAACCAAGTGAGCAAGCATAACGCAAGATTCTAGACTATCACGGGAAAGGCAGACGGGGAGGGGCACCTGCGGCTGCTCGTCGTTCCAGTTAAACATCCTGCTCAGGTGGCGGCCGCCGTCGCGGGAGCCGCCCCCGAACCCGAAGCCGAACTGCGCTGTCTCCCGGGTCCCAACGGTCGCATCTCCGACCGCAGGAAAAGCACCCCAACTCGCCGGCACGGCCAAGCCTCGCGCCGTCCTCTCCACTTCCTCCTCCCGTGCTAAGTTGTTATCGTCTTCTCTCCTCCAGTTGCCTTCTGCGGCGCTCTCCACCCACCAAGAGAAGTCCAGGGAAGGGAGAATGCGTGGCCGCTGCCCATTGGGCAGGCGGCTGTAGTGGGGCGTTGGAAAGCCACGTGTGCGGAGGCGCATCTTGGGTAGTGGTCAAGAGGGCTCGATCAAATGCCACGCGCTGATTGGCTGCGGGGTTTCTTAGCGGGTGTAGGGTTAGCGCTTTACCGGGCTGTTGGTGTCATAGCCAACATGGTGCGGTGTGGACTGAAATAGGTGGAGCGGCAGTCTAGAGACGGCAATAAGCAACGGCACCGCCCGATTCTACGCGGTAAATTTCCATATTAAAAGATGGCGGTGAGAAATTTACTCCCAATATAAGGATTAGAACAGAAAATAATTAGTCTGTGTCAAGTTTGCAGGGATGGGATGGGGAATGATCCCATCTCTATTCCCTCGTACCCCCTCTGCAAACTCGTTCTTAGGGCCTGTTTAGTTTGCAATTTTTTTTTGCAAAAAACCACTGTAGTAAATTGTAACATTTTCGTTGTTATTTGGTAATTAGTATCCAATTATGGACTAACTAGACATAAAGATTCACCTCGTAATTTACAGCTAAGCTGTGTAATTAGTTTTATTTTTTATCTACATTTAATGTTTCATGCATGTGTCTAAAAATTGATGTGATGGAGAATCTGAAAATTTTTTGAAAAATTTTTGAAACTAAACAGGCCCTTACTCTAAATTGGCCTTTTGACATTGAAATTAGACATGTTGATGAATATCCTAATGAAAAAAGTCTATTTAACCCCCTGAACTATCAGTTAGTGTCTAATCTACACCCCCAATTATAAAACCGTCTGTTTTACACCCTGAACTTTTCAAAACCGTTTAAATTACACCCTGAAGCGGTTTTCGACGGCAGTTTTGCTACAGTAACAATGGTTTTTGCTATAGTAACAACGGGTTTGACTTTTTCTTTTTCTATTTATTTTCGCTGAATCTTTGAAAAATCATAGTAAATCATAGAAAAATCATAAAATAGAAAATCTAATTTTGTTGGACTCTACATGAGTACATCTACACAATGAATATATAATATAGTATGCTTTAGTACAAATTTTTTCTGTAACTTTAAATTAGTTAGAAAATCAAATTTTGTCTGTAATTAATTGAAATAATTCATAGCTACAGCTTTTATGTTCCAATTGTGGTTAAATTTTTATAGTGAACTAATTATTGTATGCTTGAACTGTAGTAAAAATTTTATACTGATTCGATCATGTATAATTTAGTTATAGATTTATTTATATTTAACAAGCATAAACCTAAACATAAACCTAAATAAATCTATAACTAAGTTATATATGATCCAATAAGTATGAAATTTTTACTATAATTCAAGCATATAATAATAACCCTATCATAAAAATTTCACCATAATTGAACCATATAAGCTATAGCTATGAATTATTCCAATTAATTACAGACAAAATTTGATTTTCTAACTAATTTAAAGCTATAAAAAAAATTTGTACTAAAGCATACTATATTATATGTTCATTGTGTAGATCTATTCATGTGGAGTCCAATAAAACTAGATTTTCTATTTTATAATTTTTCTGTGATTTACTATGATTTTTTAAAGATTCAGCGAAAATAAATAGAAAAAGAAAAGGTCAAAACTGTTGTTACTGTAGCAAAACCATGGTACTGTAGAAAAACCACCGTCAAAAACCTCTTAAGGATGTAATTTGAACAGTTTTGAAAAGTTCATGGTGTAAAACAGACAATTTTATAGTTGGGAGTGTAGGTTAGACACCAGCCGGTAGTTCAGGGGGTTAAGTAGAGTTTTTCCATATCCTAATCATTCCTCAAATCCACACTCGTGTGATTTCTGTAGGATGTGGATAAGTGACCTTCTGCCCGTTGAATTAAAGGTAGGATAAGTGAGTCTCCACTTCTATTCGTAGTCTAGTCTCTTTCTCCTGCGTTCGTCTGCCGATGTTGAAAGTATCTAGATGGCTAGAAGGGAACGAATAACCTATAAAAATATTCTAAAAACTTCATAACACTAGTGCAAAAGTGATTAGTACAACAAAAATCCCTACAAACATCTACTTTGCTCTAGCTCTATTTCCACACAATGCAAGCCCCTACACAATTATAGTAGGCTTTGGTTTCTGTAAGGAAACTGGATCCTTGGCCCATTTAGTTCAGATTTTAGTATTTGATGACCAACATGACCAAGTTGGACTAAGGATTTTGCGAGTGTTTATTTTGTAGTCTAATAAGGTGCAAAGGTGGCTTCGACTTAGGAAACAGTGCGATCCGGATGGTCAACACCACAAGCAAAGACATTAGAAGCTTGATTGAAGACCTACAAGACATGCACAAGTCCAAGGCATCAGAATCTGCTCAATGGCGGCATCAAACCAATTGAAATTGCAATCTGACGGTTTCCAGAATGGTTCTTGAGAGGAGAAAAACGTTGGACCGAGTCTGACTGGGCAGCGTCGAACCAGTCTGACGGTCTGGCCTAGTGTCAACCGTAGAGGCGATGGCAACAGTCAGCAACGGTAAGAAACAACTAGCTCTAAAAAAGCATCAAACCCTGACAGCCCAATTGTCCGACCCCCCCGCTCGATAAGACGGTATGCAGGAAAAGGTGTCAAGCTTCCAACGGCTAGCTCATCCATTATGGCTATAAATAGGACCCCAAACCGGCCAAGAGAGGTGTCAATACTACATGCAGACCTACCATGGTCGTTGCGTAACCCCCATCACAGCCATTTTGGCCTCAGCAGTAAACACTCGATGGTGATAGTCGAAGTCATTATGGTCGGTTCAGAACCAATGGTGATGGCTCCTCAACACCGCCGCAATGGTCAATGATCTGATTGTAATCGTGATATTCACCGCCACCTTCACGTTCGTTATGTGTGTGGCGAGGTGAACAGCACCATCGGTTGGGCATCCGAACCGCCTGTGTAATGGTGATGAAAATCATCGCATTGCACATGATCCGACTGTGCAGTGCACTTTCATTGTCGCTTTGACGTCCGACATGTCTATGTCGAGGTGAACATCACCACCGCTTGACCGTATGAACCGTCTATTCAATGGTCATGGTTGTTGACGGTGAAAATGTCACAAAATTACACACTCAAAACACCGTCAACAACCTCGGTTTCAAAGGGGGAATAACATGTCATGAGCATATTTTATCAATAACGAGTTCCACTTGTACTTTGAGCATGTGTATACATGATGTCACAAAACTAAAGAAGATAAGCCTTTGAAGCTCCATATAGAGGTCGCCCGACCTCTACTTGGGCCCACCAGGCCATGCCAAGTCACCATGATCCATGTGAAGCATCCCAAAGTCATTCCCCACCCTTGGATCACACTTGTGTTTTCTCTCAAGGGTGGAGGATCAAGTCACATGGATTCATGGGCCCACAAGTGAAGCAACCCAACGTGACTAAGATGATTCACACCTCATACACACTCACTTGCATGTGGGACATGCTTCTAGAAGGAGAGTGGACCCACCTGCCATTAGAGGTTGGGCGACCTCACTAAGGAGCTAACCGACCTGAAATTTCACCCACCGCCTCTATGCATGCTCCATGCAGCCTCCTTGATCTGAACCATTGATCAAAGGTCGATGGATCCAAGGGCCATGGTGAGGAAGCACACGGATCGCTGACGTGGCACCCCCTCTACCTCTACCTATAAATAGAGGGTCACTCCCCCTCTCCATTCACGGTGAAGAAGCCTACAAGCTCAAGTAAAGAGTAGTTAGTCCACTTTATCTTAGTAGTGTAGTCTAGAGTGGGAGTTAGAGTTGAGTAGTAAGCTTTGCTTGGGTCTTCCAGAGCTATCTTCTGGAGAGTCTGGTATAGCTCTTGAACCTTTTCCTTTCTTTTGTAAGAATTTACCTTATTCAATATGTTAGTCTTTCTCTACTTTACTCAGTCTTTACTTGTGTAATATTATACTAGTCTTTACTTGTGCAATATTATACTAGTTATAGTATTGTTGTGGCTTATTTAGTCATAGAGTTGTTATATACTAGATTGTGATCCTGGAAACACACTTATATTGTGATCATCGCCTCTCACAGGGTGCTCTAGTTGGCCTCGTAATTACAGCTAGAGTAGTGAGAGAAGGTGTAAGCGTGGTGCTTATACACGATCTTGCCTTTGGTACCACTAGTTGCACGGATTGTTTGTGATAGCTAGTAGGTGGTGATAGCCTTGTCTAGCCTTTGCATTCCACCATGTGTTGTAGGGCTCTAGTTACAAGGTAGTTGCTTCGGATAAGGGTTTTGTCTCCTATTGTCTCGCCTATCGCCTAGCATACTTATTGTGAGGTATCAATCTATGTGTCTTGATCGTGTGATTTGGTTAAGTTACAAGAGTAGAATTAGAACATAGGAGTCCTATACTCTCTCGTTGTCCTCCCACCTAGCTATACTTACTAGTTATCTTATTTATCTTTGTCTTGGTTTGTTTCATCATCATTCCTTCCTACCATATTTCATTTACCCCCTATACTAGTTGATACTAAGTTGTGGTATATAAGGATATCTCTTTTATTATCATTCGTAGTTATCGCTTTCCCTTGGGATAAAAATAAATAACGATACCTTGGAAAGTGCTACAGCGGTATATTCTATGCGCTTGCGGAATTATCTAATAGACATAAGAAATACCAACAAGCATTTCTTGCACCGTCATTGGGGAAAGCATCAGCCTAGGAATTTTAATAAAATTAAATCTAGAATTTACCATCAAATTTAGTTATCAATTAGTGTAGGGGCTTAGCCCTGTCTTTGTTTCTTTGTTATTGTGAAGCAAGACAGTGTATGAGCGGTTTTCAATTGCTGGGAACTTTCGTTGAAGATCCTGAGCAATTGTTGAGGAATATTAGATGCTGTAAAGTTTCTCCTCAAAGGTTCATCTTGAACCTGAATCCCTTCTAGGAAGGAAGCTCTGTACCACCACCTAAGGAATCTATGGTTCAAAAGTTGATCATTGCCTTCTTAGCCCCGTCAGCCGCTGATGTGGCCATGGGACCCCAATTTAACTTGGGGATGCCACTTTTGAGCTTAAACCTGTGCTTATCAACATGGTGCAAGCCAAACCGTTTTGCGGGAAGCCTCATGAGGATGCTAATGCCCACCGTCAACACTTCTTGGAGGTGTGTTGCACCTTCACTATCAATGGTGTGACAGCAAACGTCATCTGCCTTCACCTTTTCCCATTGTCTCTGCTCGAGAAGGCGAAGTAATGGTTTTATGCCAATAAGGATGAAGCCACCACTTAGGAGAAGTGCACCAATGCATGCCTCAAGAAGTTTTTTAGATGGGCAAGACCAGCGCACTTCATGGAAAAATTTCTAGCTTCCAACAACAGTCTGATGAGACGATTCCCAAAGCACGAGAGTATCTCTAGGAGTACATTCATGCCTGTCCTCATCATGGGATAGAAGATTGGCTCCTAATCTAAGGTTTCTACCATCGGTTGATTGGTATGGCCCGTAGTCACCTGGATGCTACTGCTGTAGGAGCATTCCTTCAACACAATGTGAAGGATGCCAAGGACCTCATCGAAAAGATGGTGGTCAACCAAGGATGGAATGAAGAACACCTCCATCCAAAGAAGAGAGATATGCACACCGTCAATGAGATGGACATGCTCTCTGCCAAGATGGACCTCTTGATGAAAAAGATTGAAGAAGGTTCCAAAAAGGAACAAGAGGCCATCCAACTCATTCCATCGCACCAGCCGCTGAAGCAGACCCCTGGTGTAACAACCCAGAAATTTCCAGAAAACAAAAATCACAACTAAAATTTTTTTCTAAAAATAACCAATGGTTGGTGAGGTGTCATGTAGGAAAAGCAGACCCCTGGTGTAACAACCTAGAAATTTCCAGAAAACAAAAATCACAACTACAAAATTTTTTCTAAAAATAACCAATGGTTGGTGAGGTGTCATGTAGGAAAACTACCCTAATTGCACAAGTAGTACCTATTATAGATGTTAACATCCTTGCATTTAATTAAACTTGCTTGAGTTGCATCTTATGTTCTTTGTATTGTCAAATAAAAGCAATAACATTTATTTAATGAATTGTTTAATTAAATAATTGTGTAAAAATAACTTTGGCAAATAGTTGAAACCCTGAAATATCTTTTGTGGGCCCCATTGTGTTAACCAAGTGGAGGCAATATGTTTTTATGCATACAAAAGCCTTTTCTTAATTAGAAAAAAGGAAATATAAAATAGAAAAGCTTTTCCAAATAATTAGAAAAGGAAAAACTCCTTTCTGGCCTAGCTACTCGGACCCGCCTGGCCCGTCCTGCTTCACGCTGTGGCCTCGCGCGCACATGTGCTCACCGCGCGATGGGCCAGCCTAGCAAGGCCGCGATCGCCTTGGCCCGCGTCGCCCTTCGCTAAGTGCTAGAAGACATCATGCCTTTCACTCTCTCGCTCGCTGACGAACGGACCCCGCGAGTCATCGTCTTCCTCTCATCTTTCTTGTCCTCTATTCGCCCGGAGCGGAGAGGAAGGGGAGGCAAGGTCACGAATTCGTCGTGGGAAGATTCCCCCTGTCCTTGCAACCACCTTGCATGCCAAGGTTCTACGCCAACCACGCGAGTGCGCTCCCCTAACCAATCGGCCAATCGCGCGCACGCTCTGCCTCTTTCACGCACCGCGTGACGCCACCATGGCCCACAGGAGCTCTGCCACCACCGCACTGCCTCTAACCACCTTTGATTCAAAATTAGAGACGCCAATCCGTGCGCTACCTCTCTGCCACTCCAAAACCCTACCCCAATTCCTCTTGATCGCCTCCACGTGTCCCCATTGTCCCTTCCACCATCCGCCCGCCATAGCCGAGCTCGGCTATAAAAGTAGAGTCTCTCCATTGCTCTAGCCTTTCACCCCCCTAGCCGCCACACTGGTGGCACCATCATCGCCCTACACCGCAAGAGAGAGGGGAGAAGAGAAGAGGAAGGAAGGGAAGGGAGGAGGAACGTGGAGGAGCCAGACGCGTCATCGCCGCCGGAGCCCGGAGCGCCGCCCCGATCGGCTACAATGACGTAGCGGCTCGGCACGGCACTGCAACGACTCCTCACTGCGTCAACTCACCCTGCACCGCTACCCTCTCGCCACCGCACCCACTGGTGGGCACAAGACACACCCCTTGCTGCCATATGTAGTCGCCATGCCCGTCGCTGCCGCGAGACAAGGGCACCACCATGACACCTCAATACTGGGGTGGTCAAGGCCGAAGCCCAAAAATCGTCCACATTTACACGCATGCACGCGCACACGCACGGGGACGGCACAACCTTGCGGAGCCGTACTGGCTTGGGAACGATTGAAGCACCCACATGCTTCGTGCACGGGCGCCATGGCCATGATCGCCGTGGCGACGTCGCATTTTCGTCGCATCAAGTCAGTGGGATAGAGAAGAGGAGGGCGCATGCAGTTCGCCTTGGTGGAGAACACCGCTCGCAGTTGAGGGCGGAAGGGTGCGATGCCATTTGGCGATTCTTCACCGGAGCAGAGGAGGTGTCGGAGCGCTGCCGCACACCCAACCGTGGACACGGGCTCCACCATGTGGAAAGGTCATCGTCGGTGGCCTTAGCGCCTTGCTGATGCTTCCAATCGAAAACCCAAAGGCCAATTTGGACCTCGGGATGACTATAGAGGCCCCGCCATTGCTCACCGTACCAGCCGAGTCACCGCCACAGCCGTGAACACCCATACGAACTCTAAATCGCCGCCTAAACCCCACCATCGTGATCTTGGAGAACGTGCGAGGCCGTAGAGCCCACTAGAAGCCGATCTGAGCCACCACCGTGCACTAGCGTGAGAGCTCGTCGCCAGCGTAGCACCGCCGTGAGAAGCAGGGGAGGAGGGGGGCACTCACGGTGCTGGTCCGTGCACCTGGTGCACCATGGACCAAGAGAGAGAGAGCTAGTGAACTCAGTGCACCATGAACCGAGTCGGTGGTTCACAGCTTCCCACCGCTCCGTTCACCGTGAGCTACGCCCACACGGGCCATAACCCATATTGAACCCGAGTAGCCACGTGGACACAATCACCGTATGACATGTGTCCGGGCCGGTCTGGCCCAACCCAACCCGTATCCAGCCCTAACCCGGCCCGCCAGAGCCCAGTCTCGGCCCGGTCAAAGTTAACTGTTGACCAGTCAATGGACCCACAAGTCAGTGACTTACTCCATTCTGGACAATCAGATGCTGCCATGTGTCACTGCCTGGGATTTCCAATTCTTTTTCTTTTTCAAAAATTCATTTAATCTTCAAAAATTCATAACTAATTCATTATAACTCAAAAAATATCAAACCAATGTCCAAATTTTTCTAAAAATGAGCTCTACGTCATAGGCTTGTGTTTGAGTGCATTTGAATCTTTCGAATTTTTGTTGCTTCCTTGTGCTCCTCTATAGGAGTCGCTCACGTTACCATATATTACGTTTAACAGAGCCGGAGGACCTGCCGACTGAGGAGTACGACCCCGACTACAGCGAGGACTTGGGTGACTGTTGACGGTAATTAACTAACATTATAAACCGTCAACTAAACATATGAAAAGGATAAAAATATGATTCCCACCTTAGAATAGGGGTTCTACTGACAATTTCCATGAGTTTTGGTGAATTATGATTTTTAGGGATTAAACAGGAAAATGCAGGAAATGATATCTTCCATGAGAAGGAACCCACGCCTATCAGACTTATCTCCACGTCACAGCCACGCAAGGACATTCTAGAAGACACCAGAGGACTCCACAAGGCGGCCCACCTCGACCTGCTGCCAGGTGGGGCCGACCAGCCCTAACCCTAGGCCGGCCGGCCTCCCTCATGCCGCCATGGCTCCTTCCTTTGCAAGCTGCCTCTACCGCCTCCTATGATGCATCTCAACCCTACGTGAAGGTCGGTTTCATCCAAGGGCCACGGTTGATCCTCCAGGGCTATATAAAGCGGCCTCCAGACCCCTAGGCCTCATTCAATCTCTCTAGATCAGAACCTCCAACAGAATTAGAAATCATAGGAGAAGGATTGAAGAGCCAGCGATCAAGAAGACTAGTTCTCCCTCTAGTTTAGGAATAGAATCTAGTCTTGAATTAGAACTAGAAGAGAGAGAGAAGAGGAGGAGATTTAGAAGGAGCTCCGGCCTGTTGGATCTTCTTCAGCATCTTGTACCTGTGGATTCAAGTTCTTCAAGATCTTGCATCTAGATCTCTCTGGTAATCAACGTCTATTTTTAAGTTGTTCTTATTGTTTATATTGTTCTTGAGGTTTGTGACTCATTTGAGTACTTTAATTCTAGTAGCGCTAGGATTAGAGGAGGTAGAGGGTGTAAGCGCGGTGCTTAGACTTGATAGCTCATGAATGTACCCTATATTTCGGATTTCAGTGGTAGTTCGCAAGGGTGACTCTTATAGCCATGTTGATTCTTCTATGGCCCACTATCCCGTTTGTAGGATTAGCAGGATAATTTATTGGTAGGAGAATTCATACTCTGCTTATGACCTCCTATGACAATTTCCCCATCAAGAACACTATTAGCATTTCATACTTAAAGTAGAATTAGAAAGCCTTAGTGATCCCCTCTACCTTCAAAATTCTTAGTCCTTGATAGCTACTCAAGGTTTAAAGCTTAAGACTTAAGAAGACCATACTCTGTTCCTTTAGGTTCGATATTAAAACTGGGTCATCCTGGTGAAGTGCTACATTTTTTTAGATAATGGAAAATATCCGGCTTCAGCCTTCTTCTAAGAAGAAAAAGCATCAGTCCAAACTTATTACAGTAGCTCACACATAATTTAAACTTATTACAGGTTCAGAACTAAAGTTCAAGACGGTAAATAAAGGACCATCCATGCGATGCGAAGAACTCCATGGCTTTCGATTCTAGTAGCTTGCAAGCGTCAAGAATCCGTTCCTTGTCATCATCCGAGCGCTGCAACAGAGCCCAAAATCGTAGCCAGTGTGTTCCCCTGAAAAGAACCTGCAAAAATATTTTTAGGTGACCTTTATCAAAAACCACATCGTTCCTTGTGATCCATATTGCCCAGCAAAAAGCCGTAGCCCCAGTCAATAAAAGAAAATTATGATTGGAACCTCCTAGCTTTGACCAACTATTGAAAAGATGGTTCGTGTTCCTTGGAGGATTAATGCCAAACAAAACAAACACAGCACGCCAAAGAAATCTGGCATAATGACAATCAAAAAACAAGTGTTGGATAGTTTCAGGTGTGCTACAAAAACAATATGCCTTACTACCATTCCAATTTCTTTTAGCAAGGTTGTCTTTTGTTAGTATTACCCCCTTCTTTAAGAACCAAAGAAAAATCTTAATCTTCAAGGGCACTTTCATATGCCAAATTTCCTGGGTAACCTTAATCCCATTATTGACTAGGTATTTGTACATGGATTTAACAGAAAACAAGCCATTATTATTTAAGTTCCAAATGAAAGTATCCTGACCCTCATTTAAGTTAATAAAAGCAACTCTTGCAACTAGACTTTGCCATTCCAACAACTTGCTCCCAACTAGTGCCCTTCTAAAAGACCCATTGAGAGGGATGGAATTAAGTACATCAGCCACTGTTGCTTGTTTCTTTCGCACTATATTAAATAAATTCGGGTATTCGATTTTTAAGGGTTGGGAGCCCAACCATTTATCTTTCCAAAATCTAATTTGAGTTCCATTGTCTAGTTTAAACTTCCCAAGACTTAAGAAAATATCTTTGACTCCCAACAAACCATTCCAAAAATGAGAAAACCCATTTTTCTTTTCAAATTGACTTAGAGTCTTGTTCTTTAGGTACTTGTTCCTTATTAACTCTTGCCAAGTGCCCTCCTCATTGCAAAGTTTGAAAAGCCATTTGCTCAAAAGACATTTGTTTTGTAAATCTAAGTTATGAATTCCTAAACCACCTTGCTCTTTTGGTTGGCACAAAATATTCCACTTTGTCAGTCTATATTTCTTTTTGTGCTCATCATTTTGCCAAAAAAACCTTGATCTAAAATATTCAATCTTTTTTAGAAACCTCTCGGCACTTCAAAGAAAGACATCATGAACATAGGTAAGCTTGACAAAATAGAATTGATCAACACTAATCTACCCCCATATGATAAATGTTTTCCTTTCCACCCACATAACTTCTTTTTGATTCTTTCTTCAATTAATTTCCAATCCTTATTATTTAACTTCTTGTAATGCATAGGAAGACCCAAATATCAAAAAGGGTATGATCCCATTTTGCAACCAAATAGATATGAGTATTCCTCCTCAGATTCTTTTGCTTGGCCAAAGCAAAATAATTCACTTTTATGGAAGTTGATTTTTAGACCTGATAATTGTTCAAAAGTACCAAGCAAAAGTTTTAAGTTTTTTGCCTGTTCAATATCATGGTCAAAAAATAGAACTGTGTCATCTGCATATTGAAAGATAGACAAACCATTTTCCACTAGGTGTGTAACAACCCCTTTTATTTGGCCTTCCTCCTTGGCTCTAGATAAAATGATAGCTAGCATATCTGCAACAATATTGAAAAGGATCGGTGACAGTGGATCACCTTGTCTAAGACCTTTCCTAGTCTGGAAATATGAGCCCATCTGTTCATTAACTTTAATGCCCACATTCCCACCTTGAACAAAAGTCCTAACCCAATCACACCACACTGGATGAAAACCCTTCATTCTTAGTGCTTGTTGTAAGAAATTCCAATTCACCTTATCATATGCCTTTTCAAAATCAACCTTAAAGATAATTCCATTATGTTTCCTTTTATGTAACTCGTGTAGGGTTTCATGTAAAATAACTGCACCCTCCATTATATTTCTCCTAGGTAGGAATGCTGTTTGGGAAGGTTTAATTATGCGCTCAGCTATCTTTACAATTTGGTTAGTAGCCACTTTAGTAAAAATCTTGAAACTAACATTCAACAAACAGATAGGTCTATATTGTTGTATTTGTTTAGCTTCTTTAGACTTTGGTATTAAAATGATTGTTCCAAAGTTAAGGCTATGTAGAGGCAATTCTCCCTTATGGAAATCTGTGAACAAAGCCATCAGATCATCCTTAATCACATTCCAGAATACCTGATAAAACTCTGGAGGAAAGCCATCAGGACCTGGAGCCATATTATGGTTCATTTGGAAAATTGCACCTCTAATCTCCTCCTCCATAAACTCAGCAATCAAGAGTTCATTTTCCTCGGTTGTAACTTGAGGGATGTCATCACGGTATGACTCATCTATTACCAAATTGTTATGGTCAGATGGCCCAAACAATTTTTTATAGTAAGTGGTGATATATTTTTTAAGTTCAGCATCACCGTGAATTAAACCTTCCTCCTGCTCCAGCCTAAATATCCTAGTTTTCCTATGTTGTACTTTGTATTGGCATCCCCTTCTAATAAATCCTTTACTTTAGCACGTTGGTACCATTTTATTTCTTCCTCTCGTAGCAGTTCAGACAATCTTTCATTCAAGACATGCTTAAGATTCAACTCATTTTGATCTAATAATGTTGATTCAGCTTTTTATCCAATTCATCCAATTTTTCTAGCAACCTTTTCTTTTCTTTCTTGTAAGCACCACTTGTATTTTTGGCCCACCCTTTCAAGTATTGACGTAGACGTCTAATTTTAGCCTACCAACGCTCTAAAGAGTTATGCCCCTCATCCACACTGTGCCAGATATCTGTAACTAAATCCATAAACCCCTCTCTTAACAACCAACCCAACTCGAATTTAAATAAGGATTGATTATTATTAGATGTAGGTTCCCCTGTATTAATAAATAGGGGTGTATGATCAGAGATCTCTCTTGATAGAGCTTGGACAGTGGTACGCGGGAATTTTAATTCCCACTCCGTACAAGAAAGAATCCTATCCAACGTTTCAAATGTTGGAACTTCTAGGTTGTTAGCCCAAGTGAACTGTCTTCCAGATGTTATCTGTGCGCTTGCAGATAAAGTAGAGTGTGCATTAATTTATACCAACAAGCATTTCTGGCGCCGTTGCCGGGGAGCGGTGCTGAGTTCATCTTGAGTCAAGCTTAATCTTGTACTATACTTTTATCTTTTATCTTTTTACCCATGGATTTCTTAGAGCCATCCACTAGCTCCACAGATTCCATTCCACTCAACCAGTATATCTACCCCACCATAGTAGACTTAGAGCTCCCAAAATCAGCTAAGCATATTCTTTCTGAGAGCTATGAGCTATGACCATGTTTGGTAGAAATGGTTAAGAGCCAATCCTTTTCAGGCAAGGAAGATAAAAATCCTCACATTCACCTAAACGAGTTCGAACAGACCTGTGCATACCTACACATTGCAGGCATGTCCGATGAAACCCTAAGATGGAAGCTTTTTCCTTTCTCTTTAGAAGGAAAAGCTAAAACCTGGTACAATTGAACTGCACCAAGTAAGGATGGGGATTGGAAAGCTTTATGTTCTAGCTTTTGCTTAGAATTCTTTCTAGTTTCTAAAATCATTTGCCTATGCTTAGAGATATTGTCCTTCACACAAGAAAGTGACGAGTCTCTAATTGCTGCCAGGGAGAGATTTGATACTCTTGTCCGCTCTGGTCCATCTTTATCTATCCCAGACCCTATTCTTCTTCAACATTTTTATATGGGCCTGAGTAGAGAAACAACTACTTTTCTTAACTTAGCTTCAAATGGATCCTTTCTGCATACCCCAGCTACTAAAGCAAGGGAATTACTGCTCAACCTTTCACAAATTACTCCTACCTATGAAGCTAAGCCACCACAAGAACTTGTAGAAAAACAAATAGCTGAGCCTGAATCCTTTCCTAATCCATATCAACCTTCAGCTATAATTCCTGATACAGGGGGACCCCAGTTTCAGCGAATGTGTTTGAATTCGGGGATGAATATTTTTCTGAATTTGGAAATATCTCAAATTATCACCTTATAAGGAAGCCTCAGAAATCAAAACCTTATCTCGAAGAACTTTTGTAGTTTACTAAACACGCTCTCCTTACAAAGACTACGAAAAATCTAGCTTCTGTACTAAGCCATGAATGGTTGGAAGAATCCGAGCTTTCTTCTGAAGTGATTTACCTAGATTCACCTTCCACTTCCATCCAATGCCAAATTAATCTGGAACCTTTCGAAGCTCTTTATAATCCTGTTGTGGGTGTCAACATCATGTCTGCATCTTTTGCTCAAGATTTATTGAGTTACATGCCATTGACCCCAACAACAAAATTGTTAAAAAGCCCCTCAGGATATATTCTTCCTAGTTTGGGAATTTTATATGTCCTACCTATCATGGTAGATGGAATTCTAGTGCGTATGAGCTTTTATATCTATGACATCATTGTATTCGACCTCCTGATAGGTCAACCAATCCAAAGACTTCTTCTCGAAGGTCAAACAGGGAAATTAAATATTTGTCTTGGGAAAAATCTTCAAAGATCCATACCAATCATTCACTCCATAAATACTGAGTGTGATCCATGTCTCGAGATAGATCCTATGGAAGAAATTAAGGAAGCATCCCTTGAAACTTTAGAACAACCTAAGCTTGAAGAAGATGCTGAATTCTTCATAGAGAAAGAAGATCATCCTTCTGTTTCTGATCCTTTGGACTTCCTCGAAGAACCACCTAAACCTCCCATAGAGTTAAAACCCCTACCTGCTGGCCTTAGATATGCTTTCTTAAACAATGATCCGGAATCTCCCGTGATCATAAATGATAAACTTTCTTAAGAAGAGACATTTCGTCTGATCGCTGTCTTAGAAAAGCATAGATCACTTTTGGCTATTCACTCCAAGATCTTAAGGGAATTAGCCCTGCTCTTTGCACCCATCGCATTCCTACTGATCCTAATGCTACACCTTCTAGAAAACCTCAACGAAGACTTAACAATGCGATGAGAGAGGTAGTAAAGAAAGAGGTTTTGAAACTCTTGCACGCTGGGATTATTTATCCTGTGCCACACAGTGAGTGGGTGAGCCCTGTTCAAGTTGTGCCTAAGAAGAGAGGCATGACTGTAGTTAAAAATGAGAAGAATGAGTTAATTCCACAAAGAACCATCACTAGTTGGAGAATGTGTATAGATTACAGGAAACTTAATAAGGCAACAAAGAAAGATCACTTTCCGCTGCCTTTCATTGATGAAATGTTAGAACATTTGGCAAATTACTCTTTCTTTTGTTTTCTTGATGGGTACTCTGGATATCATCAAATTCCAATCCACCCAGATGATCAAAGCAAAACCACTTTTACCTGTCCATACGGAACTTATGCTTACCGTAGAATGTCTTTTGGATTATGTAATGCACCTACCTCTTTTCAAAGATGTATGATGTCTATATTTTCTGATATGATCGAAGAAATTATGGAAGTTATCATGGATGATTTTTCTGTCTATGAAAAAACTTTTGATGATTGTCTTAAAAATTTAGACAAGGTTTTGTAAAGATGTGAAAAAAACACTTAGTCCTTAATTGGGAAAAATGTCATTTCATGGTTAGATAGGGAATAGTGTTGGGACACTTAATTTCTAAACGTGGAATTGAGGTAGATAAAGCTAAAATTGAAGTAATTAAACAACTACCTCCTCCTGTTAATGTCAAGGGGATTAGAAGTTTTCTAGGCCATGCTGGATTTTATCGTCGGTTTATTAAAAACTTTTCTTATATTGCAAGACCGTTTTCAAATCTACTGACTAAGGATGTACCCTTTGAATTTGATGATGCTTGCTTGAAAGCTTTTGAAACTTTGAAACTCGCACTCACTTCTACACCAATCATTCAACCACCGGATTGGTCATTGCCTTTTGAAATTATGTGTGATGCAAGTGATTATGATGTAGGAGCAGTGCTAGGACAATATAAAGATAAAAAGCATCATGCAATTGCTTATGCTAGCAAAACTTTGACAGGACCTCAACTTAATTATGCTACTACTGAAAAAGAACTCCTGGCTGTTGTTTTTGCTATTGATAAGTTTAGATCTTACTTGGTTGGAGCTAAGGTGATTGTTTACACTGATCATGCTGCACTTAAATATTTGCTCACTAAGGAAGATGCTAAACCATGTTTGATTAGATGGATTTTACTACTCCAAGAATTTGACTTAGACATAAAAGATAAGAAGGGAGTAGAAAATTCTATTGCTGATCACTTGTCTAGAATGCAATTTAAAGATCCACAGTAATTGCCCATAAATGATTCACTAAGGGATGACATGCTCTTTCAAGTTAACAGATCTGACCCCTGGTATGCAGACATTGTCAATTTTGTAGTTGCAGGTTATGTACCACCAGGAGGGAACAAAAAGAAGCTCATTTATGAAAGTCGCATTCACCTATGGGATGAGCCGTACCTCTTCAGAGTATGCTCAGATGGGTTGCTCAGAAGGTGTGTACTAGTGGAAGAAGGACTCAAGATCATTGAACGTTGTCACTCATCACCATATGGAGGATATTATGAAGCATTCCGAACACATGCAAAAATCTAGGAAAGTGGATTCTTCTGGCCAACCATGTACTAAGATACAAAGGACTTTATCCAGAGGTGTGGATCATGTCAGAGGCACGGTAATATCAACACTAGAGATGCCATGCCACTCACCAACAACCTTCAGATTGAGCTCTTTGATGTCTGGGGAATCAATTACATGGGGCCATTTCTGAAGTCAAGAAATTGCGAGTATATCTTGGTTGCAGTCGACTATGTCTCCAAATGGATAGAAGCCTTGCCATGTCATGCTGCGAACGCCAAGAACTCTAAGAAGATGTTTGAAGAAACCATATTTCCAAGATTTGGAGTACCCAGCATGGTAATTAGTGATGGAGGAACCCACTTCACTGATAAGAACTTTCGCAAGTATCTGTCAAAACATGGGATCCGTCACAACGTTGCTACTCCTTATCACCTCTAGACAAGTGGCCAGGCAGAAACATTGAATAACCAAATTAAGAATGTTCTACAGAAGACAGTCAACGAGATGGGAACGATGTGAAAAGATAAGCTTCCTGATGCACTGTGGGCCTACCGCACAACCTACAAGACACCATTTGGAATGTCCCCCTATCAAATCGTCTACGGAAAGACTTGTCACTAGTAGAGCTTGAATTCAAGGCCCACTGGGCGATCAATAGATGGAACATGGATTTAGAAGCCGCAGGAGTTAGAAGAAAAATGCAACTCTCAGAACTCGATGAATGGCGTGAACGAGCACACCACAATGCGAAGATTTACAAAGAAAGAACCAAAAGGTGACATGACAAAAGAATCAAGAAGAAGAGTTTCACTTCAGGAGACAAGGTACTACTTTTTAATTCTAGGGTAAAGCTATTCAAACATGGAAAGCTACGAAGCAAGTGGGAAGGACCTTTCACGGTGGTGGCAACTTCATCACATGGAGCAGTAACACTTCAAAATGACGAAGGTACGTTATTCAAGGTAAATGGACAACGCCTTAATTTTTTTCTAGAATCTGACAAAAGTCCTGAGGAGTTGGATGTCATCCAATTCCTTGTTTTTCCTTAAATATTACATATCTGCAACCTCCGATACGTTTCGTACACTGAGGGATAGTTTTTAGAGGTTAGTTAAGAGTTATTAGGCGTCACGAGAAAGTTGGTCGCTGGATCTCCTAAGGACAGGCCGACTGGCCCCACCCCTAGGCCGACCGGCCCCCTCTGGGCATGGTTCGCCCCACGTCACCTCTCGAGTCCCTTCTTATCTTATCTTATCTTATCCTTTTGACAGTTATGCAGTCGTGATCTGCGAATTTTTCGTCCCTCGTACCGAAGCCATCCAATCTAGATTGAACACTTCTGCAAGCTGATCCGAACTATAAAACCAGGCTCCTGCCTGCCCCTAGACTCATAACTTTCCACCTACGAAGCCTCCAACCAGCAGCGAAGCTTTCTTCCTCCTCCAATGGCCAGCCATGCAACAACAACTCCAATGAGCTCAACTCCAACAATAGATCAATGGCTCTCGCCATTGTTCCACCAAAACCGCTTGCCGTTGTTCCGCCAAAGCCTCTTGCCATCATGCCATCAAAGGAGATCATCCTTGCATCCTCAGGAACTCAGTGGGAGCACCCTCTGCAACACTCTTTCTACACCCATGAAGTTTCTACGCTTAGGCTAGAGCCACCTCCTCCACGCCACATTGTCACAGACAGATCTCGCTAGTTCAATGTGTCTAAAGAAATTGCTCTTCTTCCTCCCAAGCCCAATGAGACGTTGATGGGGTTGAAGACCAACAAGTTTGGAGATGTAACCTGCACCAAATACAAATCTACCACTCCTCATCCTGCTTTCAAAGGAGTTAGAGCCAACCCAGATCAGATCCGTGTCACTCCTCCTACAAAGAGATCTTCATCGTCTTCTTCCTCTTCTCGCGAGCCTAAGCAGCCTAGAGTTACCACAGTGCAGCTAGAGAAGATGATAGAAGAGCAAGGGATGGAGATAGAGGATCAAAAAGAGAAGCTATAAGAACATAAGAAGAGGATATATGATCAAGAGAAGATGATAAACTCCTTAGATAGAAGGCTAGGTGAGCAGTGGCGCTCACCCAATTGAGAGAATCCAGCTCTATGACTGATCAGACTGTCGAGTAGACTCAAGGCCTAATGGCTACGCTAGCTGACATGATAGGGAAGTTTGATGCTAGGATTGATAAGCTAGTCATCAGGCAGAAAAGCACTAAAACTCTTGCAAACACTCTATGTCGTAGACTTGATGAGTTAGAGAAAGATGAAGAATAGAGAGAGTATGATTTAGTAGATTGATAAGGCACAGAGTCGTTTGAGTGTGAGAGTTTTATTAAAAGTGAGATTTATTATTTAGAGTTATCAAGTTGTTATAGTGTGAGAGTTCTATTATTAGCTAGATATGTAATAAGTGCCTTAAATGATATCAATAAAGTTTTATTAGAGTCAAGTGTTTTCTCTCTTTATTATTATTTGGAATATTTTGTCTTGTCTCCACATGTTGCGCTTAAAAGAAAACAGAAAATAAGTGTGGGGGAAGACCACGGGATTACCAGAGAAGATTCAGTCGTGAAAATAAAAGAACACAGAAGCAAACGTCGCCAAGACCTCGCACGATGAAGCGGGCCTCGACTAGGCCTCAGCCCAGGCCGATCGGCCCCAGGCTAGGCCGACCGGCCCCCTGTCACCATGCCTTGCCTCCTCCTTCGTCCACGGTTCAGTACACATTCCATACATTCTATTTTTCACTATTTAATCTTCTATTTCAAATTAAATTAAGAATTCCCTGAATAAACACATGATCTATTAATCTTGATTAAAGGAATAAATTGCTATGATATAATTTAAAGATAGACTCACACAACACTTTTCCTAGAAGTCTTATTACTGTTGGGAACCTTTTTAGGGACCCCGCATTTCTTAAGTTGTTGTGGTATATGAGATAGTAGAATAAGATAACCTAAATCTTTAAGTCTTGTCCTTGGAGAACTTTTATTTTTAAACTTGCAAAATTAATAGTTTCACTTCTCCTTTGTAGTTGAGTAATATCCTACCAAAGCCTTACATGATAAATTTTTAAGACCAACTTATAAGCCTTTTATTTTTGTATTGAGTTTTGTCAAACCTTGTTGACCTGTGTTGAGAGATTTTTCATGCTTCCAAGATCAAGATCACTTACACTCCACATACATTTGCTATTCCTACATTGGGAGTACGCAAAAACATGTCTTACCATTCAAAAATATTTTATAGGTTAAATAAATGATCCAAGTTCTTTGATCAATATCTCTCTATAAGTTTTCTGTTACAGGCAAAAAAGACTTAGGCTATGAAAAAATAAAAGAAAAATAAAAAGATAGGCAAATACTTAAAAAAAGAGAAAGAAGAAGAAAAACAACGATAGCCCATGATCTTAAAAGCCTCTGTATAATTTTTCAATTCTTCAAAACAGAGAGATATACACTCAAAGGAGCAAAGTAGAAATAAGTTAGCCACTATATACCGCACACATGCACATCTTGATCTAAGAGTATGACAATTCCCTCTGTGGGTCCGAGTTTTGACCTAGCAATAAATGCAAGGTAAAAGTGCTACATCCTTGATCATACCTTTCACTCCAGATACAGCTTTTAGAGATAGGATGTTTTAAGGCACCAGTCATTTATGCCTTGGAGAGGATTCCATAAATACTACATATGAGTGACTTGAGTGAGATACATAGGGAGAAGGTGAACTATGCTTTTATTTTTAAACTTGTGCAAAAATCTCCAATTGACTTGACTGACAGGAAGAAGGTGATCAAATTCAAGTTGTTCTATTCTTCAACTACCCAAAATGTTGTTGTAGACACATTGAATCCCGCAGTATAGGTATGACTAGGAGAGGTCTAGTGTTGATGTTTTATCTTAAAGTTATGTCTTGAGGTAATTCAACCTTTACTCGAGGACAAGCAAAGACTAAGTGTGGGGGAGTTGTTGACGGTAATTAACTATCATTATAAACCATCAACTAAACATATAAAAGGATAAAAATATAATTCCCACCTTGGAATAGGGGTTCTACTGATAATTTCCATGAGTTTTGGTGAATTGTGATTTTTCAGGGATTAAATAGGAAAATGTAGGAAAAGGATATCTTCCATGAGAAGGAACCCACGTCTATCGGACTTATCTCCACATCACGGCCATGCAAGGACATTCTAGAAGACACCAGAGGACTCCACAAGGCGGCACACCTCGACTTGTTGCCAGGTGGGGCCGACCGGTCCTAACCCTAGGCCGGCCGGCCTCCCCCCACATCGCCACGGTTCCTTCCTTTGCAAGCTGCCTCTGCTGCCTCCTATGATGCATCTCAACCCTATGTGAAGGTCAGTTTGATCCAAGGGCCACGATTGATCCCCCAGGGCTATATAAAGCGGCCTCCAGACCCCCAGGCCTCATTCAATCTCTCCAGATCAGAACCTCCAACAGAATTAGAAATCATAGGAGAAGGATTGAAGAGCCAGCGATCAAGAAGACTAGTTCTCCCTCTAGTTTAGGAATAGAATCTAGTCTTGAATTAGAACTAGAAGAGAGAGAGAAGAGGAGGAGATTTAGAAGGAGCTCCGGCCTGTTGGATCTTCTTCAGCATCTTGTACCTGTGGATTCAAGTTCTTCAAGATCTTGCATCTAGATCTCTCTAGTAATCAACGTCTATTTTCAAATTGTTCTTATTGTTCATATTGTTCTTGAGGTTTGTGACTCATTTGAGTACTTTAATTCTAGTAGCGCTAGGATTAGAGGAGTTAGAGGGTGTAAGCGTGGTGCTTAGACTTGATAGCTCATGAATGTACCCTATATTCCGGATTTCAGTGGTAGTTTGCAAGGGTGACTCTTATAGCCATGTTGATTCTTCTATGGCCCACTATCCCGTTTGTAGGACTAGCAGGATAATTTATTGGTAGGAGAATTCATACTCTACTTATGACCTCCTATGACAATTTCCACATCAAGAAAACTATTAGCATTTCATACTTAAAGTAGAATTAGACAGCCTTAGTGATCCCCTCTACCTTCAAAATTCTCAGTCCTTGATAGCTACTCAAGGATTAAAGCTTAAGACTGAAGAAGACCGTACTCCATTCCTTTGGGTTCGATATTAAAACTGGGTCATCCTAGTGAAGTGCTACATCGGTAGACGTTATCTGTGCGCTTGCGGATAAAGTTGAGTGTGCATTAATTTATACCAACAGTGACGACCTGCCAGGTGCCACGCCCCACCCAATCTCATAGATCCTATTACGTATGCTATAACTAGAATTGCTAGCGCTTTATCTTTTATGCAATAATACGATGCAAGGTTGCATGGTAGTTTTACTATGAGCCTTATACCTTGTTGCAACCTTACTCCCGCACACCCGCTGATAGGCTAGATGCTCGCTTGTTACATACTTACTGCTTTACTCTTACTCGCATTATATCTGTGATGTGATGCTGGTGAGGAAGAGATGTATGTGCGCAAGGCACGAGGTGCCGTAAACTTGGTAAAACTAGATTTGAACATGGGGAGATCTTGGCGTGTGTTTTGGGTGTGTGGTGAGGGTTGAGTCGATCGGACAGGATCCTACGACGAGTCTTTGGGGCAAGTCTTGCCGAAGGGGTGCGACCTGGGCATCCCTTGCGAGAGTTACCTATGGTGGGTATAAGTGAGAGGTGGACCGGGGTGTTGGTTATCCCTGGTGAGGTGCTATCGTGGCATGGGGAGTTGGTGATCCTCTTTTGAGAAGATATCCTGTCCGGTCCCCCTAAGGACTGGTATGTCTTGAGAACCAGAACCATGGGACCTTCGTGCACACCACTCACTCCCGATGGGCGGGGGATGATTACCCGACTGACTAGGGCGGTACCACTACTACTAGGTTGGAAGGTGATAGTGTAGGGAGGTACGGGCATGGGGACCCACACCCTCCTAAGACAGCGTAGTGACTTCGGGGGCCTGGTACTACGTCTCACAGTCTTAGCGTTTCGGTGGACACTGGGGTGGCCTAGGGCTGAGTGGTAGGTGGTACTATACCAGTTGGGAGGCAGTCGGAATCAGCCTAGACGAGCCGGATCGTCGAGGATGGCGATCTTGTGGATTACCAGGTGTACACGCTCTGTAGAGTTGATCGATCTATACGTATAGCCACATCTTCGGATATGGACATTCCCATGACCTACGCTTCACTTGATTAGAGAGAGGAGTCCTTTTCTACATTTCCCCCGGGTTTCGTGTTGGTTTTCGGCTTTGGCCGTTGAGGCGAGATCTGAGCGGGAGTCGATCTCATCGCCTAGAGAGGGAGTGAGATGAGATGTGATGTGTGTGATGGGTTGGGGAAAAACGTGTGAATAAGATGGGTTAAAAACCCAACGAACATTTTATTATTAAAATATTAACTACTTGCATAGGAAACCCACAGCCTAAATAGGTCTCTTTCTACTTCCCTCAATGCATTCCACCTTCCACAAAGCAGTGCAAGCATAGGGTGGGCGATGCGTGGCCAGTACCAAGTGTACTGATAGATTTTTGGTAGGTTCTGAGCCCGAGTATGACTACGAGGGTGATGACTGGGAGGACTAGAGGGTCTGTTCTACGCTCAAGCTAGTTCCACGAGATCGTTTTCCGCTGCTATCTTCGTTAGATGCTGTTCAGGATGCTATGTGTGAGTGCGTTCCGCTCTGCGTGGCGAAGAGAATAATTTATGTAAAACTCTCTATTTTACTCTGATAATCATGTATGACTTTGTGTATCACTGAGATTTGGGTAAATTGACGAATCGTTTTGTCATTTTACACTTCATTTCTGTGGATTTCCCTTCGTGGAGATCAAGGACGTTTCACCTAGTGCGAGGTATGTGGCGGAGATGATCATTCAGGCAACTGTTGTCCCAAAACAAGGGAAGACGTGAACTTCATGAACAACAACAATGGGTACTGATCCCAACAACAAGGAGGATAGAATTCGCGCCCCTTCTACCAAGGTAATGAAGGTAATGGTTATAATAATAATTTCAATTATTCTTACAATAACCAACCTTCTTTGAAAGATCTTGTCTTAGGCCAATCAAAAATGAATGATGGCATTAATAAAAAAGATGATGGCTAATGATAAGATTCTTGAAAACCTTAGTGAGAAAATGGACAACTTTTCCTCTGTCGTTAAAAATCAACTGAGCCTTAAGAAAATGTTAGAAACACAATTAGCTCAATTAGCAGCCGCTGTCCCATCCTATGAACAAGGTAAGATCCCTGGGAAACCTGAGGATCCTGTTGAATTTGTTAACTTGGTCACAACAAAGTATGGTAAGCCTCCACTCTGATCAAATTGGGTCTATCTTCTCGATCCTCCCTTCATCACCAAGAAGGAAGATATGGGCCATCCGATGATTGAGTGCTGAATCGGACCACAGACCTTCCACAATGCCTTCTACAACCTTGGATCAGGCGTCAACATCATGTCCAAGGTAACTTATGATAATTTGCTAGGGAAGCCTTTGTCCCCTACATATGTTCATTTGCAGATGGCGGATCAAACAATATGGTTCCCGGAGAGACTAGCACAGGACATTGTTGGGCATTCTTAACGTCATTACCAAAAGTAGACTTAGTTTTCTAATTCTGATAACGGCGCCAAAAATGCCGAACCTATCCCTCATGCCACTTAAGCCAAGTTGTCATCCCCAGCATGACATGAGAGACGCGGTATTGAAATATGCAACTGCTCTTCTAAATAAATAATAAATAAGATCTGCAAGCACACAGATTAATACCGATGTAGCATTTTAACCGGGAAGTATTCCAGGTATCGTTATTTATATTTTTACCACTGGGAAGGGATTACTAACATCAATGTTGATTATGGAATGGAATATAGGAATGAGTATCAATCATTGCATGTATAAGTGAGAGCATTCATCTATCTCTTGCATACAGGGGTAAGTGTCACATAAAATATAGATAAAGTATGAATGGTGACAAAGATAATTAATCTGATCAGCTAGCCACATATAATAATGATAAGCACCTCAACAGATATTCTAGCAAGTCATTAGCATGGTATTAGGACGAACTACAAGGATATTTCCTAAGTTATTCTTAACTATAAAGTCTAGCATATCATAGTTAGTGCAAGTACACTTGGCAATCATTGCGAGAAAGGACTACGCCCATGCATAGTGATATTATCAAGGAAGATGAGAAACATAGCAATCACTCCCCCGTAATAATGTTGCTCTGCCTGCCTTACACACGGGAGGGGGACTATATAAGAACCAACGAAGCTGTCACCATCGCGGACCACCCCACGATCCGGCATATAAGGTGCAAACGCAGATAAATATGGTCCAAGCACCACGCCTACACAATATTTATCATTTACCCATGGATCCGATGGATAAACGCTATACGATCCTAAACATGTATATAATTCCAATCTAACTAAGCCAAGCGTATAACTACGATAAACTAAGAACAATATAATCGCAAACATAAACAAGTAGAGCATAGTCATAATCAATATATTGAAATAGAACAAAGTTGTATTCATAATATTGAAGAACAAAGATGAACAATGAAGAACAGTAAAGGAATTACCAAGAATCCTCTTGACAGATCCGGAAACCAATCGAAGATTGACTCCTTCTAGTTCTAATCCTATGTAGCTATGCTATACTAGAGATCTAGTTGATGTGGTGGCTCTAGGGCTTGATCAGAGACTCTCCTCCTGAGATTAGGGTTTGAAGAATTGAGAATGAGGGAGTGCCTCCTCCAGGGGCCAGGGGTCCTGCTTATATAGCCCCCTCAAGTGAACGTGGGCCGTCGGATCAAACCGACATTAATCGCACGGTTTTCCTTGATCCCTTAGGTCGGTGGAGCATAATCCACGAGACGGAGCCTGATTGGCTCTCAAGCGAGGGCGGGCGCCCTGCCTCCGGGCCCGTTCGGCCTCCCGTTCGATCTCGTGGCTTCTGGAGTCTTCTAGATGATAGAAAATCGGTGAACACGTTATTATCTCTATGTAAACCTGACGTGTGGGCCTTTCCTCCGTATTTTTTGATAACCCCCTGCAGAAACAGACAAACACCAAAACTCGTGGAATTCTGTTAGATAAAACCCTAAGTCTAGGTGTTGGTTGCATTTGGATCCTTTTCTTTATTTATTTGATAACTATATTTGGTATTTAAGGACCGTCAACAAACTCCCCCAAGCTTACCTCTTGCTCGTCCCTGAGCAAGGATAGACTCATTATGGATCAGAAGTTGCCACAACGCCTTTGAACGTTGACGGTACATATGCTTTCAAATAAGGTCTCATCCCTGAGTTAGAGTAAACTATCAAGACTTAAAACTTACTCATTTTACCTTTCACCATGGGGCTTGCAACCGTCACCTGCATCTTGAGTGGTTAAAAGATAGAACGGTCTAGTCAAACGCTATGTCTCTTATTCTTGATCAGCTATAGCTCTGGAGTTTTTTGCAGATTTTTCAAATAAAACTCAGAGATTCCTTCTATGACTTTCTCGGGTCTCTCTTTTGTGGTATTTCTGGATCCTTACCAAGGCAGTAATGGTATATGCCTTCTCTCTCAAAGTCTGTGGTATTTATGGTATAAGGCGTAGTGACATTGCCTTCTCTCTCACCCTACTCTAATAAGGCTTTGATATCTGGAGCTCATAGGTGGGAGATACAGTATACATACTCATAGAACATTTATTGCATAGTCAAACCATGGATCTAGAGAAACAAGTCAATAAGTCAAATCAAGATGTGCATGTGTGGTGAATGAGTGGTGTATGGTGATAACAAAAGTCTAATGCTCTTTTTGAGGGAATACATACCTTTCTTGCTTTTTAAAACTTTTGAGGGGAATGAGATGCTCTATTTTTTTCTCTTTTTTTTCTCTCAGGTGGGTATCTTGTACCCCTAATTCTACTGTCGGACACTTGTCCATTTTTACCTCTCGTCTCACTTTTTCTTTCTTCGAGGTTCCGAGCACTTGCTCCTTTTTATTTTCTCGTTTTTTTAGAGCAATCTCCCTCTTTTGAAAATATAGCAAGTGGTAGTAGAAATGACTTGAGCATTAACTTCACAGGGAATAACAGGAATGGGATAATGTTTTTGGCTATTCTCTCCCGGGTCAGGAGTAGAATAATTTTGGGTGAATCTGGAGATGGAAATGAGTGGATATATGTGGATGCGTACTTCCGGAGTAGAAGCAGCATGTATGAGTGAACGTGCAAGTGAATCTTGATTTTAACCACATGACAAGTTCCTAAGGGTCTACACAGCTTGACCACACTCAATGCCCATAAGCAGTAAGTAGTAAAAGTGCGGCTCCTAATCTAACAAGCATGTATATATGGCTGTGGTAGGAATTTAAACTCTCATCATACAGGAACTCATCATGCAATATTTTAAAGATTTTCAAAGATAAAATTCTCCAGAATTCTAGCATCTCTAGGAACAGATAAACAACAGCTCAACCTTCCCATATCATATCCGCTAACAACTTAGACTTCAGATCAAGTTCTCTTCCCACTAGTTCAGGTTTAGAGCCAGTTTTAAATTATAACAGTTATGTCTAAACTAGAGAGAGAACAAATTTGAAAATTAGGCAGAGCAACTATTCATCATATCCATGCTAGAGTTTTATTTTCAAGATTCAGTTTAGCATAGCTACTCTATTTATTTATTAAACTAAGCAAATATATATAAACACCAAATATTTATTTGGGTTTTCATGATTATACATCTTTTTATTTTAATAAAGCATAGGTATAAATGTAGATAAAAATACTTATCAGGATAAATGGGGGTGCTCTCCCCCAAGCTGGATCTTGACGTAATTTCTTCTGATGTAGCTAGCAGGTGCAGAGGTGTATTTGAATGTCGGCAGCACCCTGACAACGATTAGGATATCCTCCATCTGCTAGTCTTCCTGAATTCTGTGGAGCTCAAATAGACAACAAAGCTTCGTGGAACTTGATTAAGCGTTAGCATAAATATCTAGCCTTTATCATGTTTGAGCTTCCTTGATAAATGTCACTCTCTATTTTTATTTTCATTTTTATAGAACAGAAAAAATATATTATTATTTTTTTATGCCACCACAGTGAATGTACTTATGGGTTTTATGCCACTCGCATACTCACATGGGGCTTACTGTTTTCAACATTTTTTAGACAGAATGAACATGATTAACTGAGCAATAATTAAAGGGAAAATGATAACTACCAAGTTTACCTCTTGGCACGGCGTTCGGTGTTTTTAAGTCCTCCGAACAGGACTTCTTTTCTTCTTAGTTGTCCTGGGATTTGGGTGGCGTAGACGGTGGTTCCGGCAGCGCCTCCTCTTCTTGTGTAACTGTATTCGCCTTCCATACCCGACTTGGTGCTTCGGTCTCCTGTTGTGTATCCTCGGGCCTTATGACCTCTCCTTCATAGTCTGCCCATACGTCCTTGATGGTTTGCCTCCTTTGGTTACAGTTACGTCGCCTTCTTCTTGTCCTGACCTGCTTAGAATCTTCAACTATATAGTTAGGGTCATTAAAGTAGCGGCGTACCTTCTCAGAGGGGAAATGCATATGGACTTCTCCGGTTCCAATGTAGATGATTGCTTTGACGGTGCCTAGGAACGGTCTTCCTAGGATGATGGGTGGATCGTACTCGTCGTCTCCCATGTCAATGACCTGAAAGTCTGTATGGACAAAATGATCGTTAATTTTAACAGGGACATCGGTTACTATACCTTCGACCTTTCGGGATGTCTGATCTACCATCTGGAGCTGAGTGTATGTTGGTTTTAAGGACATGGTTCCGTACAAGAGCTGATAGGTGACTGTGGCCATTATGTTGACGCCTGATCCAGTGTCGCAGAGCGCCTTCTGAAAGGAGTATCCATTGATTGAGCACTCAATACTTGGCATACCTGGGTCGTCCTTCTTGTTCAGGAAGGGCGACTTGAGTCGACCATCTTGACCTCCTTGAACTGCAGTGACCATCTTAGCTGATTCGGTCCATCCTTGGTTGTTCTTGTTCTGCTTGTTCCTCCTGTTGGTCCTCTTCCTTGGTTCATGTTAGGGTTGCTCTGGGATTTGTGTAATCTTGTTCTTGAAGGAAAACGTCTCCTTCCTCCCCTTGATGTTGAAGTTGATCTTCGCAGCGCTGGCGTAGATGACAGCTCCCGAGGTGTTCAGGAATGGCCTTCCCAGAATAACTGGTGACCTCTCATCGGACTCGGTCTCTATTACCACGAAGTCAGCTGGAGCATACGAGGTACCAACTCGGACACACATGTTTTTTAATATTCCTTTAGGAAAGCTTAGTGTCCGATCTGCAAGCTGCAAACACATAGTTGTTTCTGATAAAGGATATGTAAAGAATTTTTCATAGAGTACCCTGGGCATAATGTTGACGCTGGAGCCAAAGTCACAGAGTGCTTCTGGGAAGTCCACCATGCCGATGGAGATCAGGATGACGGGGCGTCCTGGATCGCCTCTCTTGACTGGCAGAAGGTCATTATGTACTCCGACAGCGGGATTACTCTAATAGTTACCTGCATCAAACATGTCTACAAGATTTACAGATTCTAATCCTTCCGGTTGTGATGGTATACCGGGGTTAGTAGCAGGAACAATAGCAGCTATTTGATTTAACTGAGATTCAATCATTTTATTAAAGCTAATTTGGTTTTTGATGGCAGTAGAGAAATTATCCATTCTATTATTTATGTTTTCTAGTATTTTATCATTGGATGCCAATTTCTTAGACAAGTTATCCATTAGCTTTCCTTGATTAGACACTAACTCTCTCAGGGGTGGAAAATTATTATTGTTGTTGTAAGAGTTATTACCTTGATAATTACCTGAGTAGTTACCTGAGTAGTTAGGCCTCTGTTGATTCCAACCTTGATTTTGTTGAGGACGGTTGTAGTTGTTGTTGTTGTTGTTGATGTACCTTGCATCCTCAAGCATCTCAGGGCAGTGATTGCCTGAGTGTCCAGTATCTCCACATTCCTCACAAGTCATGTAAGAGTCGTAGACGTTCATGACTTCTCTTTTGTCTCTAGCTTTGTCATCGAGCTTTTTCATGAGTAGGTCTAACTTTGCAGACAGCATGTCTACCTCCTTGAGCTGGTGCATACCTCCACCCTTCTTGCGTGTTTGAGTCCTCTCTTCGTTCCAACCTTGGTTGGACGCCATCTTCTCCACAAGGGCTGTAGCTTGTGGTATGGTGAGTGATAGAAATGCGCCTCCAGCTGCAGCATCCATGGTCTCACGAGCACTAGTGATGAGCCCATGATAGAAAGTCTGCATAAGTAGCCAGCTCTCCATTCCATGATGGGGACATTCTAGGATGTAATCTTGAAAGCGCTCCCATGCTTCTGGAACGGATTCATCATGTTGTTGCTGAAAACTTGTAATCTTCCCACGGAGAGCATTGGTCTTGTCCATGGGAAAGAACTTAGCCAGAAAGTTCGTAGAGCAGAGTGCCCACGTAGTGTTCTTATCCTTCGTCGCGTAGAACCACTGCTTCGCTCTCCCCAATAGTGAGAATGGGAAAAGGCGAAGTAGTATGGCGTCTCTGGGAACATCTAATAAAGTGAATGTGCTGCAAATCTCCAGGAAGTGTTGGAGATGAGCACTTGCATCTTCGTGCGGCTTCCCACAAAACTGGTTGGCTTGTACCATGTTGATGAGCCCTAACTTGAGCTCAAAGTTCTTGTCGATGGCCGCGGCAGGTCCAGTGCGGATGTTGTCCGTAGTGGGAGCTGAGAACTCGCGGATCGTCTTGTTCGCCATGGCTGCGAACTCTGTTGACAAATTCCGGATGAAACTTCGGTGGTCTTCTGGATTGGATGAAGTGTTGCGTCGAAGTGTTGACTTCTTGAGCTTGGCTCTTGCCCCTCTGATTAATGCTTCGGGGTTGTCAACAAAATTTTCTGGAAGATGTCCTCTATTCATACATCACCCTGCAAAACAATAAGAATGGAAAAATACAGGGGTAAATCTGTATGGGAGAATTGATGATCTCAATCACTTAATGATGCGAATGATGAATCAAATTCCGTATTCATTCCTTGTTAGTAAATCAACCTTCCCCGGCAACGGCGCCAAAAATGCTTGTTGGGCATTCTTAACGTCATTACCAAAAGTAGACTTAGTTTTCTAATTCTGATAACGGCGCCAAAAATGCTGAACCTATCCCTCATGCCACTTAAGCCAAGTTGTCATCCCCAGCATGACATGAGAGACGCGGTATTGAAATATGCAACTACTCTTCTAAATAAATAATAAATAAGATCTGCAAGCGCACAGATTAATACCGATGTAGCATTTTAACCGGGAAGTATTCCAGGTATCGTTATTTATATTTTTACCACTGGGAAGGGATTACTAACATCAATGTTGATTATGGAATGGAATATAGGAATGAGTATCAATCATTGCATGTATAAGTGAGAGCATTCATCTATCTCTTGCATACAGGGGTAAGTGTCACATAAAATATAGATAAAGTATGAATGGTGACAAAGATAATTAATCTGATCAGCTAGCCACATATAATAATGATAAGCACCTCAACAGATATTCTAGCAAGTCATTAGCATGGTATTAGGACGAACTACAAGGATATTTCCTAAGTTATTCTTAACTATAAAGTCTAGCATATCATAGTTAGTGCAAGTACACTTGGCAATCATTGCGAGAAAGGACTACGCCCATGCATAGTGATATTATCAAGGAAGATGAGAAACATAGCAATCACTCCCCCGTAATAATGTTGCTCTGCCTGCCTTACACACGGGAGGGGGACTATATAAGAACCAACGAAGCTGTCACCATCGCGGACCACCCCACGATCCGGCATATAAGGTGCAAACGCAGATAAATATGGTCCAAGCACCACGCCTACACAATATTTATCATTTACCCATGGATCCGATGGATAAACGCTATACGATCCTAAACATGTATATAATTCCAATCTAACTAAGCCAAGCGTATAACTACGATAAACTAAGACCAATATAATCGCAGACATAAACAAGTAGAGCATAGTCATAATCAATATATTGAAATAGAACAAAGTTGTATTCATAATATTGAAGAACAAAGATGAACAATGAAGAACAGTAAAGGAATTACCAAGAATCCTCTTGACAGATCCGGAAACCAATCGAAGATTGACTCCTTCTAGTTCTAATCCTATGTAGCTATGCTATACTAGAGATCTAGTTGATGTGGTGGCTCTAGGGCTTGATCAGAGACTCTCCTCCTGAGATTAGGGTTTGAAGAATTGAGAATGAGGGAGTGCCTCCTCCAGGGGCCAGGGGTCCTGCTTATATAGCCCCCTCAAGTGAACGTGGGTCGTCGGATCAAACCGACATTAATCGCACGGTTTTCCTTGATCCCTTAGGTCGGTGGAGCATAATCCACGAGACGGAGCCTAATTGGCTCTCAGGCGAGGGCGGGCGCCCTAGGGAGCAGGGCGGGTGCCCTGCCTCCGGGCCCGTTCGGCCTCCCATTCGATCTCGTGGCTTCTGGAGTCTTCTAGATGATAGAAAATCGGTGAACACGTTATTATCTCTATGTAAACCCGACGTGTGGGCCTTTCCTCCGTATTTTCTGATAACCCCCTGCAGAAACAGACAAACACCAAAACTCGTGGAATTCTGTTAGATAAAACCCTAAGTCTAGGTGTTGGTTGCATTTGGATCCTTTCCTTTATTTATTTGATAACTATATTTGGTACTTAAGGACCGTCAACAGACATCCTGGTGAAAATCCAGGATGAATATGTCCCTGTCGACTTCCTCATCCTAGACATGGGAGCCGAAGAAGACATTCCCCTAATCTTGGGAAGGTCGTTCCTCTACACCATGAACACGGTCGTCTATGTTGGATCTGACCAAATCCACTTCCATTTCCCAGGAAGGAAGGTAAAATGCGCTTTTAATGGTTATAAAGCTAACAAGCAGGTTAAGGCGGTCCGTCCCAAAAGGAGGTCTCACCCAACAAGGCGCCAAGAGAACAAGAAGGACGAACAAGCCAAAGAGGCCAAACAAGTCAAGGAGGATAAACCCGCCGAACTAAAACTACAACCTAAACTTGAAAAGGTTTGGCGGGAGAAGGAAGTGCACACATCTTGGTCTCCATCTCCGGGACCAACCGAAGCACCCGAAGCATGAACACGATGGAGAAGTCTTGTTCTAAGGACTTAAAACAAGGAGCCCTCACCGATAGGTAAACGGTAGTTATCCCATATTTAAATTTTGCATTTTCATTATGCATCTTTCATTTGCATATTTCCTTTTGAATTCTACATGTTTAATTTTTGACCAAACTTAATTCCACACTAAATAAAACCTTGAGATTAGTCTTCCACAAAATTTTGAGCTAGTGGAGGGACCAAGGTAGGGTCGATCGACCCCACCATGGTGCCATCTGCCCCTGTTGCACCTTGGCACACTGTTTCTCATTAACCTTAATCATGGAGGATCTTAAAAATCTTGGAGGCATCTTTTGTGGGTCAGTCGACCTAGCCGTGACCCTTCCCATCAGATCCTTGTATGCCATTTTTCTTTATTCTATGCCTAATGCACCTCCACCACTCAAAGTTGGTAGAAGGAGGCATAAGGGGAGCGGGCGACCTACATGTGGTGCGACCAACATCTCCCTTCCTTGCATATAAAATGCCATGCAAGGGGAGCTCATCTCCACACTCAAACCTTCAGAAACATTTCGAGCTCCCCATCTCCCTCCTTCTCTCAAGCGTAGTGTTAACTAATCTTAAGCTTAGTTCATAGTTAGCCACTAAAACAAAAACCCAAATAGATTTGTTATTTTGCCTTTGCATTTTAGTTGCATTTCCAAAGCTTGTCTTGCTTTAGTCACTCTCTCAAGAACGATTTGTGGAGTGTCGTTACCCACAAGAACGGTTTTATGGAGTCAACCTGTTGACGTCCAAAATCTATTAGGGCGCTGTGTCGCCATCTTTTGGGTCGTTTGGACCTTGTAACGTGTCAGGACTCCTTAGGGACATAAATAGGGGTCCTTGGATGCCCCTTAGGCTATATAATCAGTAGCCGCTAACTATGTTAGAGTTCAGGTTTTGCTTTAGATCAATCTGTCTTTGAACAGTCGCCGTTATCGGTTTGTGAAACCCCACGTTGAGATCTTAATCATACATCCGCAAATTGTCACTTTACTTGAGTTGCATTTTATCTTGTTCTTGCTTGTGATCTTTGATTTGCAGCAGGGATTATCCTTCTTGGCAAGATCATCTGGATTGTGACACGGTTGATAACCAGAGGAGACGTGGTGCTAAGGTTGCAGGATTCAGGTCTTTGTGATCTGAAGCCGGATCGGTGTGTCACTTTCTGCCCAAATCGATAGTTACCTTGAATCTGACGGAAGACCAGGAACCCCGTCCCCATCAAGGGGCCACGAGGGAGGGCACACGAAAGCTGGGAGGCACGTTGATGTGGTTGTTGATGTCTCCTGTTTTCTCTTTTTAGGAGTAGAGATTATTCCTGGCTACCGCTTTCTCTTGAGATAAAATAAATAACGACACCCTGGAATACTCTTGGGTGAAGTGTTGTAATGGTATATTTTGTGTGCTTGGGGAATTATCTACTTATGCACTTGCCAAAGTGGTCCTTCCTCGAGCTATCTTCTTGTCACTCGGAGCATAGGGACAACGGCTTGGCTTGGGCATGTCACCTTGTCTCGATGGTGCCTCACACATCCCAGTCTTCTCTGATCCAGTCGTGCCGAGGCTAGGCTCCTCTCGCCCTTGGTGTGTTGGAACTGTTCGTGGAACTACAACTTCTATTGCTATTTTGGGGGGGGCATGCGTGTCCAAACCATCCACGTCAAATGTCAACATCAGCTAGGACTGCCTCGAGGTAGCA
Organism: Saccharum hybrid cultivar R570; assembly: GCA_038087645.1. NCBI lineage: Eukaryota > Viridiplantae > Streptophyta > Magnoliopsida > Poales > Poaceae > Saccharum > Saccharum hybrid cultivar. The sequence continues at coordinate 13,222,063 of JAQSUU010000113.1, read as the reverse complement.
TTGTGGTGATGGGACACTGAGCACTTTGCCTCATGTTCGAGAGCGATGTGGAGGAAGTGTTGGGCCTCTCAGAGCTTTTTTGTTAGTCTTTGTGTCTAATGTGTTGGAGATATCACCCTAGAGACAGGTGGCGGCTGCCATGTTGTATGCCACTTAGGGGAGATGCATTAGGCACATAACCCCCACGTGGTTGTTGACCTCACGCTGGATGCCATGCGGGCGCTCGATCTCCTCCTTCCATCTTTCAAGCTCAGCTCGCTTGGCTTCTAGGTCGATCTGCCAGGCCTTGAGGCGCTTAGCCTTCTCCCAGAGGTAGGTGACATGGCTGGTTGGACTCAGGTCTAGGGCCATGACCTCGACATCATCATCAGCAACTTTATCCCAATGGAGGCAGAAGCTCGTGTGCTGAGCCAAGGAGTAGTCGTTTGCCTCGTCGAAGTCATACTCTAGGTCAACCCCTGAGAATATCTCGAGAAAGGTGCATAGTGAGGGGACATCGATCATCGTGTCACCTAAGAGGACGACACCGTGCAACGCCTTTTGGCTCACGAGGCGTTCTAGTTCGAGCTGGGACAACATTGTGGCGTTTTATATCCCATACAGGAGGTACAAGAGGACGTACTAGAAGCAGTGGGCTAGCAGGAGCTCCTCTATGGTGACAATTTGGTGATGGACATTTGCCAATGTGTAGAACATGTAGCGATGCTCCAACACGGTGGGGTTTGGGCCCAAACTGAGGTGGACTTATGGGATAGCACCTCCAGGTCAACGTGCAGGAGGCCTGCTGAAGGGTACAAAGCTAGAGACTTGTTGTCCTGGTCTCCTCGAAGAGATAGAGTTTGCCACTATAGCCAGTGACATAGTCCAGGCTCTCAAAGCTGAAAGCATGGCCAGGGTGAAGGCGCAACTAGCGAAGATGATCTCGCTGGAGAAGCGCACGTCGCCTTCAGGGGTGACACCTCTGGCTCTGATGAGAGGTTGGTGGTTTGGGCCATCGATGAGTAGCGATCACACATGATGTGTTCCCCTACATGGTGCACCAGCTGTCATGGGTTTGTAACCATGGCAAGCATCATGTTGTTCATCGAGGGATCGATGTGTAGACCTCCGGTGGCTTCAACACTCAAAACATTCAGGGACCCGGATGATTTATCCTTGTTTGGCTCTTGAGCTCTACTTCTAGTAGTATGGTGTTCTTGGTGTTAGAATTGCGCAAACGAGAGTTCTTACAATGGAGGAATCGAGAAGGAGAGTGGTAGGGATAGCATGGTGCTATTCTAGGGTTCTCGGTGAGATAATTCGATCAACTAGTCTCAGTCCGATCGTCCCCTTCTATGGGAGCCCATGCCTCCCCCTATATCCTGAGGGCATGGAGTACAAAGTGGGTGGTTCTTAACCTAGGGGTTCTTTGTCTTCTAGCTAGGGGCCAACAAAACCACAAACACTCCCTGAAACTCCTTGTGCAGCCTGGTCCTAACCGTCAGGTGATGTCTGCCATAACAGTGCCTTCCTTGGGTGAGCGTTCTCCTAGCTTCTTTGACACGCTAGGCTCCTCCTTTCACCCTGAGGGGCTAACAGGCGGGCCTAGAGCCCTCCCCATTATGAGCTTTGATGCCCCAAGCGTGACCCTTGAAAGCATCTAGGCCCCGAGAGTTGGTTTCAGCAATTGATGACAACGCATTATTACCATGACTAACGTGTGTTTTGCAGAAACTTTGGTAAGTTAGGTCATGGGGTTGATAACTGCTTTGGGCACTATGTATTCATGCCCCTTGATGGAAATCATTTCGGTTTTCAAAGGATCAACGACAAGATTAAGGACGGTTAGTTCCGGATGTCAAGGCGTTGAGTTACATTCGGAATAGTCGTTAGGATCTTTGCTTTTTTCCTTTGGCCATACTATAAAGGGGGGCATGAGCGAGTAGCTTGACCTAGGTGAGTCTTTTGTTTAGGTGTGGTGCACACTTGTCAAACTTAGCACTAGGTAGCTTAGGAAAAGCTCAAAGTTCAGTTGGAAGCAACTTGGTTCAAGTTGTGTCGCGTTTCGAAGTCGTTTGAGCCGTTTTTCCTTGACCGGACACGGTCTCTGTCTCGATCGGACGCGTCCGGTCAGTACTAACAGTTACTGCGTTTCAGCTCGGTTGATCGGACGCGGTTCTTGCGAGGAATGGACATGGTGATCGTGCTGACATGTGTCTCAGAGGGTAAAACATCTAATCGAACGCAACTGGGAAGTGATCGGACGCGTCCAGTCATGTTCCAGTAAGGTACTTTGCTGACCTGACGCGTCCGGTCATCTCTGATCAGACGCGATCGAGCGTCAGGTCAAAGTACAGTAAGGACCTTGCACGACCGGACGCGTCCGGTAACCCCTGATCGGTGCGTCCGGTCACTCAGCGTTGTCAGTTAAGTTTTTGACCGTTACGTTCGACAGGTGCGTCCGGTCACGTCGACCGGCGCGTCCGGTCAGTGCGTTTTTTGCTGAGTTGGCAGGTAACGGTTGGATTTTACTGTGGGGTGTATAAATACATCCCCTCCACCTCTTTTAGAGGTCTCTTGCTCATTTGTTCAGCTGAGAAACACCTTTTAAGTGCAAGGAAGTGCAAGAGCTCTAGTGAGGGTAGTGATTTGAGAATCAAAGTTTGAGAATCCCTCACTAGTGACTAGGGAGTAGCAAGTGTGCATCCATCTTCTCATTAGGCTTGTTGTGGTCAAGTGAGAGTTCTAGCTTGTTACTCTTGGTGATCGCCATCACCTAGATGGCTTGGTGGTGATTGGGAGTTTGGTGATCATCCGGCGAAACTTGTGGATGACCCAACTCATCTTATGAGCGGTTTTGGGCGATTCACCACGATGGAGTGTCGAAGAATCAGCCCGTAGAGAGCACTTGATCCTTGCGCGGATCAAGGGGGAGCTACACCCTTGCGCGGGTGCTCCAACGAGGACTAGTGGGAGTGGCGACTCTCCGATACCTCGGGAAAACATCGCCGTGTTCCTAACCCTTACTTTCAAGCATTTACTTTCTTGTATTACTTTCATTGCTTGGTTTACTTTCCTAGAATTGCCATGCTAGACTAGGATTGGAACTTAGGGTGCAAAACTTTTTACCGGTAGAATCACAAGGAACACAAGTAGGCACTAGGGGTGAACTTTGGCTTATAGGATTTAATTCTTGTAATTAATTTTTAGAAAAGCCCAATTCACCCCCCCTCTTGGGCATCTTGATCCTTTTAATTGGTATCGGAGCCGAGTTGCTCCTAATTTAGGCTTCACCGCCTAGAGCAAGATGTCTAATGGGGAAGGACCACCTCCCACCTTTGAGGGAGATGATTTTCCATATTAGAAAATCTGCATGGAGGCGTACCTCGAAGCCATAGATGTTGGGTGTCTTAGAGCCGCCATCGAAGGGCTTCCTGCTATCAAGGATCCCGCCAACCCAAGTGGTGACGAGGAGAAGTACGACCGGTGGAATGCAAAGGCAAAAAATGCACTCCACCGGGGCCTAGGCAAGGATATTTTCAATCGTGTGCGTAACACAAAAAAATGCTCATGAATTGTGGGAAAACCTTTGTGCTCTCCATGAGGGAACTAAGAGTGAGCGTGAGGAACGCTATCACATTGCTTTGAAGAAAATTAATTCTTTTGAGATGCTTCCCAAAGAAAGTGCTAATGACATGTACACTCGATTGAATGTTCTTGTAGAGGATCTCAATGCTCTTGGGCTCACTCAAATGAGTCAATCGGATGTTGCAAGGAGGATCTTGAGCATTCTTCTCGTTGAGAAGTATGATCACATTGTCATTGTGCTTCATCAAAGTGATCTCTCCACCGCAACACCGACACAAGTATTGGGAAAGATCAATGCACATGAGATGTACATGCACATCACTCCGGAAGAGGGCTCATCATCTTCCAAGAAGAAGGACTTGGCCTTCAAAGCTAGCCATGACAAGAAAAAGAAGAAGGGTCAAGCCATGATGGTGCAAGAAAGCTCAAGTGAAAGTGATATTGATGATGCATCACTTGCACTCATGGTGAGAAAGACCACCAAGATGCTAAAGAAGCTCAACAAGAGTGGCATCAAGTTCGATGGCAAGAAGAAGTTCTTCACAAGTAGCAAAAGGAAGCCTATATCTGAGATGGATTGCTATAATTGTGGTGAACTTGGCCACTTAGCTCATCAATGCCTGAAGCCTCCAACAGACAAGTACAAGAACAAGAACAAGAGCAAGAAAAATGATTCAAGTGATGAAGAAGATGAGAAGAAGAAGAACAAGCCATACAAGAAGAAGGATGGCAAGAGAAAAGAGTTTCACAAGAAGAAGGAAGGCAAAGCCTACATTGTTGGTGATTGGCTCACCGATATTGAGTCATCATGTGAGTCCTTCGGTGATGAGAGCGATGATGAGAAAGAGAAGGTCGCTGCATTTGTGATTGGGCCATCATCATCTTCACCGACATCTTCATCACCACCTTCACCGCCACCTTCACCATCATCGTCCACTACTCACCTATGCCTTATGGCCAAGGGTGAACGAAAGGTACAAAACAATGATAGTGATGATGATGATAGTGATAGTGATGATGATTATGATGCACCTTCTTATGATGAACTTGTAAAATTGTTGAACAACTACTCTAAAGTCATAAGAAGAACTAGAAATGAAAATGATGAGCTCCAAAATGAAAATGACTCACTCTCATCTAAGCTTGAGAATGCACAAAGACTAGTGATGAGCTCAAAGATCAAAATGAAATTATGTCTTCTACTCTCAAGGAGCTCAAAAATTCTAACAAAGAGCTTAGAGATGAACATGATAAACTTGAGAAGAAACATGATGAGCTCAACACTAGGCACAACTTGCTAAAAGACAAATATACTACATTGAAAATCAATTATGATAGTCTTGTTGTTGCTAATGAGCTTTCTCTTGAGACACATGATGCTACTAACCAAGTTGTTAAGATTGATATAGCTACATCATGTGATGACTTGATTATTGAGAGCATTGAGCAAGGCTCTAGTGGCAAAGGCAAGAATGTGGTTGAGTCCAACAACTATGATGATTATGTCAAGCTCAAGAGTGAAAATGAGGTGCTTACAAATGAAAACAAGAAGCTAAAAGGGTTGATGGCTCTTGAAAAGCAAACATCAAATGAGTCACTTATTAAAGAGAACAAAAATCTCAAGCAAGAGAAAGAGCATCTCAAGACCGGCCTATGCAAGTTCACAAGAGGCCAATATTTGTAAAGTGAGCTACTCATGAACACCGTCATAAAGATGGATAGAAGTGGCATTGGTTACTTAGCTAATCAAGAGAAGAAGGCTAAAGCTCAACAACAACAAAGCAAGTCAAAGCCCAAGCCAAAGAGATGTGTTGAGTGTGGACAAGAGGGCCATTTTGCTCATAAGTGCAAAACTCCACCCTTGCCCAAGCATGCTAGACCCTTTGCTTTCAATGCTCATTGCATGCTTAGAAAAGATTCAAGTGGAAAGATGAAAGTCATGTTCTTAGGTCCCCAAACAAGAATAGACCTAAGAAAATATGGGTTGCCAAGTCACTAGTTGAGAAAGTCAAGGGTCCCTCTCAAGTTTGGGTCCCTAAACAAAAAGCTTGATCTCTTGTGTGTAGGGAACTACAAGACCGGTGGATCTCATTGGGTTATTGATAGTGGTTGCACTCAACATATGACCGGTAACCCTCGTATGTTCACCTCACTTGAAGAGAATGGGGTATGTCAAGAGAAGATCACATTTGGAGATAATTCAAAGAGCAAAGTGAAGGGTATAGGCAAGATTGCAATATCAAATGATCACTCTCTTTCAAATGTGCTCTATGTTGCTTCCTTGAGTTTCAACTTACTATCCGTTGGGCAACTTTGTGACCTTGGCTACCAATGCTTATTCACACCCAATGAAGTGGTAGTTTCAAAGATAGATGACAAGCAAATGATTTTCAAAGGCTTTAGATACAACAATCTCTATCTTGTTGATTTCACCTCCGAAGATGCAAACTTGATGACATGCTTGTTCACCAAAATTTCACTTGGGTGGCTTTGGCATAGAAGGCTTGCTCATGTTGGAATGAACACTCTCAACAAGCTATTAAAGAAAGAATTAGTGAGAGGCTTGAAGGATGTAAAGTTTGAGAAGGACAAACCTTGTAGTGCATGTCAAGCCGGCAAACAAGTTGCAAATACTCATCCAACCAAAGCTTACATGTCAACATCAAGAGTGCTAGAACTTCTCCACATGGATTTGTTTGGTCCTACAACTTACAAGAGCTTGGGTGGAAATCTCTATTGTCTTGTGATTGTGGATGACTACTCAAGATACACTTGGACTTTCTTTCTTCATGACAAATCCGAAGTGGCAAATTACTTCAAGAAGTTTGCAAAGAGAGCTCAAAATGAATTTGAAGTCAAGATAAAGAAGATTAGAAGTGACAATGGCAAAGAGTTTGACAACACAAACATTGAAGCTTATTGTGATGAGATTGGAATCAAGCATGAAGTTTCATCAACCTACACTCCTCAACAAAATGGTGTAGTTGAGAGGAAGAACCGGACATTGATCACCCTTGCAAGAACAATGCTAGATGAGTACAACACACCGGAGAAATTATGGGCCGAGGCAATCAACACCACATGCTATGCTTCAAATTGCCTCTTCCTACAAAAGTTTCTTGGCAAGACCCCCTATGAGTTGCTAAATGGAAAGAAGCCGGATGTCTCATTCTTCCGGGTGTTTGGTTACAAATGCTACATCTACAAGAAACGTCAACACCTAGGCAAGTTTTAAAGATGTTGTGATATTGGTTTTCTTGTTAGTTACTCATCAAAGTCCAAAGCATATAGAGTATTTAACCATGCCACTGGTTTGGTTAAAGAAACATATAACGTGGAATTTGATGAATCTAACGGCTCCCAAGGAGCAATTGAGAATTTTGATGATGTAGGTGACGAACCATTGAGGGAGGCAATGAAGAACATGCCGGTGGGAGACATCAAGCCTAAAGATGATGAAGACGATGTACAAATTGTAAATCGACCATCTTCATCACATGTGCCTCAAGATGGTGATAAGAATGAGAGAGTTGAAAATGAAGACACTCATGTCTCTCATGAACAAGCTGAGGCACAAGCTCAAGATGTTGATGCTCCCCAACCCTCACCTCAAGTGGTTGAAAGAAGAAACTCACCTCTACTTCAAGCACATCCACAAGATCTCATCATAGGGAGTCCTACTAAGGGTGTAATGACTCGATCTCAAAAGCTTTCTTCTTTTGTTGAACATCACTCTTTTGTCTCTTGTCTTGAACCTAAGAATGTAGAAGAAGCTCTTCAAGATCCGGATTGGGTGAATGCTATGCATGAAGAATTGAACAACTTCACCCGCAATCAAGTTTGGACACTTGAAGAGCATCCAAAAGATGCAAGAGTCATTGGAACCAAGTGGGTGTTCCGCAACAAGCAAGATGACCAAGGCGTAGTAGTGAGGAACAAGGCAAGACTAAGGTCTTGATTTTGGAGAGACCTTTGCACCCGTTGCAAGACTTGAAGCCATTTGTATCCTTCTTGCATATGCATCACATCATAAAATGAAACTATATCAAATGGATGTGAAAAGTGTATTTTTAAATGGCTTCATAAATGAACTAGTCTTGTTGATCAACCTCCCGGGTTTGAAGACCCTAGATATCCTAATCATGTTTATAGGTTGTCCAAGGTGCTATATGGGCTCAAGCAAGGCCCTAGAGCGTGGTATGCGGGCCTCTGGGACTTTCTCATTGAGAAGGACTTCACTATTGGGAAGGTCGACACCACAATATTCACCAAGAAGCTTAATGGAGAGATCGTCATTTGTCAAGTCTACGTTGATGATATTATCTTCGGATCAACAAATGAAGATTATTACAAGGAATTTGGTGAATTGATGTCGAAGGAGTTCAAGATGTCTATGATTGGTGAGCTTACATTCTTCCTTGGTTTTCAAGTCAAGCAAATGAGAGAAGGGATTTTCATCTCTCAAGAAAAGTATACCAAGGATCTTCTCAAGAGATTCAAGATGGAAGAGTGTAAGCCAATCAAGACCCCAATGCCATCTAATGGACATCTCGACCTAGATGAGGGAGGTAAACCGGTTGATCAAACTCTCTACTGTTCTATGATTGGTAGCTTGTTGTACATTACCGCATCTAGGCCCGATATCATGTTTAGTGTGTGCATGTGTGCTCGCTTTCAAGCTTGCCCTAAAGAACCTCACCTAAGTGCCGTAAAAAGGATTTTAAGATATCTTAAGCACACCCCAAGCATTGGTCTTTGGTATCCCAAAGGAGCTAGATTCCAACTAGTTAGCTATTCTGACTCAGATTATGCCGGTTGCAAAATTGATAGAAAAAGCACATCCAGAGGGTGCCATTTGCTTGGGAGGTCCTTAGTATCTTGGTCATCTAAAAAGCAAAATAGTGTGGCTTTGTCCACCGTTGAGGCGGAATACATTGCCGCGGGGGCTTGTTGTGCACAAATCTTATACATGAAACAAACCCTCCTAGACTATGGAGTTGTTCTTGATAAGGTGCCAGTTTTATGTGACAATGAAAGTACCGTTAAAATTGCTAATAATCCGGTACAACACTCACGCACCAAGCACATTGATATCCGCCACCACTTTGTAAGAGATCATGTTGCTAAAAATGATATATCACTAGAAGGTGTAAGAAGTGAAAATCAATTAGCGGATATCATCACTAAACCCTTGGATGAGGCTAACTTTTGTAGGTTGAGAAGTGAACTAAATGTGCTTGATTCTAGTAACTTTAAAAAATGAGCTTGTGTTGTCCCTTGCATTGCATTGTATTTTATGTCATGTTTAATTCTCCGCAATGCATCTAGGACTTGTCTAACACGGTTACGATAACCCTCCTTTGGAGGAGTGAAGAAGCCTAACCGTGAATCAAACTTGACAAGCAACCTAGTCTTTCTTTCTCGCTTTGCATTGCATATGCATGGTTGTTGCTTTGTCATTTCTTTTCGGTTTGGCTTTGAGCAACCTTTGTGTTCGTCCATGAATAGAGAGAGCATTTGACGCTCCCAAGGGTTCATAAACTCTATTGCATGGCCATACGTTGCTCCTCGGGTGTTTATTGCATATTTTCCTAAAAATAATACTAGCCTAAGGCAAACTATTTTTGAAAATCTTGAGGGTTTGAGTGAGGTCACTCATATCAGGTTCCAATTGGTGTTTATTTGAGTCTCTTTGAATTGCAACTTGATTGGGAGAAGTCACGTCAAAGATCGGATTGAAGAAAGGCATGTAACAGCGACCGGACGCTGGACCGAACGCTGAACCGGACGCGGTGCTGCTTCACCACTGCGTCCGGTCCCGGCGACCACTAGCGTGTCCGGTCTTCCCGAAGACAATCTCATGGATCTGTGACTGGAAGCTAGACCGAACGTGACGTTGTGACCACTGCGTCCGGTCCCAGACCCCACCACCACGTTCGGTCAAGCTCCAGGAGCTTACTGGACTCTGACCGGACGCTGCTCCACCGCGTCCGGTCAGGTGACCACCGCGTCCGGTCAGTGCGTTAAAAGCAGATCTGAGCCCTCATATAACCGACTCAACTCGATCCATTTTTCTTCGTCCATTTTCAATCCATCGCCGCCGCCGTCCTTGCCCTAGCCTTCCCGCTGACTCGCCGCGCGTCGCCGTGCCGAGCTCCTCCTCGTCGTGCCCAGCCCACGCCGCGCCTCCGCAGGCCACCACCGCCTCGCTCCCTGCCGAATCTGTAGCTGCGCCACAGCCAAACCGCCGCGCCGCCGCCTATGCTTCGCCGTGCCACGTGCCACCGCCGTTTGCACGCGCCGTCCAGTCACTGCTGCTGCCACACGCCACCACCACTAGCCGCAGCCACACGCAGCGCCTTAGCCGTGCCTCGCCACCCGGACCGGCTTCGATCGTCGTCTCCGTAGCTTCGCAATCGTCGACCCAACCCTAACTCGTCACGATGGGTTGCGACTTCACTTCGGCCGTTCTTCGTCGAGGTTTCTCCGCGCGACTTCATCTCCATGAGGTTTCTTCGCGTTGCCTTGATCTTCCTGTTAGGGTTTGCCGATAGCTTTCCTTTGAAATTCTAATTCATCTATTGCATGTCTCAGCAATTCAACGCTTATTCGGCGTTTCCGTGGAACTCTCATGCGTCAAGGTTCCTCATCTTTTCACCGGTTTCTCGCCGATTGGAGGTAGCTATCGCGATCTATTCAGATCTTATCTCATATGCTTGCTTTCATTAGGACCTCATTTATCTCTTAGATAATATATATTGCTTATAGTAGCTCTATCTATTATATCTTTACAGTGAGTCCTGTCGGTGCTTTGTGTGGCAGTTGATCAGTTTTGAATCCGAGGCCAAGCCTACGGATACAGATTGAGGCCAAGCCTCATGAGTGTCAGTTCATCATCTTTCATTGTCAGGGTTTTCTCAGCGGTTGGTCAGTATGGTTCACTGCAAGAATGCTGGTGGTGCACCTAGTGACGGGGACGAGAGTCCTCCCAGGCTGATAGAGGTTGCCCGTGGCAAGCGTAAGAAGACTTCCGCCAAGAAGAGAAAGAGGACACTCACAGAGGCAGAGATAGCTCAGGCAGTTGCAGATGCAGCAGAGCTAGCAGAGAGAGGTGGCAGAAGCAGTGAGATTCATATTGGCGAGCGTCGCTTTCATCTTGAAGGTCGACAGCTCGGTACTGAGGCCACAGAGGAGACAGAGGATGCACCTGCAGAGCAGCCCACAGAGGATCTAGAAGGGACAGAGGAGCAGACCGTTTAGACTCCACCGTGTCGTCTCTCAGGACGTACGCTAGCTCAGGTGACTCCTAGGCCAGAGGGCCAGCGTAGTGGAGGTCGTCCACCTCCCAGGGCTCGCGGTCACCCCCCAGTTGAGCACTTTGACTGAGGGGAGCTACAGCACGCCAGGTGCAGGCCCTTCGGTTTGTCAAGGTTGGTTAGTGGTTCCCACCTCAGCGGGACCCTCAAGCTTCAGAGGGCTTCTACACACCTCTGCACGAGGATTTCTACAGAGCCTATGTTGACAACGGGATTGCATTCAGACCTCAAAGAGTCTGTCGACTTGAGGCTTTAGTTGAGGTGGTTGGTGAGCAGCTCCGTCCACACTTGTCCTTTCTACCTGGCTTGTCAGACTTTCTGGGACGGACTGGAGCGTACTGCGGGACTTGGGTCAGAGAGTTCTACTCCTCACTTTGGATTGACCCTGCTCACGAGTTTATACACTTTGCATTCCGAGGTCGCGATCGCAGACTATACAGCACCAGGGTATGGGAGATTCTCAGACTCCCTGCTTCAGAGACGAAGATTCACCAGCTGTGTTTTGGTTAGACTGCACCACCGAGACGCCATCACGGAGGTACAGTGCCACCTACAGACATGATCAGACCCTGCTTTCGTGAACCATTTGGCGAGGGGTCCAGACGTACACCTGCCAACTTGACACCCCTAGCTAGAGTGCTTGATGCCATTGTGAGGTGGACTCTTCTTCCGAGGCTGGGATACAGAGAGGGCCTGACACGTATGCAGCTATGGGTTGTTCATCACCTCATCTCACAGACACCTTTTGATATTTGGGATCTGATGCTATGTGAGATGGAGGACACTTTGGCAGAGGGCTTCAAGGGTCACCGGTAGTTACCGTATGCGCACTGGATTTGCTTCATCATCCGATCTGCGTGTGACCTGCCTGCAGAGATTAGAGCTGAGATATCAGATACCACCACTGCTTTTCCAGAGTACGACATTCGCCAGTTGTGGGCTTCTGTTACCAAAGAGCAGACACCTAGGCCGGGACAGCGTGAGAGGCCAGAGGTTCCAGAGACAGCAGCTGAGCAGGACGAGACCGCTGAGGGTCTTGCTAAGGCCAAGCTTGCAGATCTTGATGCTCAGCCAACTGATCTAGTTGAGGATGACGCCACTGACAGCACAGACGAGGACTACCAGCCTATCCCCCGGTACCACTCTCCTCGGTCTCACGACCATGAGGCCGGTGGTTCAGGCTCAGTCTCCCACTCAGACCCAGCCATGGTGGCTATACTTGAGAGGCTGACCCAGGCCCAGGAGAGGCAGGAGGTTCAGATGCAGCGACAGGCTCAGGACACAGTAGCTGCATTCGCTCAGATTCAGGCTCGGCAGGACGAGTTCCAGAGGCAGCAGCTGGAACTTCAGAGGCGGCAATTTGAGATGCAGAGATAGCAGGGAGCCAACCAGCAGCAGTATCTTGAGCTCCTGTGACACCTCGTCACTATTGGGGTTCCTCCACCGCCGTCTATCCTTACTCTAGCACTACAGTCCAGTGGACCTCAGAGTCAGGGACAGCCAAGTTTTCAGTTTACCTCTCCCCAGCAGCAGGTTCCCCAGACCTTTCAGTCACCGAGCTACACTCCTATTCAGACGGGGTTCACTCCATCAGTTCAGCCCAGACCTCACCTTCTGACAGGCACTCCTTTCACTGACTTGTAAGGATGAAAACGGTCGGAAACGGTTGGAAACGGACTTACGATATAGAAAAACGAAAATGGTCGTTTCGGGATATTTCTACATTTAGCAATTAAAGAGTACAAAAAATAGTTGAAAATGGTTGTGAAACCAATTGAAACTGACAATTTTTCATGTTAAAAAATGGTTCATAATATAAAAAATGAACACGGTCAATTCGGAATATTTCTGTTCCGTTTTCATCCCTACTGACTTGAGTGCCTTCTACAGTGAGTTGACTGGTCTGTCGACACCCTCGCATACCACCGTTGTGACCTCTTCAGGGATGTCGGCTTCTGAGACTGTGGCTCTTCTAGTGACAGGGACCGGGACTACAGAGACAGTGCCGTCGTCAGTTGCCTCGACAGATCCTCCCACAGTTGGTACTCTTCAGACTCAGGTGACAGAGACTCCTCCGATTGTTGCTACTTCTTCATCAGTTCCTGCTCCTGCTCTACAGACCCAGACTGCTTCACAGCCACGTGTATCTGCAGAGGGTCAGCCTAACAGCTCAGAGTCTGAGAAGGATACTTCACAGTTCGTGATCACTCTACGCTCCTCGGCACCCGACACGACTGCTTCTGTTCCCCCGTCAGATCCTTAGTTTTGTTTTTGGCGTTTGATGCCAAAGGGGGAGAGAGTAGATTCAGGGGGAGTTTTGATAGAGGGTTTTGTTTTTTCATTGTGTGCTACATTCATGCATCATGTTTATTTTCCCGCACTTGCATATTTGTGACATGTGTGCTTGTGAGATACTTGAGTGCTTGTGAGATACTTGAGTCCTATGTGGTCTATCTTGTCGCTATTATATATCATGTCACTTATTTGGTTCTAGCTCATAAGGTTGTGCTTCCGTGCCTTACTCCAATTTCATATGAGCTATGTTTTATGTGTACTAACTCTTCATGTTTTATCTTGTGAGTACACCCTGTTGGCTTGGAACACATAAGCAATTCCTAACCTCTTGTGCTTATTGCTTTTTGCTTATGTGAACCAAGCATGTTCGAAAACCTCAACTCTTATATCTTCTGAATCTAAGTGTTGTCATCAATCACCTAAAAGGGGGAGATTGAAAGCATCTAGGCCCCGAGAGTTGGTTTCGACAATTGATGACAACGCATTATTACCATGACTAATGTGTGTTTTGCATAAACTTTGGTAAGTTAGGTCATGGGGTTGATAACTGCTTTGGGCGCTATGGTATTCATGCCCCTTGATGGAAATCGTTTTGGTTTTCAAAGGATCAACGACAAGATTAAGGACGGTTAGATCAGGATGTCAAGGTGTTGAGTTACATTCGGAATAGTCGTTAGGATCTTCACTTTTTTCCTTTGGCCGTACTATAAAGGGGGGCATGAGCGAGTAGCTTGACCTAGGTGAGTCTTTTGTTTAGGTGTGGTGCACACTTGTCAAACTTAGCACTAGGTAGCTCAAGAAAAGCTCAAAGTTTAGTTGGAAGCAACTTGGTTCAAGTTGCGTCGTGTTTCGAAGTCGTTTGAGCCATTTTCCCTTGACCGGACACGGTCTCTGTCTCGACCGGACGCGTCCGGTCAGTACTAACAGTTACTGCGTTTTAGCTCGGTTGACCGGACACGGTTCTTGCAAGGACCGGACGCGGTGATCGTCCTGACACGTGTCTCAGAGGTAAAACATCTAATCGGACGCAACTGGGAATTGATCGGACGCGTCCGGTCACGTTCCAGTAAGGTACTTTGTTGACCTGACGTGTCCGGTCATCTCTGATCGGACGCGATCGAGCGTCAGGTCAAAGTACAGTAAGGACCTTGCACGACCGGACACGTCCGGTCATCCCTGATTGGCACGTCCGGTCACTCAACGTTGTCAGTTATGTTTTTGACCATTACGTTCGACCGGCGCGTCCGGTCACGTCGACCGGCGTGTCCGGTCAGTGCTTTTTTTTGCTGAGTTGACAGGTAACGGTTGGATTTGACTGTGAGGTGTATAAATACATCCCCTCCACCTCTTTTAGAGGTCTCTTGCTCATTTGTTCAGCTGAGAAACACCTTTTAAGTGCAAGGAAGTGCAAGAGCTCTAGTGAGGGTAGTGATTTGAGAATCAAAGTTCGAGAATCCCTCACTAGTGACTAGGGAGTAGCAAGTGTGCATCCATCTTCTCATTAGGCTTGTTTTGGTCAAGTGAGAGTTCTAGCTTGTTACTCTTGGTGATCGCCATCACCTAGACGGCTTGGTGGTGATTGGGAGTTTGGTGATCATCCCGCGAAGCTTGTGGATGACCCAACTCATCTTGTGAGCGGTTTTAAGCGATTCACCGCGATGGAGTGTCGAAGAATCAGCCCATAGAGAGCACTTGATCCTTGCGCGGATCAAGGGGGAGCTACACCCTTGCGCGGGTGCTCCAACAAGGACTAGTGGGGAGTGGCGACTCTCCGATACCTCGAGAAAACATCGTCGTGTTCCTAACCCTTACTTTCAAGCATTTACTTTCTTGTATTACTTTCATTGCTTGGTTTACTTTTCTAGAATTGCCATGCTAGACTAGGATTGGAACTTAGGGTGCAAAACTTTTTACCGGTAGAATCACAAGGAACACAAGTAGGCACTTGGGGTGAACTTTGGCTTATAGGATTTAATTCTTGCAATTAATTTTTAGATAAGCCCAATTCACCCCCCTCTTGGGCATCTTGATCCTTTCAACCCTAACGAGTGAGTGGCCGACAGTGCCTCGCGCTATGGAATGGGATGGAGGTAGGTGCTATTTGCCGCAATGGTGCCTTCCTCAGGTGAGCCTTCTCCTAGCTTCTTTGACACCCTAGGCTCCTCCTTTCACCCAGAGGAGCTGAAAGGTGGGCCCGAAGCTCTCCACATTGTAGGCTTCGATGCCCCAAGCGTGACCCTGTCGAGCGAGTGGCCGACAGCGCCTTGTGGCTATGGAATGGGATGGAGGTGTACTGCTTCTGCACCTATCAGGTTTTGAGCGGTTGTGTAACACCCCACGTCCAAAATCTGCTTATATGGCCTAGCTTGGCACGTGGAACGGGCCTACATTGGCGTAGCACATCTCTTACACTTTCTTCCTCACTTCATTTAAAAGGATTAATCTGGAGGTGCTACGTTTGGAACAAATGTCACCCTCCTAAACTTCTAAGGTGGTATTAAACCCATCAACCGCAAGTCCGTAACCACTTATGTACTTGGGTCATATGGGCCAACTTCACAACTACTATAGGCCATTAATGGGCTGTGGTGTTACATTCAACCCCCTAGGGGCTGCGCCCTCGGCAGCTCACCACATATATGTGACAGATGTCCAGGATCACCCCTTGGTACACTCCTCCAAGGTAAGGATTGATGCTCCGAATATCGTCTATAACACCCCGCGTCCAAAATCTGCTTATATGGCCTAGCTCCGCACGTGGAACAGGCCTGCATACGTGTAGCACCTCTTTTACACTTTTGTCCTTGCTTCGTGTAAAATGGTTAACCCAGATGTGCTACGTTTGGCACAAGGATTATAAGCTGATCGTCATCCTCCTAAACTTCAACAATAATACTAAACCCACCAACCACAACCACACATAAGTCACTTGGACTATATGGGCAACTTCACAACTACTATAGGCAACTAATGGGCTGAGATGTTACAAGCTAACAGATTTGGGAGCTAGCTTTGGCCTTGGCTTGGGACGGTTGTTGGCCCAAGCCAAGGTTGGGATGGCCTCAGGGGCGATGTCTTGGCCAGGGCTCCCCTTAGGCTGGGAATTCCCGTGTCTTGGCTGAGCCCCCACCCCCGAGCGATGGCAACTTTGCCACCTCAGGCTCATCCCTCAGATATCGAAGACTCCCTCGAGGACTATCTACAAGCTATTGAGCCATCCTTTTCTGGAGCACACCCGATAGGAGTAGCCCCTGAGCCCCCCGTTGACTTTCACGTCGACCTAGGAACTTTTACGATGTTTTAGGGGGCACGGCCAACGGATAAGGTAAGGATGCATATATGTGAGCAGAGGACAAGAGGAGGCCGTAGTTTTTTTTTCATAATACAAGGTCGCCACGACAAATAAGAAGTGGTGCAGTTGGTTCTGACGGGCTGAAAAATGACCGTGGGAAGTAAATCGAACAGTGTCATGAAACCATTGTCTGCCCATGGAACCCAGCTCCCTTATAATTAGTAGAAATCCAGTGGCATGTCTTGCTACATGATTGTCAAAATCTCAATTGTCATCCTCTTTTACGACTCTAAGTTCACAATTAGAGAGTTCCATTCTTTGACTCTAATCAAGAGAATCTACGCTGTAGTTAATCAGGATAACTCTGCATATGTCCCTGGTTAGAAATGAAAAACGAACTGTCACGTTAGGAAAAGTCATATCACGGAGCATCTGGTATAAAAGAGGGAAACCCACCACAGCATGCAGTTTCCTGAGACAGGTGCGAGCGGGCAGTAAACAGGAATTCCTGCGAGACGAAATAATCATGCCAAGTTGTTGGCGTTCCAATTTATACAATTCTGGCAACAAAAGCATTCAAATTCATAGCAGTATAATGTGAGCACATTGACGCCATAGAAATTGCAGGTCTAAAGCTACCAGATTATAACCAATGTTTTGTAAGTCGACGATTAGGATGCACCTAGGCGCGACTAGTCGCTAGGCTATGTCCTAGCGCCTGGACTAGGGGGGTAGTCGGCCCTCTAGGTGGGCGAAGCTCCTAGGCGGCGACTTGCTCCGATTCAGTGTTGTAATGTACTAGTCTTCTATCCATTTTATGTTCTGTGTTGCTGCCTGCTGTCCCTTCATGTTTATGTTTACAAAAGGCTATCATATTTTGGCTGCTGAAATACTGATAATGGAGGGGAGAAGACTCAGATAAGTACCTAACTTGCTATTTCCTATTTTTGTATCACTTGTATTGATGCCCAATTGTATGTGCTGCACACTTCTCTATTGCAGTTAGAGCATTGCTGCAGGAGCAGGAACATCACTTTTGTATCAAACTACAACTAAGGACTAAGGACCTAAGGTATGTCTATCTAAATTATTCATGATTTCTGCTATATATGTATATATTATACTAAATTGGCAAAACGTCTAGAAAAACACCTAGCATCGCATAGGCTAGCCTAGGCTGGACTAGTCGCTAGGCTAAGGGTCATCGCCTAGATTTCGCCTAACGCCAAGCAAAACATTTATTATAACCCGTTATTACATTTCTTTCGGCTGGATTTGATAAGGTTTACATTTACATACACCTGCGATCACATCAATGAGCGCTCTAGCAGAAAGCTGGCTGTTGATTACAATGGCCACCTCTCAAGTCCCAAATGATGAACAAAGTTCAGTATGCCGCAAAACTGTATATAACATAAATGCCCTACGTACAAACTAAATCGTTGCACCTCCAGAACCCCTGAGAAACGCCTACACAAAATAAAAAGCAAGTATCTAAGAACTCGCAACAAAGGGCATTGGCTAAGAAACGTATAAGCGATATAAATGTTGGGACTTACCATCTTGGTTGCTTTAACGCACTGACTCTGCCTTTCCCTCTTTTCGCGCTGGCATTCACCACACCAGCTCGGAAAATCCTTCTGGTATTTTTTCATCTCCCTGAACACAGAGCTTGACACAGGAAGAACTCATTCAGTTGCAGCATTTCACAAGCCCCTATTAGTCAAACTACAACTTCACATTTCAAGGCACAAAACACTTCAATAAACTTCTGAGGATGCACAAGATTGGCAAGCATTTTCACTATGATCAAAGGTAACACCACAGAAAGGCGAAATGTAACATGGTAATGCAACATGTAGCAACATACCAGCAGCAAAGGGCAGGCACAGAAAAGATAAGCCAGCCAGCCATGTGATACCATACCATCACTTGCCCTGTTTAAGTGTAAAGAACAGAACATTTTGGGCATGATTGGTAAACTACATTCTATCCAACCAGGCTCCCTAGATGCAAACTGAGCTTGATTGGTAGACTGGAGTGGCACCTGGGCCTGGACCACTTGGTGCAAAAGCGCTACCCCAGACTGGTTGTGCATATGCCCAAAAAAATCTGTGCTTCTGCTGGGACTGGCTGGCATTGCGCATGGTGCAGCTTGAGTAGGGTTGCAAACGGTATGGATATTTTCCGACCATTTTTGAGACCGAATCCGTTTAGAGTTCAGATCTGTCTATATTCAGATAATCAACATCCGATAGTGTATCCATATCCGAATACTCAAATCGCATATTTATGATGTAGATATCCAATCGTATCCTATCCGATATAGCTGACACTATCTGTATTCATATTCGAATCTGAATAAAAATATGAAAACAAATGTAATATCGGTGATATCCGTCCGTATCGATCCGTTTGCAACCCTAAGCATGAGCAAGCGGGCTGTGCAGCATCAGAGAGCGAGAGAGCAAGCATATGCAGGCTGTGCGACGTGAGAGAGCAAGCATGCGCACGGGCTGTCCAACCAATAGCCTTCTCCCCATGTCCTGGCTGGATGCATATGGCAGCCAATCGGACTCCTGTGGATGCACCAATCCGGATCAGCAAAGGCCTGGTGCCCCTTGCGCAAACCAAGCTAGGCTGGGCAAGGAACCAATTTGAGTGGATGCATGTTTCGCATGGTATCAGGTGGGACCATGGATGTTCTTATATTATCTCACAAAAGCCGACAGCACTTGTACAAAACCGAGGGCTCTTTGAGGGTTTATATGTTTACTCAATTAACTTGGCTAATTTGAAGCTTAAGATTGATAAAATGGGCCTGTATCCTGATACCATACTTGTTGAGCCACATGAGTATGAGCCTCAAAGAATGCACTCAATAAAAATGGCTAGAACAGAAAGACAACAAACAAATGCACTAATGGAAGCAGGGAATGACCCCCTAAACTGCATCAACACTTTCAATAAATGATAATAAGATCAGAGGTATTAAAACAAATCTGCACATGAATATATCAATGATCTCACCTCAGGCATCAGTGCATTGAAATCTACAAATACACATTGATAGCAATGCACTCATGAGATAAAGAAAACTGCAGGGAAACGCCTGTATACCTCCGGCACCACAAAAGCAGATTGATTCTGAGACCAGATGAAGTAGCTCGAGCACCATGCCTGTGTCGACCACGGTGGAGTACAGCCCGACCAGGAATATGTGTGTAGTCATACATTTCCTGCGCAGATGATCAGACAAAGATAAGAATATAGGAAGATGACACTTGAAAGTAACTTGGAACTGCATGTCACCAAAGAAGTCACACGGCTAAAAGCTATATTAGTAGAGACAAGAATATTTCTAATAAAAATTCTGAATAAATATGTTGTCCACTCGAAACTCAGAATGCTGCAGGTTGTGACCTGGGCCAGGCAAGCCTGAAGGAGAGGGTGGCTGCCAGGATGGCAGCAGTCGCTGCCATCCCTATAGCCACCAGCCAGCTTAATTCCCAACCAAGGCAAGATCGGTGTCAATTAAGCAGGCAATAGGATTTAGTTTAGGGGATCAGTTAGGAAATAAAGAGGAAGGAAAGATACTTTCAAAAGATGTGCATCCCCCTTGGATACAAATGTAAGGCCAACACATTATTATTAAATCAATAAAGGAAAGAAGAGATTTTTCCAATCCCAACCTTTTGCTTCCCACTGCTGTTGACACGCACAAATCAACTACATCAAGTACTCATCATGTGAACAGACTAAGCCCCCTCCCCTGTACACACATATTCCTCCTCCAGTCGGGCAACATAGGCTAGCCACACTGGTCCTGCCCTTTTGGATTGGAACAAGAGTTTGTACACGTGATAACTTTTTTTCGGATTGAAATTGCATATGCTCAACAGAACAGAAGAATCAAGAAGACAGCACCACAAATGCAGTTTGTCATTTATGGTATGAGAGCAACCCCAGTGTTACCAACACATGGTAAACCTTAAGAATAAGAATCAACACATCATACCATCATCTAACATCATGCAGAATTCGATATTGAATAATACCTTCTGGTAGAAGGTAAAAAAAAAAAGGAGAGAAAGAGAGAGAAATCAGCATTTCGATAATAGCAGGTGGTGGGTTCAGACATGAATAATTGCATCTGCAACTATCCACACGTCAATTTCTCTTTTTTTATTCCACACAATTTTTTGTTCAAGGTCGGTTTTCAGATGATGGTTGATCATATAATCCATACATTCAATTTTTCAAAGAATATTTTATGGTCTTTTAGGGGAGCTACCATGAAAGAAGCGTTCCCTTTATGCTAACTCAATTTATGCTGAACTCAATTTTAAGCAACACAATATCCTGTAATAGTGAGCTAACAAATCTCTCCTACTTAAAAATTACAAGCCCAATTCACTCCCCTTCGTCCGTCTGTCGCTTGCCCTCCCCTTGTCTGACGCTCACAACAATCGGCGCCGACAAGGTAGGCCGTTCAGTCCATCCTAAGTCCAAGAATCCTCTCCCTCGCTCCTGCTGCGCCTCCATCCTGCCGCCAACTGTGCCAGTCTCAATGATGAACGCATCGTGCCTCCGACCTCATGGGGTATGCCACCACCCACCACTGCTGCAGCACCCAAGAGGACCCTTTCCCCAATGGGTGACCCCCTTTTATGGTCTTTTAGGGGTGCTACCATGAATTGGTAGCACAGTAGCACCCCAAGGAGGCGTTCCCTTTATGCTAACTTAATTTATGCTGAACTCAATTTTAAGCAACACAATATCCTGTAATACTGAGCTAACAAATCTCTCCTACTTAAAAATTACAAGCCCAATTCACTCCCCTTCATCCATCCATCGCTTGCCTCCCCTTGTCTGACGCACACGACAATCGGCACCGACAAGGGAGGCCCTTCAGTCCCTCCTTAGTCCAAGAATCCTCTCCCTCACTCCTACCGCACCTCCATCCCACCGCAAACTGCGCCGATCTCAATGACAGCTGCATCGTGCCTCCAACGTCGTGGGGTATGCCACCACCCACCACTACGGCAGCACCCAAGAGCACCCTTTCCCCAATTGAGTGACCCACCCCCCCCCCCCCACACACACACACACAATCGCATCTGATCCCTCTCCACACTCGAGCTCGATTCACAGCCGCTCGCCGGTGCCGAGAGTTCCCATGTGGGAGATTCAACAATGAACCCTCCCCAAGCACGGTCGTCCATAGCTCCAGGCCAATTTGTTGTCTGAATCAGGGTACACAGATAGGATGTAGGGGAGGACGAGGAACACGGCGTTGTGTGCTCCCAATCGTGCAGTGACATGGAGCACCATGGATGCATGCGGCTTGGCAGAGGAGCGACGCGAGGTTCATCTGTTACAAGGGGCTGTTTGTGGTGGGTGGGGTTGGCGGCGCTGTGGTGGGTGGGATGGTCGGCGCGGCGGCGGTGGTGGTGGAGGCCATGATCGGCAAGGCTCTGATACCAGGTTGATAGGATTCCTAGTCCTACCAGCGATCTCGCGCAAGCGGTATGGATGAGAGGGAGGAGGAGGAAGTTGGCGACCTCGCTGCCGGCGATGGGGCGCCGTCACGAGGTGGAAGATGAGCGCAGGGAACAGGTGGCGGCTAGGGCAAGTGGCGGCTAGGGCAGAATCTCCC
Source organism: Saccharum hybrid cultivar R570 (assembly GCA_038087645.1). Classification (NCBI taxonomy): domain Eukaryota; kingdom Viridiplantae; phylum Streptophyta; class Magnoliopsida; order Poales; family Poaceae; genus Saccharum; species Saccharum hybrid cultivar. The sequence goes on along the minus strand of JAQSUU010000113.1, from coordinate 13,199,934 downwards.
GGCTCCCTAAGGAAGCCGGAAACAACTTAGATTGTTTCTGCTTGATTGATCTCAATAGTCTTACAAAATATATATAACTCCTCTTCTCTCTAAAAATAGAAATAACTCCCTAATAATAGTAATAATTCTAATAATAGGAATAGGTGATAATTTGGGCCTTGAACCCAACTCCTGTGCGCCCGGCCCCCTTGCTAGCCACGAGCCTGCCTGCCTCTTCTCTCATAGTGGACGCCCGTCATAACATCATCTGCCTGCCAGCAGCCGCACATGGAGGACCATGTTCCTGACGGCTATGGCAGCGGTCTGGAGGTATGGGGCTGCCAGGTCCGATGGGAGTGCCTTCACGAGTTGCCGTTGATATCCAGCCTCCTCATCGCTGATCTCGTCCCACCCGCACCCAATGGCTTCGCTCTCCTCCACAGCTGAACAAGCCAACAAATAGGGATAGCGGCAAGGCACCTCAGATCCAACCTCCCCCTGCTCTGTGTCCACCTTGCAACCACCGAATCCACGGTTGTCGCCCAGGTCCTTGCTCCCGGTCCACATTTTTATGGTTGAAACAAACCCATTCTCCTGTCGATTTCGATTTGCCTTGCGCACCTCGCATCCGATCTGGGATAGATCTCCTGATGTTTTAGGGTCTTTGCAGTGGCATTTTGTAGTCATCCTTGTGATTCTTATGTTCATGTTTTGGGTACCGATGTTTCGTTCTGATGCAGGTTTTGAGAGGCAGCGAAGCCCTCAGGGAAGGAGACCAAGGTACATGCATTCTCTATGATGAGCAAATGTAGAGAATTGGTATACTAATGTTGTACCATTATGTGTTTACTAGGAGTGGTAAAATGGTGATAGGCTACTCTTCTCAATGTATTATTAGCTTAGATTATGCAATTATTTCTCTATCATATCGGAAACCTACTGCCGTAGTAGGGTTCAATACCATTTGATGTTGTAGTGAACATAATTATGCGCACATCACTTACTTAAGTCGTAAGCAATGGGTGGATTACTGAATGCAAGTTACTTTTTTGCTGCTTTGGCCAAACAAAGTTCCTTCATGTTGGGTTTAGTTGTATTCTTTGCTGATCGTCCTTGGGTTGATTTGGAACTGCCTTGTCATGCTAACACATTGGCATTATTCTCTATTGCAGTAACAACCCAAGTTGGAAATGACAAGAACACACTGTTCTGGACAGATCGATGGCTCCATGGATGTTCCATTTCTGAGTTGGCACCTACAGTGGTTGCTCGTTTCAGACCTCAAATTAAAACCAAAAGAACAGTGGCAGAGGCACTTGAAAATAATGCTTGGGTGAGTGATATTCAGGGAGGCCTGTCCATGATCAGATCTCAGAGTACTTGCACCTTTGGGATGGTCTTAGGGAGGTTGCGCTCTCCCAGGATGATGATCAACATATTTGGAGATTTGATGACTCTGGAACATACTCTGCCAAGTCTACCTACCGAGCTTTCTTCTATGGTTCGGTGACATTTGAGCCTTGGCGACGTTTATGGAAGTCATGGGCCCCTGGAAAATGTAAATTTTTTATTTGGCTCGCCATCAGAAACCGATGTTGGACAGAGGATCGGCTTGCTCGCCGAGGATTGTCACATCCAGAGAGATGTCCATTATGCGACCAAGAGGAGACTATTCAACACCTGCTCACTAATTGTGTGTTCTCACGTCAAATATGGTTCAGCATTCTTTCTCCTATGGAGATGGATGAAGCAGTACCACAACAGAACGAACATAGCTTTGCTGATTGGTGGGCCAAGTGCATTCGTAGAGTCAAGGAGTACAAGAAAGGGGTTAATTCGCTAATCATTCTGACATCTTGGCTGATATGGAAGCATCGCAATTCTTGTGTCTTTGATGGAGCTACTCCATCCGTTAACGAGGTCTTGAGACAGTTTAGAGATGACCGTGGTGCTTGGCCGGAGCTAAGAAGCTCCAAGCACTTCGGTTAGATGGGGTAGGGACCTCTGGTTAGGTGCCTGGTTGCCGGTCGTCAGATGTTTCATAGGTGATAATGTTGTAAGTGTCCCAACCTGCTCATGTATGGTACCGGCATGAGTTGGTAATGTACTTGGGCCTTTATTTTCTCTCTATAATACAATGATACGCAACTCTCCTATGTATTTGAGAAAAAAAGGACAACCGGACACTTTGTGTTGGTTGGTTTACATTTCTTGGTTTTCCTTAATATTTTTGTAGTTTTAACCGACTACTGAATGAAAGATTCTCCTTTACGTATGTGTTTGATTTGGAGGATGAAAGGGGATGGGACAGGGCGATCTCGAGACAATTGGGACAGTGTCCATCCCCTTTGGAGAATACCCATGGAGTATTCCTCCAAATGGGGGATGGATCCATCCCTCAGAGACAAGGGGACGGGGCTCGTCAGTCTTGTTCTTCCTCACGTACCGGCCAAGCATCGCCTTCTTCCTCGCGAAGCGGCCAACCCTGGGCATGCTGAGGCAGCAGTGCGGGCCGAGCATGGCTCCGGTACGGTGATCCACTGTGGCGACACAGACCCAGCACATAGGGGGCAAGGCTGGTGAGCTGCGGCAGAGTGCGTGGGGGCATCCTACGGCAGTGACCTAGGCTGAGCTCGGCTTCGGGACGGCGAACCATGGCGGTAACGTGGCTGAGCTGTGGGGCAAATGTTTAGCGTGCGCAGGGCGTGCTTACAGGAGCGTGGGGGTGGTGGCGCTGTCCAAAAAGCTGTGAGGTGCGATGGCAGCGCTACGTGGGAAGGAAGAAGAAAGTTAAGAAAACAGAGAATGACAAACATGCCCCACATGTCAGATGACTCGTCCCACATTTCTGACCTGGAACGGAACACGAAACAGATCCCATCCCTTGCAACCAAACACGAAACAGGGATGCTCCCGTCCCAAAAAACAGGAATGGAACCATCCAATACCTCGTCTCTAAACCAAACACATGGTAAGTTAACTCGTTCTTGGCAGCTTGAGTGCTTCAATTGTCTGTGCATGTCACTGGTGATCTTATTGTCTGTCCTATTTGTCTTTAGGTTCTAGAAGCTCCATATGGTATGGTGGCATAGGCAACTATGCTAGTGCATAGTTCCTTTTTTGTCGAAAACACAGAAGAGTAGTGTTTCTTTGCATTAAGAAGAAAAGGGGCGAGAACCCTTACAAACGCACACAACATACCAACACAAAAACAAAAAACACAATTCAGCAAACTTTACTAATGCCAGTTTGTTCCTCACAGCAGCTAAAGCTAATACATTGAACATAGTTGAGTCAGAGATTAAAACTGTTGTAGAGGCATCCAATAAAGCCTGTTGATTTCTCAATCCATCCAGGACTTGTCGGTTCCAAAAGAGACCAGGGTGAAAAAAAAAAGTTCGATAAGGTGCTCTTCTTTTCTACATGCCTTACTAATGAACTGTGTAGAATGTATTCAGCCATTTATGTGTGCTCATGGAAGGTGTGGATGACGATGATGTCTATGCTGCCTCCAGCGAGGTTGGTGGATGTTGGCTGCGAGGACATCATGGTGCAGAGGCCAGTGGTGGTGGCAGACATGGATCTGTGTGTGAAGGTTGCAGCACTGTTCGCCTATACAGCTGTTTAGCCCGCTTACACACCGTTTAAATGCTACACGGTGGTACGCCGTTTCTGTTTAATCGGTTGTTTTGACCGTTTAAACATCCGTTTTGCCCAAACAATGGGCTAAACGGCAGGTGACCGACTATTTACCGTTTAGCGTTTAGCGTTTAGGATAACACTATTTGCAGGGAAGCAGTTATCGCACCGCACAGAGAGTGCAGCACACCTTGAGGTGGCGCGAATACTGGACTAACGGTAGGAGGCATCGGTGGCCAAGGGTCTGGCTGGCAACGCAGCACCATGCACTGAAGCTTTGGTCTTGCAGTTGGCTCTGAACCAGAATCTGCACTATCACCTGTTGTCTCAGATTATTAGCCCATGCTTTAGATTATGGACTCATATCATTGGGTGTCTCGCATTGTTGATACGTACTCCCTCCGTTCCAAGTTGTAAGTCGTTCTGGCTTTTCTAGATATACGGTATTTACTATGTATCCAGATACATCAAAGCTAGAACAACTTACAATTTGGAATGCAAGGAGTGTTAAGTGCAATGTTTTCAAATCGTCTGGTTGGACCTGGTCGACCTGGGACCGACTAGGACGATTAATCACGATTAATCGTGATTAATCGGATGACTTGTACAGGTCGACAGTACCCCTGATCGGTCACCTGAGACCGACCAGGACGATTAATCACGATTAATCAGACGACTTGAAACAATGGTTAAGTGTATGAAGGCCCATCTACTATAGCCCCATATGGCCCATGAGGCTATCTATATATATAGTTATCTCCACTAATGGAGTGATTATTCTCTCAAATCCCCAGGTTAGTGACATGGTACCAAAGCCATGGATTAGTGTTAGGTTTAGATCTGATCACATCTATTAACACACCCACGATCCATTTTTTTTAACCCGCTGCCATCATGATCCTCTATTCAGCCACACGGGCGGCCATCTTTCGTCCATCGCTATTGCAAGGACGACATCAGTCGCCGTTCGTGCTTTGTTCCAGCACGTCCACTTCATCAATGCGGCGCATATCCTATCCGTTTGTTGTACGCACAACGTCCGCAAGCCATCCTCGCACCTTCCACGCGGGTCGTCCGCACAAATGTCTCCGACTCTGCCCGTCCTCATCGTGCATCGCTGCCCGTTCGTGTAGGTTTTTGCGCCCAATGCACCTCGACTTAGCGCCTACATTTGCTGTTTTGGCTGGGCACCTTTCTTGGGTTGAACTCTGCATCTGTCTGGCCCTTGGTGTTGCTCCTCTGCTGGTGCCTGAACAGCTGCTGCTCTCTGCTGCTGTGGTAGTGCTGCAGTGCTACATTGGTGGTAATCCATTTTGTTCTGATCATTCTCAGCGTTCCTGACATGTTACAACCCACTGCAATTGTCTTTCCTATGAAACTCGATGGCCCTAGTAACTATCGAGAGTGGGCTTTCTCTGCCAAAACTGTATTGAGGGGCCATGGTCTTATGTTTCATTTGACTAAGGATCCTCCAGTTGACACGTCAAAGGATGTCTCTGGTGCTGATGCAGTCACAGCTTGGACCAATGATGTACGTGTCATAAGTGCTATTGTCACCAGTATGAGCACTTGCGACTACTACTTCAGAGATTGTATGACTCCGATGGTTGTTGGCCGATTTTGGTATTTCTTGTGATGCCCCCACACCACTTCTCCTTGCTAATGATCCTGTTAAGCAACATCGACTTCATTTAATAAAACGGAATGTTTCAGATCCTCTAGTTCCAGCTTGAGTTTGAAGAGGGGTGTCAAGTGTATGAAGGCCCATCTACTATAGGCCCATATGGCCATGAGGCTCTCTATATATGGTTATCTCCACTAATGGAGTGATTATTCTCTCTCATATCCCCAGGTTAGTAACAGTAATTAGGTTCCCGTTAGTGCTCTGAAGCCTGCAATGATTTTAGTTAATTTCATCATCAACTGCAAATGTTTGTGCTTACAATATTCAATATTTGTTCTTTATGTTTACTTTCAGAGTGGATTGCTTTGTGAAATGCGAACGGAGGGGGGGGGGGGGGGGGGGGAGGTGGCAGTAGAGGTTCAGAAGAAAAGAGGCAGGGCATTTAGACATTTCCCATGGTCTATACAACCACCGTCGATTGATTCTATAGAAAGAGGCGATGGGCTAAAAAATAGTCAATGGGATCGAGACAAAAAGCAAACTATTGGTTGTTAGGATTTAAAACTATAAAAGATATAATATCATTTAAATTTTTGTGCCTGCAGCAACACACGGGCCAATACCTAGTAATAACATAAAATATCCAACTTCTTTGTTCACATTACTTCTGTGATTCCTTACTTTTATCTTATCCATCAAGATGTAGAGCCTATTATCACCTTAGATTTATTTGCGCAAGGTAAAACCCAAACTAAATTATCTGGTTGCTTACTACACATGCTAATAGCACAGTGTTATCATGTTATCCAATTAGTCGTGATTAGTCATCCTTATTGGTCCTTGCACTTCAACTAGGTAGTCCGAGCCTCCGAGGTGACTAGGACAATCAGAAACAAAGTCATCCAATTAGTCTCTGACCCATCATGACAAGTCATCCACCTGCTAGCAAACTTGGGATTTTTATTTTTAGCACAATAGGGTTATCAAGCTGAGGCAGCAGCACCTTATCCTCCCCAGCCTGGACACTTCTGTAGCCACACTCAGTTTCTATTCCTCGTCGCTGCCCTTCCCTGAGCTTACGTGCACCACCCCTGCATTTCCTGAGGTAGTATGCGCGCCACCTCCTTTTACCTGCCTACCACCACCTCTTCAGTGCAGCTTGACAACTCCGCTGGATTAGGGACACCTCATCCTACTCTGATGATTAGCCACCCCTCTTTCCCACTACTTTGCTACCTTTCTAGTTGTTCTGCTGTTTCCCTGGGACCCTCAACTTGAAGCAGGTGGTGCTACTGATGCCGCAGGTTCATCAGCTGCATCAGGAGCTGCTGCCTCACCTTCCTTAGGCCCTGTTTGGATACCCTATGATTAAAATAATCAGATTTTGATCCTGTTGGAGTGTGAATGTATTAGGCCCATGAGGCTAGGCCCATGTGGCCCATGTATGGTACCTATATAGCTACCCTTCTAGGGTTAGCCCAAATTAAGGAATCACAACTTCTAGCATGGTAATCAGAGCCTAGTTTTTTTTTCTCTCCTCTTCCCTGCCCAGCCGCCGCCCCTCCTGGTCCCTGCCGCCGCCGGCCAGGAGGCCATGGCCGGCGCCCCTCCTCCCCACCCCTCCCTCTACAACCCCTTCCCTTCCCTCTCCTCCTCTTCTACATGGGCGCAGGCGCTTCCTGCCCCTTCTCCTGCCGCATCCAGGGGGCTGCAAGCTCCAGCACCTGGCGGCCCTGTTCTGGGCGCCGCACAGGCCACCGCTGCTGGCTCCACGCCCCTGTTGGCCGCCGGGCACTCCTCCCCTCTTCCCCAGCAGCTGCAGCCGCTTCCCCTTGGCGCCATGCTGCCTGGGCCGCCCGCCCCTGGCGCACGCCCGCCCCTGGTGCCCGGCCCTGGTGCACGCCCGCCCCTGGTGCACCTCCGGCCCCTGGTGCCCGGCCCTGGTGCACGCCGGCCCCTGGTGCACGCCCCTAGTGCCCGGCCAGCCGTGCCGTCTCCTGCCGAGCTGGTCCATCCGCCTCTGCCCTCCTCCTCCTCCCCACATGTCGCGGCCCTCCTCCCGGCGGCTCACCTCCCCACCAGCCTTCTCCCCGCTGCTCCTGCCCCTGCTGCCCCTGCTGCTGCCGCTGCCCTAACTGCGCAGCCCGCCGACGCCGTCTACCTTCTCGGCGCCGGACTGGATGCCGCAGGTCTCCTTCCTGCCGGCGTTCAGCCCCTGTCCCAGCAGCACCCGCCCCCTGTCCCGGGCGCCACTCCTCTGCCTGCTACGGCCGCCGACGCATCTCCTGCGGCTGGTTTTCAGGCTCCACCGCGTGCAGGTCCCGGCGTCCTTTGGCCGGATCTCGCCCATGCTGCTGCCCTGGCGGAGGGGGGACCTCCAACTCCGGTCCCTGCCACGGCCCTCCCAGCCATGGCTGGCTTAGCCTCGGGGGGTGCCCCTACCACCTGGCAAGCCATCGCCGGGGCTGCCGGTGCGGGGGGCCCAAGAGTCGCCAACCCTAGGGTTAACCCCACATCCCTGTGTCCTACACCTCCCTTGGCCTACTCCTTCAGCACCATCGCCAGCCTTGATTGGATCGCCGACTCGGGCGCCACTTTCCACACCACGCCGATGCGAGTCTACTTTCCTCTCTTCGTCCTCCCCACCCTTCCTGTCCCTCTTCCATCATGGTCGCCAATGGCACCTGCATTCCTGTCTCCTCCGTGGGCACTGCCAGTTCCCACGGCTCCTTTCATATTTCTGATGTTCTTGTGGCTCCCGGGATGGTTCACAACCTTCTCTCTATTCGCCGTTTCACCACTGATAACTCTTGTTCGGTTGAGTTTGACCCCTCTGGCCTCACCGTGCGGGATTTGGCCTCCCGGGCTCCTCTGCTCCGGTGTAACAGCACTGGGCCTCTCTACACCCTTCAGTTTCCGGCATCTGCTTCACCTTCTTCGCCTTCCTCCGCCGCTTTCGCCGCCACTCCTTCCTCCACCACTTGGCACCGTCGCCTCGGCCATCCTGGCCAGGATGCCCTGATGCAGCTCCGTCATAGTTCCGACATTCGTTGCTCTCAGGCTCACGATGATCACTTGTGTCATGCGTGCCAGCTGGGCCGTCACGTTCGCCTTCCCTTTCAGTCCTCATCCTCACATGTCCCTCGTGCATTTGATCTTATTCACTGCGACTTGTGGACTTCTCCTGTTCTTAGCATGTCTGGCTATAAGTACTACTTGGTGGTGGTCGATGATTTCTCCCATTATTCCTGGACTTTTCCTCTGCGTGCCAAGTCCGAGGCTTTCCCCACGCTTAGCAACCTCTTTGCTTGGGTATCCACTCAGTTCGGCCTCACCATCAAGGCTGTCCAGTGCGACAGTGGCCGTGAGTTCGATAACTCAACCTCCCGTGCCTTCTTCCTTTCTTCTGGTGTCCACCTGCGCATGTCTTGTCCGTATACCTCCTCTCAAAACGGCAAGGCAGAGCGTATGATCCGCACTGTTAAGTATATGAAGGCCCATCTAATATAGGCCCATATGGCCCATGAGGCTCTATATATATAGCTATCTCCACTACTGGAGTAATCACCTTCTCAATTTCCAAAGGTTAGTAACATGGTAACAGAGCAAGGTTTAGGGGCCGAATTAGGGCTAATCTGATCCCTAATCACCCCAGATCCATTTTTTTTTCCGGTCGGTGCACGCCCTTCGCGGTGCCGCCGTCTGCCGCCCGTCGCGGTTCCTCTGTTTTCACGCGGGTCGGCCCGTCGCCGTCGTCCGCACATCTGCATCTTCATCTCGTGCGGGGTCCGGGCCTTCATCCGCGCGTGGCCGTCCGCCCTGCACGCGCGTCGGGTGCCCGGGTCTCCTTCCGCCCGCGGCCGTCCCCCATCTGCTCCGCCTGTGCACGTCTTCCGCCCGCGGCCGTCCCTGGGTCTCCTTCTTCCGCCCGTCCCCGTCTTCACGCGCGCACGAACGGCCATCTGCTCCGCCTGCACGTGCGCCTGGCCGTCCGCCCGCCTGTGCGCGCGGTCTTCTGCTCGTCGTCCGCCACGTGGAGATTTGGACTTGTGCTGTAACCGGCTTCGTCCTCTGCTTCATCCTCTGCTTCCGCAGAGACCATCTCAGGCTGCTTCCAGTCACGGTGGTAACAGATTTTTTTTTCTCCTTGTTGGTCTACTGAAGTTTTCAGTCATGTCGCAGCTCAACACTATTGTTATCAACATTATCCTTGATGGTCAGAATTACCCAGAGTGGGCATTTTGTGTGGAAACTGCTTTAAGGGGTCATGGGCTCCTTTTTCATCTCACTGATGATCCTCCTGCGCTTCAGCCAGATCGGAGTAATGCTGCTGATGTCAAAACTTGGCAGACTAATGATGGCAAGGTGATGGCTGCCATGGTTAACAGTACTAAGCAATCTATGATTATGAGTCTGTCCAAGTGTAAAACAGCCAAGGCTATCTGGTCATCCTTGAAGGCGCGCTATGTTCAGGACAGTGGTGCTCTTTTGCACACTCTTATGCAGCAAACTCATGCTATTGAGCAGCAAGACATGTCTGTTGATGAGTACTACTCAGCTTTTGGTCGTCTGATGGGATCCTTGACCTCTATGGTGCCCGACTGTACAGCTGATGATTGTCCAGCCCACAAATTTATTGAAAAGTTCCTTACTTATCGTTTTGTCATGGGTGTAAGAGCGGAATTTGATTCCATACGTACTCGGTTGCTTCATGATTCTTCCACTCTAACCATGGCAAAGGCACTGTCAGAATTGCTCGCTGAAGAGACACGTCTCCGGTCTATGACCTCTTCTATGACCTCTCCCATGCATGTGTCTCATAGTGTGTTGGCTGCTTCTCAAAAGTTCAATACACCAAAGGGTGCCTCTCTGGAGCCTTGTCCGCATTGTGGCAAAACTGGTCATGCTCCGGCTAATTGTTTCTTGCATCATCCAGAGAAATTGGCTGAATTCCGTGCTCGTCGTGCTGCTCGAACCACTAGGGGTCGTGGTACAGTTTCTACTCCTAGAGGATCTGTGTCAGTTGCTGCTGCTGCTGGTTCTTCATCTTCGTCTTGGGTGCTTGATTCCGGGGCTTCTTTCCATGTGACGTCTGATCAGTCTCAGCTTGTGGCCTGTAAGCCGGTCGACGATGGTGCTTCTATTCAGACAGCAGACGGTACATCTTGTCCTATCACTCATCAGGGTTCTCTTTCAAACTCTTATTTCTCTGTTCCTGATGTCTCTTTTGTACCTCAGTTGTCTATGAACCTCCTTTCTGTTGGTCAACTTGCTGACCATAACTGTTTTGTTGGATTTGATGACTCATCTTGCTTTATTCAGGATCGGCGCACCGGGACTGTACTTGGGACTGGCCATCGCCGTAGCGGCTCACCTAGCCTCTACGTTCTCGACACCTTGCGTCTTCCTCACATTTATGCTCATGTGTCATCAGCCGTTTCGTCATCATCGCCATCTACCTCGTCCTTTGCCAAGTGGCATCATCGTCTTGGTCATTTATGTGGGTCTCGTCTGTCTAATTTAATAAATAAAGGTTGTTTAGGTCCCACATCTATCGAGTCTAGTTTTCATTGTAAAGGTTGTAAGCTTGGGAAACAGATACAACTCCCATATTCTATTAGTGATTCCCATGCTGCTAAACCTTTTGATCTTATTCATTCCGATGTATGGGGTCCTGCACCTTTTGCTACAAAGGGTGGTCATAAATATTATGTTATTTTCATTGATGATCATTCTCGATATACTTGGATTTACTTTATGAAACATCGGTCTCAATTGTGTTCTATTTACCAAACCTTTGCTCGCATGGTACACACTCAGTTTTCTACCCCGATTCGAGTTTTTCGTTCTGATTCTGGTGGGGAGTATTTATCCGCTGCCTTTCGTGGGTTTCTGGACTCTGAGGGTACTCTTGCTCAGCTCTCGTGTCCTGGTGCTCATGCTCAGAACGGGGTTGCTGAACGCAAACACCGTCATCTGATAGAAACAGCTCGCACACTTTTGATTGCTTCTTTTGTTCCTTCACACTTTTGGGGAGAGGCTGTTTCGACATCTGTGTATCTTATTAATAGACAACCATCATCCAAATTGACTGGCAAGTGTCCTGGTGAAGTTCTTTTCGGGACTCCTCCTCGCTATGATCATCTTCGAGTTTTTGGATGTCTATGCTATGTTCTGCTTGCCCCTCGTGAACGAACAAAGTTGACTGCTCAATCGGTTGAGTGTGTTTTCCTAGGATATAGTCCTGAGCATAAGGGTTATCGTTGCTATGATCCCTCTTCTCGCCGCATACGTATCTCCCGTGATGTCACCTTTGTTGAGGATCGTCCTTTCTTTTATACCTCCTTTACAAAGTCATCATATGCTCCTACCGAGTCCACCTCCTTTATGTGCCTTCCTCCTATTTCAATCAGTGATGATGCCACTCCACAATGTGTGTCCCCTTCCAGCCCACTTATTCATATTCCTTCATCTTTCGACACCCTTGATAATCAGCCACTTAACCTTCCTACATCTCCACTGCCGCCTCCTCCACCACCTCTTGTTGATAATCAGCCACCCAACCTTCCTGCATCTCCACCACGTCATCCACCAATTACAAAGACCTACTCTCGTCGTCCTAAACATCCTATTCCTATTCCCACTTCCTCGGCTAGTCCTGATGCTCCCAGTCTTGCTGATTTTACTAATAATGATGAGTCGTGTGCTATTTCTGATGAGACACAGGTTGGTCCACGATATAATCTCCGGAATCGTGCTACTATTGAGCCACCTGACAAGTTCGGATTTCCACGTGCGAGTGCTGTTGTTGATGAGCCATCCACTTATCAGGAAGCTTCTAATATTTCAGAGTGGCAGCTTGCTATGTCTGAGGAGCTTGCTGCTCTTGATCTTCAAGGCACTTGGGAGCTTGTTCCATTACCTTCACATGCTGTACCGATTACCAGTAAGTGGGTTTTCAAGATTAAAACCAAGTCAGATGGTTCTATTGAGAGATATAAAGCCCGTCTTGTTGCACGGGGGTTTCAGCAAACTCCGGGATTGGATTATGAAGAGACATTTGCCCCTGTTGCTCACATGACCACAGTTCGTACTTTACTTGCAGTGGCTGCTTCATCTTCTTGGGCCATATCTCAGATGGATGTTAAGAACGCTTTCCTTCATGGTGATTTGAATGAAGAAGTTTATATGCATCCACCTCCAGGTGTTGATGCTCCTTCAGGTTATGTTTGTCGGCTTCGCCGTGCTTTATATGGTCTTAAACAGGCCCCTCGTGCTTGGTTTGAACGTTTTGTATCTGTGATAAAGGCTGCTGGTTTTACACCTAGTGATCATGACCCTGCTCTATTTATTCATCTCTCATCACGTGGTCGTACTTTGCTTCTTTTATATGTTGATGATATATTGATTACGGGTGATGATGTGGAACATATTTCTCTTGTGAAACAACAGCTTGGTGAGCACTTTCAAATGTCTGATTTAGGTCCTCTCAGCTATTTCTTAGGCATTGAGGTTAAGCAATGTGCCAATGGATACTATATTTCTCAGACGAAGTACATACAAGATCTAATTGCTCGTTCCGGTATCACTGACAATCGAACGACTGCCACACCCATGGATCTTCACTTGCAACTTCGTCCTACTGATGGTATACCTCTTCCGGATCCTTCTAGATATAGACACCTTGTGGGTAGTCTTGTTTATCTCACCGTTACCAGACCAGATATCGCTCATGCAGTCCATATTTTGAGCCAGTTTGTGAGTGCTCCTACTTCTGTTCATTTTGGACATTTACTTCGTGTGTTACGGTACTTAAGGGGGACAGCATCTCGATGTTTATTCTATGCCCGTAATAGTCCGCTTCAGCTCCATGCTTACTCGGACTCCACTTGGGCGAGTGACCCAACGGATCGTCGTTCCATCACCGGATATTGTATTCTTCTTGGCTCCTCTCCTATTGCATGGAAGTCCAAGAAGCAGGCAGCTGTATCTCGCTCTAGTACAGAGGCAGAACTTCGAGCACTTGCCACTACTACTTCAGAGATTGTATGGCTTCGATGGTTGTTGGCTGACTTTGGGATTTCTTGTGATGTCGCCACACCTCTTCTTTGTGACAATACAGGAGCTATACAAATTGCCAATGATCCTGTGAAGCATGAACTTACTAAACATATTGGTGTTGATGCCTTCTTTACTCGGTCTCATTGTCATCAGAAAACTATTGCTCTTCGGTATGTGCCTTCTGAGCTGCAGTTGGCTGATTTCTTCACTAAAGCACAAACTCGAGAGCAGCATCGGCTTCACTTGATCAAACTCAATGCTTCAGATCCTCCACTTCCACCTTGAGTTTGAAGGGGGGTGTTAAGTATATGAAGGCCCATCTAATATAGGCCCATATGGCCCATGAGGCTCTATATATATAGCTATCTCCACTACTGGAGTAATCACCTTCTCAATTTCCAAAGGTTAGTAACACGCACCACCAACGACATCATGCACACCCTTCTGCTCCAGGCATCTCTACCCGCTCGCTTCTGGGCTGAGTGTCTGCACACCTCCACCTATCTCCTTAACCGCCTTCCTTCTACTGCCTGCCCAGCTCCCACGCCTCACCACGCTCTTTTCGGTACCCCTCCTCGGTACGACCACCTTCGAGTCTTCGGGTGTGCGTGTTACCCTAACACCGCCGCCACCGCTCCTCATAAGCTGGCTCCCCGGTCGACCCTCTGTGTCTTTGTCGGATACTCTCCGGATCACAAGGGTTACCGATGCTTTGACCTTACCTCTCGCCGTGTCCTCATCTCTCGCCATGTCGTGTTTGATGAGTCGGCGTTCCCTTACTCCACCACCTCTCCACCCACACCTCCCGCTGACCCTGCGGAGGCTTCCTTCTTTCCCACTGACCCGGCGATTCCGCCACCCTTCTCCCCCTACCCTGCAGGTACTGCTCCGGCGCGCTCTCCTGGTGGTCCCGCGTCGCCCCAAGACCTTCCGGTGCCTGACACGGTCGAGGCAGCCCCTGAGCTTCCACCCTCGCTCCCTGTGGCTTCGCTGCCTCCCGTTGTGCCGGATGCTGCCGTTCCGATCGCGGGACCGCGCACACCGACCCCACCTCCTCCCGGGCGCTTCGGACTCGTCTACCAGCGCCGACGGGAGCCGCGTCCGCCCTCACCTCCTCCCGGACGTTTCGGGATCGTCTATGAGCGCCGGCGTGAGCTGGCTCCGCCGCTCTCGTCCCCAACGCCGTCGTCGCCGGTGCTTGCTCCGCCGGCATCACCATGCTCTCGTGCCGACCCGCCGGTGTACCACCCACCTCTTCTTCACCGGGACCCTTGTCACACTCACCCGATGGTGACGAGGCAGGCGTCTCGCCCGCAGGCCCTCACCGCTGCCGCCTGCGAGCCGGAGATCTCTCCGGTACCCTCTTCCGTTCACGCGGCCTTGGCGGATCCTCACTGGCGCCGCGCGATGGACAAGGAGTACGCGGCCCTCCTCGCCAACCAGACGTGGGACCTCGTGCCTCGTCCGCCGGGTTCCAACATTGTCACCGGCAAGTGGATCTGGACGCACAAGAGGTGGGCTGATGGTTCCTTGGAGCGCTAGAAGGCTCGTTGGGTCCTCCGCGGCTTTACTCAGCGGCCCGGCATTGACTATGCTGAGACGTTCAGTCCCGTGGTGAAGCCAGCTACAGTCCGCACCGTCCTCTCCCTGGCTCTCGAGCGCTCCTGGCCTGTGCATCAGCTGGATGTCAAGAATGCCTTCCTTCATGGCACTCTGACTGAGACGGTCTACTGCAGTCAGCCGGCAGGTTTTGTGGATGGTTCTCGTCCTGACTTCGTCTGCCGGCTCAACAAATCTCTCTACGGGCTCAAGCAGGCACCCCGGGCTTGGTACTCTCGCTTCGCTACCTTCCTGCAGACTCTTGGGTTCACGGAGGCCAAGTCTGACACCTCCCTGTTCATATACCACTATGGGGGTGAGACTGCTTACCTGCTCCTCTATGTGGATGACATTGTTCTCACTGCCTCCAGCGAATCTCTGCTCCACCGCATCATTGCCTCACTCCAGAAGGAATTTGCTATGAAGGATCTTGGGGTGCTCCACCACTTTCTCGGCGTCACTGTTGAGCCCCGACCTTCTGGCCTATTCCTCCACCAGCGGCAGTTCACTTGTGACATTCTGGAGCGAGCCGGGATGACCGCCTGCCAGTCCTGCTCTACACCGGTGGACACCCAGGGCAAGCTGTCAGAGGCTGGGGGTCCGATGCTTGGGCCAGCAGACTCCACCGCCTACCAGAGTCTTGCAGGCGCGCTTCAGTACCTCACTTTCACACGGTCGGACATCACTTATGCCGTCCAGCAGCTCTGCCTGTACATGCATGCTCCGCGGGAGCCTCACCTGGCTGCTATGAAGCGGCTTCTCCGGTACCTCCGTGGCACCCTTGGCTACGGGCTGCTCCTCGGCCGGTCTTCCACTGCCGAGCTGGTTGTCTACACCGACGCTGACTGGGCGGGATGCCCGGACACCCGCAGGTCCACCTCCGGCTACACGGTCTTCCTCGGCGGCAACCTGGTCTCTTGGTCGTCCAAGCGCCAGCCCGTGGTTTCCCGCTCCAGTGCCGAGGCGGAGTACCGTGCCGTGGCCAACGGCGTGGCCGAGGCCGCCTGGCTCCGCCAGCTCCTGGCTGAGCTTCACCGCCCACTCGCCAAGAGCACGCTCGTCTACTGCGACAACGTCAGTGCGGTCTACCTCTCCACCAACCCCGTGCAGCACCAGAGGACCAAGCATGTGGAGATCGACCTACACTTCGTCCGCGACCGGGTGGCCATCGGCGACGTCCGGGTTCTTCACGTCCCGACCACCTCCCAGTTTGCGGACATCTTCACCAAAGGCCTCCCTTCCTCGACCTTCTCCGAGTTTCGCTCCAGCCTCAACGTCTCCGGTGGCTAGTTGTGGCTGCGGGGGGGTCCTGTGTGTTGTGCTCCTACTTGTTTTCTTTCTTGTTCAGCCTTGAACTCCGCTGCGCCGGTAGTTCAGACTGCGGGGGGTGTTGGAGTGTGAATGTATTAGGCCCATGAGGCTAGGCCCATGTGGCCCATGTATGGTACCTATATAGCTACCCTTCTAGGGTTAGCCCAAATTAAGGAATCACAACTTCTAGCAGATCCTAACAGGATGGATTAAATGACGGATTATTATAATCAAAACCCCTTATTACCATAATCCCATAATCCAGGTGAGACCAGGTTTTAGGGGCTTATGGATGCTAAAAGTCTTTGCCCTCCAATCAATTGTCCAACTTGCCAGACTAAAGGATAAAGATAGGATTTTCTCACTTTAACCAACCATAATCTAGGGACCCAAACACTCTGATTATTATAATCCTTAATCCTGATTATAACAATCATGCGCATAATCCAGATTAGCTGTGATTAAACAAGTCCTTAGTTGCTCTAGATGGTGCACCCGTAGCAGATACACATACTGGCCAGGAAACCAGTGTATGTAGACAGGAAGACTATACTGCCGACAGAGCGCAACTAGTCGACTATCAACCTGATCGATACCTAATCACGATTAGTTTGCTGATCGGTGCTCCAGTGACTAGGCTCGATTATACGATTTGAAAACATTGCTGTAGCATAGCATCTATTAGCCAATGACTCTGGAATGTAAGGGCCTGTTTCGTTCGTACCTAACATTGCCACGTCACATGTTACTTATGCCATAGTTTCTTAGGCAGTTGTTTGGTTCACTCCTTCAACCATGACACGCCACACTTTCTTAGCACCTTGTCCCGCACGTCATAGACTTATTTCCTTGCCAAACTTTGCCACAAGTGGCTTTAATTTTGTTCGCCACACTTTCTATGGCAGACACAGTTTATCTAAGGTTAGGTGTGGCAAACTATCAACCAATAGGGCCTAAATAAAGAACTATCACGGTACGAGGAGCATAATAAAAATCAATCAAAAGTGCTTGACTTACCATGCATGGGCAGATAAAATAAAAAGAAAAATGACATATTAAGACAGTTGTTGAAGTACAAATAAGGAGTCACCTCATGTTGTGTCTCTGAATTCACATGATTCTCACACCGAATACCTCGGAAATATAATTCACCACCAGAGAATTGTTTTCCAAGGCAAACATTTAATGTAACTTCTGAATCATCCACATGAAAACCTACAAAAGCAAATGTTAACAGTTCAGAAACCAAAAAAAAAGAGAGAGATATCCCACTTGTTCAAATATGTTTATACAGTGAAAAGTAATGGAACATATATTTTGCTTCCATAAGGCGGTACTAATAGAAATGTTTATTCAAAATTAAAGTTTGCCTGGAAAGAAGGAACCATACGTTCATCTTGATATTACAAAGGAAGAAAAAGAAGTATGATAATGAACCTTAGATAGATTAGCAACGTGGTACATATATGCAGCTATAAGAATTCAACTAATCTTAACATCATAATAATATATGGTAAGCTATATTTTCCTGAAAAGCATGAAGCCAGGGTACAATTTTCTACTAACTTAATATGTCACATCACTTCTCACAAGAGGCAGAATGGGCTTCCTGCCTTTCGAAGATGTTCAGGGCATAAGGGCTAGAAGATGCAGTTGGAAAATGAATCTAGTTGTCATTAGTTAAAGCTACATACACCAGGACAGAAGATAGTTTAACCAATAGTTCTTAATAAAAAATTTCCTTTGATAATCATCCACCTATAGCATATCAAAGTTTTAATCAAAATTTGTTAAAAGGTAAAAGTTCAAAATAACATCAGATATCTAGTATTTTCAATCATTGCTCTTTTGATTTGTTACCATATAACAGTAAGGATTCTGCTAATAGAAAAAAGAACATATTTATCTGACGAGTAACCTTTGTATATGCTATATATAAATGATGAAAGAAAATTCACATCTCAATTGTACTTAATTTCTTCTCCAACAAATCTCAAAGAAGGGACAGGCAATGAGGATTATAGGTGATGCATGTGAGTGCAGAATCTCATTTACACATCATGTCCTCAGGCATTTAAATTTCTTATTGTCTATGATGAGACATCAGCTTTACTTTCATGATGTTTTGAGTTAGAAAGGTGTAAGAGTAAGACAGTAGGTTCAAAGGCTGGTAACTAGCAACAACTGGATATCCTATTTTGATATCCCGGTTATGAAACTTGTGAATAGACACCATGATTTTTTGCAGGTGATTCCTCCAATAGCATGTACATTCAACTTACATGTGAACCAAAAATATTAAAAGCAAACGAAAAACTTATGACAATGCATTCCTTGGGCACTTCAAGTAAGGTGTTTCTAACTACGAGTTTTCTGGCATTCTTGAATATAGTGCAGGAACGTACCTAGTTCAAGATCCCTGTCTTTCCCATATTCAACAATAAAAGCATGATGGGAGTCCAATGTTCCTCCACCAACCTCAGGATAAAAAACTAAAGATCAACCCAGAGCATAAAATTAATGAGAAACAAGAACTAAAATAAAGTGATTGCTATCTGTAATAATGTAGCAGTCATTCAGACAACCTTTAGAAATTGGAGCTATGAACTGTTCCATGAACTGGTTCAGCATAGCTTCCAGGCCAAAATCATCAAGGACAGCACCATACTTGTTCATTGTATTTGGCCTCATTATCTTAAATTTCATAGCATGGACCCATTTTTCAAAGTTCTCTACCTACAAAGGCACACAAAATTAGAAATTGATGAAGTTTGAAACAAATCTTACTTTTGTCCTTAATATACCATACCTCCTCCAATAACATCTCACAGAAAGTAGGTTGCAACATAGCAAATGAATAAACACCAGGAATTGGCTCAGTCATAATACTTCTAAAGCTTTCTTCTGTATTGCTCCTAACTGCTTCAAGGAATGTTGGTAAGAAGAACACTGAAGGATGCATATTGTATAATTCTTCATGAAGAGGCTGCCAGAAACAAATAAAAGAGGTGAGTTTCTTCTAGAAGAAAAAGAGGAATAAACAATGTTAAGAATGTTACAAATAAGGGAGACTGAAATGGTGATAGTATTGTGGCCCAATGGCAACTATGTATAGAGTAGATGAGAGACACAAGAGGGGAAACACTAGACTAGGAGATTACACTAATACCCTTGAGTATTACACCTTAACACCCCCTCTCAAATGCAACATGAATGCAATGTCGATGCATTTGGAGAGTTGACACTATGCGCTAGACTGAAAACAAAAGACTAATACATCCAAAATCTAAAATCAAAGATGTCGTCGTAGAGTGCAACTCTTGGTCAATGTCGATTGTCAATGAAGAAAAAGACCCCCACAAGAGGGTACTGCATTCACAACCCGTACTTCAGCAAATACCTCAAGTCTTCACAAACGGTACTTCAACTCTTCAAATATGAACCTTGCTTTGGAGACTTTGGACGAGATATGTGTCAAATCAAGCCAAAGAAAGAATGGAAAGGTCATTGCTGCAAGATGGCAAGCAGTAGGATAGAATGGTGATGACGACAAACAAACAACCATTGATCATGATGGGTGGACTACGGGCCACGACAGGCGCCTGAGGCAGCCAGTTTGCGACGATTCGATAAGGGGCCACGACAAGTGCGCGGACGATGAATCCCACGATAGGCACATAGACAGCATGGACTCCCATGATGGTCGCGTGTACAGGCAGCACTGAAGGTGTCCATGACGGGCAGACTCATGACTCTGACTGGTAGTTGAGGCAGGTCGCCGACAGGCCTGCAGATGACGAATCCCGCGCACACGGATGGCGCAGACTCCCGCAACGGTCACATGGATGGCACGGACTCATGTAACGAGTGGAATCGGTGAAAGGCTGACAGCGACACGAATACAGATCCACGACGTGCGAAACGTGGTGGATGAAGATGGGGACGCCTAGGTGCCGACCTGGGTGGCGGGAAGGCTTGCAAACAAAAAGAATAATAAAAGGCCACCGAAAAAGAAAAAGGAAAAAAAGGAAAAAGAAATAGAAGAAAAGAAAATAAAAATAAAAAAGAAATAAAAGATGAAAAGAAAGATAAATAAAAAAGAATAAGAGATGACAAGAATAATAGAACACAACAAAAAATAAAAAATAAAAGAAACCCTTGGTGTATACTTTTTGTAGACGGTGTAGTGCTAGTTGATGAAAGCCAGGCAGGAGTAAATAGGAAACTGGAGTTGTGGCGGCAAACCCTTGAGTCCAAAGGTTTTAGTGTTGCCGAACTTCACGGAGCCGACCACGCCGCCGTCCAGTTCCGTGAATGCGTCCTTGTCACCAGTGATGTGGATGCTAGTTCCAGTGTCCAGGTGCCACCTCTGCTCCCTGTTGCCGCCCTCGCTTCCAAGATGAACTTGGTTGCACGACTCATCAAGGGAGACGCTCTGCTTCGCCTTCCCCCATTCCGCAAAGCTCCTCTCCTCCCTTGACACTGGCTCTTCAACTGCTTCGTTCAGATCATCGGCTCATCGTCATCCGCCTGTGCGAGATGCGCCTGCACCTTCCCTTCCCTTCTTGGGATTCTTGCAATCTCGGGCCCAATGGCCCGTCTTCCCACATCTGCGACAAGTGTCCTTGTCGAGAGGACGCAAACCCATCGCTATCGTCCTTCTTCTGCAGGGCCTTGCCGCAGTGCTTCCCCGTGCCACCAAGGCTAGAGCCTTCCCCGGACTGTCATCCGCGCATGCGAGCCGCCCACTTGGTCAGCAGGAGCTTACCATCGGCCGTCATCATCGTCGTCTCCACGCGATCCTCCACCGCCTTCAAGCGCCTTGTCACGTCCTCGATAGAGAACATCGACGACAAGTCGATCAGCGTCTCAATCGAGATCGTGATCTGCACAAATTTGGCAAGCACGGCCTGTAGGTACTTGGCGATAACTTTCTCGTCGCTGAGGATGATGCCGAGCGCCACCAGCTAGCTGACCAGCGACTGCAGCCATAGCATGAAGTCCTCTGCCGCACCGTAATATCACAGAAGCTATTGTGCCTTCGCCTTCTGTAACATCCCGGATTTTCGGGCAACCAAAAATACGAGCTTTTTAAAAAAAATTCCTGCAATTGTGTGAAGCATGCAGTTCTAGGTCTAACCGGAGCCTAAGCCACTAACAACTCGTTGCACTCATCTAGAATTGCTTGTAGGAAGTGTGTGTACTCCTGTGTAGTCTCCGTGTTTGAGTCTTGTTGGATTGTTGGAGTGCACAAATCTGTCGCAATCCTTTTCAAATCTCCTTTGGAATTCATCCCAAATCCTTTTGAATTCTCTCAATTCCTTGAGTCAAAAATCATAAAAAGGAAAATTTCCTTTTTCTTTTCTTCCCCCAATCTAGCCCACCATGCTCTCTCCCCTCTGGCCCAACCAGCCTCTTCTCTTCAGCCCAGCAGGCGCCTCCAGCCAGGCCTCGGCCTCCCCTTCTAGCCGGCCCACCTCACTCCGGCCAGCCAAGCTCCCCCTCTCCCCTTCCCCTGGCCCAATCCAGCCGATCGGCCCAGCACCTTGGCCCAACCCGCGGCCTGCATTGGCCAGCAAGCGCACGCCTCCACTCCAACCCTAGCGGGAGCCAGCGCTCCCAGGCGCCGCCGCCGCTCAGAGACCGACCGCGGAAGCCGCGCGCCTCGCCCCGATTTTTGGGCGTCCGTGCCCAAGCCGATACCCCCGTGGATGACAGCCACGTACCCCACCGTGGTACGGACACCGAGGGGTAGCCGTTCGTGCCCTAAAGCCCTAGGTGCCGCGCTGCTATAAAAGGAAGTAGCCGCCGCCGCCCTCTGCTCCTCCTCCAAGCCGCCGCCATTTTCTCCTCCCCATCTCTCTGCTCCGCTCTGCGGTCGCCGCCGCCCAGTCACCTCCGCTCCAAGTCTTGTCGCCGGGAGCTCCTCCAGCCGAGCTGCCCCGGCCATGCCACCAGCGACGTCGCGCTGCGCGGACGCGTCCAAGCTCTGCAATCGGCGCCGAGCTCACCTCCCCGACAGCAGCACACCGCCGGGCTACGCCACCTCGTCTTCGCCTCGTCGAGCACCTAGCACGCCACGGCACCACTTGCCTCCACCATGACCACACCGTCGACCGCTCCGACCACCGACACCCTACTCCGAGCCACGTCCGCCTCCTCGCCTCGCCGTCGTACCTACAAGTCGCGACATCACCCGCACCCACCGCGCACCCTGGCCAGCATGTCCAAGGAGCCGATAGCGTGCGCGCCGTGCTCGTCAGCGCATCCACGACGGCAGTCCAGCGCCCCTGCTTCACCATCACCCTCACCTCGTCAACCTTCACCTCGCCGCTCCCTCCTCCAGGACGCGTCAGTGGTGACCGCTGCAACACCATGCGGTGCTCCGCTGTGTCGCGCCACCGGTCTATAACCGGTGCTTGCCGAAGCAGCCGCGGCCAGCCGAGTCCACGTCGTCGATCTGAAGCGGAGGCTACGCGACGCCGCGCGCCCGCGACATGCGCCCGCTCCGACCTCACCACGATGCCCTGCTCCAAGCTGCATCACCTCGATGCCGTCCCTCTGCGCCACCGCACCGCTAAGGACGAGGCTTCGGCAACCGCGAGCACGCGCCCTCGCCTCGCCACACAGCAACGTCGCTCGCGAACACCGCGGTGACCAGCGCTGCGCTCTGCCTCCTCCAAGCTACATCACACCTCGCCGCGCATCCCCTCGGTGACCCTAGTTGCCTCCACTGACGCTGACGACAGTGTCTCCATGGCCACTCCGCGCGGGCTGCCCATGCTGGTGCGCTCCACTGCTGTACCGCGAGCCGGTCTCCTCGTCGCTAAGCCCGTGAACCATGATGACGTGCTCCGCAGAGCCAACCCCGTCGAGGCCGCGCACACTGCTCCGCCACCTCTCGACACGTGCTGCTGCATCCAGGCCAACAGTGGCCAGCCTCCGACCAGCAGCAGCCCTCCTTCATCAAGGTCAACCTTTGAACCCAGTTGACGCCATTCGCGACGTCAACAAACCTTTGTTCTTCATTTCTTCATTACATACTTGTCGCCTACATACATATCATCGTTCGTGCTTGACGCTTGATCATCAATATCATGTATCTACACTTGTTACTTGATCACTTGTCATCACCAATGCCTGTGCCGTGCCTTTGCCGCCGGTCTACTTATCTTTATCTATCTCGTTATGGATATGTGCTAGTCGTTCGTGAGTCGGTTGTATGTGTGTGTGGTGGTTCCTTGTGAGTGTTTGAGTTAATGATTGCATGTTGACAGTGCCTTCGAGCCAGTCGAGAGAGCGAGTGTTTGAACGTTGCAACCGCGAGCTCGTCTTGCCATGGCCGTAACGCCGAGCATATCCCTTCTCTTGTGTTTTAGTTGTCTTCTGCCGAACTATGATCGTTAGCTCCTGTTTCCATCCCTAGGACGTGGTCATTGTGGACTCGGACTCGATATCGTTATCGACACGGTTTTTATCCGCATGATTCGAGCTCCTCGTGACCAACTCTATTGGGATAGGTATTAGGGGGCAACCTTTGTATGTCAACGGATGCCAACTGGTGAAGGTTGAGCTCATGGCCACGAGTCGCCCCGCCATGGCCACCGGGCTCTACCTCTATTGTTCGCTTGTTTTATCTTCACCAACTCGTATGCTCGTACCACTTTGACCATGGCGTTTCATTGGATCTAGCGATGACAACCGCATCACTATGAGCCGAAGGAATAGCCTTGTGCCATTTAGTTGCACGGTTGTGGTGCCCTACGAGTGGGTTCGGATCGTAGGATCGTGTCTTCTTTCTTCCAACCTTCGTCCGTTCCATGACGAGTTGGTCGAAGGAGTGCGGATTCCGTTTTTCTCTCTTCCTTTGTTCTCGATTTCCGTCGATCCAGAAAGATGTGGGTTGAGTCCCTTGCTTGTTTGGTGTTTGTTGCTCTTTTGATTCCACTCCCCTGATTTCCGTCGTTGCTATGGCGAGTGGATCAAAGGAAGGTGAATCTTGTGCCTCTTTCCGTCTTTGGTTCTGTCGTGCTTAAACCCTTGTATGTTTGTACCGTCTTCAACCGCAACATTTCTTCGGTTCTTGCGGTGACAACCGCACTGCTAAGAACCTAGGAGATGTCTAGTGCATTTAGTGCACCCAGGTTGTGGTACCCTACAAAGAGCTTGAGCACTCGTATTCTTTTGTGTGTCGCTCCTTTCCGATGCCCCGTCTTTTGTCGTGACATGTGTATTGGAAGAAGTAGACCACCCCTCTTCTCTTCGCTCCCCGTTCTACCCTCTCTTGGTTCTCGTCAAATATAATGGCGTACGGATTGAGAGAGAATGGAACTTCTCTTGCTTGTAGTTTTTTTGGTTCTCGTCAGTCTCCATGACGATTGGATCGAAAGCCGCAAGCCATGGTGTTTGCTTAAGATGAGCTAAGACCTGTACCATTTCTATTTAAGCCGTACAGGTCGACACGATCGACCCGGGAAATACTGGCTGACAGAAATAAGTCTATGTGTGGCTGGTCTTTGTGGGACTGCAACACATGGTCCTTGTGTCCTTGTAACAGCATCTTTGACTGCTTTTAGGACAACAGTTAGCATCTTAGGACAGCATCTTGACTAGCATGTAGTACAACATCTTAGACTAGCATCTTAGCAGCATCTTAACATATGCTTGGCTAGCTAACAGTCCTATAAATATGTATCCCCAACCCCTCAGGTTGGCATGGCATTGTATGAGTTTGTGTGAGAAATAAATCAGAAAATTGCCCCAACTCCTAATGTCATCCTCTCTCGATGAGAGTAAGGATTCTGCTACTACTAAGAGTGAGAATCCAGCGAATAACAAGTGGTATTAGAGCCGTACTATCTCCTGCTCATCCCCTTCCCCGGCCTCGCAGCAGCCCCAGCCGGTAGCAGCAACAGCTCCGGCCGCCCCTACTCTCCACACAACAGCCCCCTCGATAGCGCGCCATGTCCGCAGGACAGTCTCAGGGCTCGGTCGCCTCGAGCACGCGACGTCGGCAGGAGGCCGACCTCGCTGCGACAGAGAAGCGCGAGCGAGCAGCAGCAGACGCCGCTGCAGCAGCGGCAAGGGCATCGAGGCTGGCAGCAGCGGAGCTAGCAGCAGCTAGAGCGGAGGTGGAAGTAGCAGCAACGGCGGATGCAGCGCGTGTAGCAGTAGCGGAGGTCGAGGTTCTACGCGGCAGCAATAGCAGCTCCATCGCTGCTGATGACAGCGCCGACGCGGACCTCGAGCTGCTGGAGAGGGAGGCATCGCGAGGGCGAGCGGCGCAGTGGGCAGCCGCGCACGCCCACGAGCGCGGCGGCAGCCCAGACAGGCGCAGACACGCCGGCGGCGCTCCTGAAGGAGGCGTGCCCGGCGGTGGCGCTCCTGGAGGAGGCGCGCATGGCGGCAGCGAACGGGTCGACGAAGAGCGCGGCCTTCACAGGCAGCACGGCTCTTCTCTCTCCCCGGTTCGATACTGTGGTCACCACGAGTACCAGGCTGTCGTTTGGGACGTCGGCCCCGGCGACGGGTGGCCTACCCTCACCAAGACCAACTACGTTGAGTGGGCTGCGGTGATGAGGGTAAGGCTCCAAGTGCGGCATATGTGGGATGCAGTCCGGTACAGCGACGTCGACTACGACCAAGATCGACAGGCGCTGGATGCTCTCATTGCTGCAGTCCCGCCTGAGATGCAGTTTTCGCTTACCAGCAAGCGGACTACCAAGGAGGCCTGGGACGCCATCGCTGCGGCACGCATCGGCATCGACCGCGCCCGCAAGTCCACACTGCAGGCACTTTGCAAGGAGTGGGAGAACCTGGCCTTCAAGCCAGGTGAGGACGTTGATGACTTTGCTCTCCGTCTCAACACTCTGTTGCAGAAGTTGGTGCAGTTCGGCGACGACACCTACGGCGAAGAGAGAGCTGTTGAGAAGCTCTTCCGCTGCGTCCTCGAGAAGTACAAGCAGATGGCTCGCTCAATCGAGTCTCTGCTGGACCTCTCCACGATGACGATCGAGGAGGCGTTGGGCCGCCTCAAGGTCGTTGACAGCGATGAGCCACAGCGCCTCTCGGGACCCGTCACGAGAAGCTCCTCCTCACTCGGGAGCAGTGGGCTGCCGGCCAAGGTGACAGGAAGAAGGGGGAGCCTTCTTCCACGACAGGCGGCCGCAAGCGTGGCAAGCGTGGCAAGCCGCGCAAAGACGCCCAGGCAGGGGCGCGAGGACGTGCCGAGGGTGATGATCGTGGAGGAGCCCAGGGCGGCGCCGCTGGCAAGCAAAAGCAAGCACGAGACGACCCTTGCTACAACTGCGGCAAGCTTGGTCACTGGGCCAAGGATTGTCGACAGCCACGACGCGGCCAGGCCCACGTCGCGCAGGCGGAGGAGCAGCCGGCTTTGTTCATTGCTCATGCGAGCATCGAACTATCTCCAGCGGCACCGGCCGCAGTGGTTCTCCTCCACCTTGACGAGCCAAAAGCACACGTCCTCCTCAACGACAGCTCCGGCAACGACAAGACCAACGGGTGGTGCCTTGACACCGGCGCCACCCACCACATGACTGGGCGGCGGGAGTTCTCCGAGCTCAACTCAGGCGTTCGAGGCACCGTCAAGTTCGGCGACGCCTCCGCTGTGGAGATCAAGGGCGTCGGCTCTATCATCTTCGTCGAAAAGACTGGCGAGCACAGGCTGCTCACCGGTGTCTACTACATCCCCGCGTTGACGAACTCCATCATCAGCTTGGGACAGCTGGATGAGAACGAATCGCACGTGGAGATCGAGCATGGGGTGCTGCGCATTTGGGATCATCGACACCGTCTTCTGGTCAAGGTCAACAGGAGCAACCGCCTCTACGTCCTTCACGCGCAGGTGGCGCAACCTCTCTGTCTTGCAGCCCGCCGCGACGACGACGCTTGGAGGTGGCACGAGCGCTTTGGGCACCTCAACTTTGAGGCCCTTAGGCAGCTCGGCAGCAAGGAGATGGTGCGGGGCATGCCGCACGTCGACCACGTGGAGCAGTTCTGTGACACCTGCGTCCTCACCAAGCTGCGGCGGCTCCCTTTCCCTCGCCAGGCGAGCTTCCGCGCCAAGGAGAAGCTAGAGCTCGTACACGGTGACCTCTGTGGCCCCGTGACACCGGCTACACCTGGAGGCCGGCGCTACTTCCTCCTCGTCGACGACGTGTCCCGCTACATGTGGGCTGTCCTGCTCGACGCCAAGGCAGCCGCAGTGGGCGTCATCAAACGCCTTCAAGCTGCTGCGGAGGCGGAGTGCGGCCGCAAGCTTCGGGTCCTACGCACGGACAACGGCGGCGATTTCATGGCGGCCGAGTTCGCGGCGTACTGCGCCAATGAGGGGATCCACCGCCACTTCTCCACGCCATACACTCCGCAGCAAAACGGCGTCGTCGAGCGCCGCAACCAGACGGTGGTGGCCACCGCCCGTGCCCTCAAGCAGAGAGGGATGCCGACGATCTACTGGGGTGAGGCGGTGATGATTGTCGTCCACTTGCTCAACCGCTCCCCCACCAAGGCCCTCGACGGCAAGACACCATACGAGGCCTGGCACGGGCGCAAGCCAGCGGTGAGCCACCTTCGCGTCTTCGGCGCCTGGCCTTCGTCAAGGAGCTCAACCACGTCGACAAGCTCGACGACCGGAGCACGCCAGGGGTCTTCATCGGCTACGTGGAGGGCGCCAAGGCCTACCGCATCCTCGACCCTGCGACACAACGCGTGCGCATCACGCGTGATGTCGTGTTCGACGAGGGGCGAAGCTGGACGTGGGGCAAGACGGTGGATGACGGCTCGACTCCGACGACCATCGATTTCGTCGTCGACTACATCCACTTCAAGGAGGTGGGGGGAGCTAGCAGCTCGTCCTCACCGAGCTCACCTACCCCACCACCTCGTTCGCCACCACCTCCGGCGAGTCCTTCACCACCGCCACCACCAGCTCCGGCAAATCCACAAGCTCCGGCGAGTCCACCGCCAGCACCGCCGGCCACGCCTTGCTCTCCTACACCGAACCCAACCCCTTCAGGCTCGGCACCAGCAACTTCGGCCCACGACGAGCAGCGCATAGTGGAGTTCACCACTCCGCTGTCCAACGACGAGGATCGCATCGACACCTACCACGGCGGCGAGCCTCTGCATTACCGTACCGTGGACAACCTCCTCGACGAGCAGCCGGTCCCTGGACTGGCGCAGCACGACTTTGAGGCGGAGCTGCACCTCGCACAGGACGATGGCGAGCCTCGTTCCTTCGCCGAGGCGGAGAGGGACGCGGCATGGCGTGCCGCAATGCAGATGGAGATGGACGCCGTCGAGCGGAACAAGACGTGGGAGCTGGCCGATCTTCTAGCCGGCCACCACGCCATCTCTCTCAAGTGGGTCTTCAAACTCAAGAAGGACGAGACCGGAGAGGTGATCAAGCACAAGGCGCGTCTGGTGGCACGCGGCTTCGTCCAGCAAGAAGGAATCGACTTTGACGACGCCTTCGCGCCTGTTGCACGGATGGAGTCCGTGCGACTCCTTGCGCTAGCTGCCCAGGAGGGCTGGCGTGTCCATCACATGGATGTCAAGTCGGCATTCCTTAATGGCGATTTGAAGGAGGAGGTCTATGTGCATCAGCCGCCGGGATTTGCAATTCCCGGCAAGGAGGGAAAGGTGCTCCGCCTGCGCAAGGCCCTCTATGGCTTGCGGCAGGCACCGAGGGCGTGGAATGCCAAACTGGATTCCACGCTAAAGGGGATGGGCTTCGAGTAAAGCCCGCACGAGGCGGCCATCTACCGGCAGGGCAGCGGAGGAAAGGCCCTGCTGGTGGGTGTCTACGTCGACGACTTGGTGATCGCCGGCACCAAGGATGCGGAGGTGGCGGCATTCAAGGAAGTGATGAAGGCCACCTTCCAGATGAGTGATTTGGGGTCTCTCTCCTTCTACCTGAGAATCGAGGTGCACCAGGATGACTCCGAGATCACGCTTCGACAGACCGCCTACGCCAAGCGCATCGTTGAGCTAGCTGGGCTCACCGACTGCAACCCAGCCCTCACTCCGACGGAGGAGAGGCTGAAGCTGAGCCACGACAGCACAACGGAGGTGGACGCTACGCAGTACCGGCGTCTTGTGGGGAGCCTTCGCTACTTCGCCCACACACGGCTAGACTTGGCATTCTCCGTCGGCTACGTTAGTCGGTTCATGCAACGACCGACGACGGAGCACCAGCAGGCTGTGAAGAGGATCATCCGCTATGTTGCGGGGACTCTCGACCACGGTCTCTACTACCCGAGGTGTCCTGGCGCGACACACTTCGTCGGGTACAGCGACAGTGACCACGCAGGCGACATCGACACCAGCAAGAGCACAAGCGGGGTCCTCTTCTTCCTCGGCAAGTGCCTCGTTACCTGGCAGTCGGTCAAGCAACAGGTGGTGGCCCTGTCCAGCTGCGAGGCCGAGTACATAGCGGCTTCCACCGCTTCGACTCAGGCGCTCTGGCTCGCTCGACTGCTTGGTGATCTCGGCAGAGACACTGTAGCGGTGAAGCTCAGGGTGGACAACAAGTCCGCCTTGGCCTTAGCAAAGAACCTCGTCTTCCATGAGCGCAACAAGCACATCCGCATCAAGTACCACTTCATTCGGAGCTGCTTGGACGAGGGGAGCATCAAGGCCGGCTACATCAACACCCAGAACCAGCTGGCAGACCTTCTCACCAAGTCCCTTGGGCGAGTGGTTCTAGGAGCTTTGCGCTAGGATTGGGATGGTCTGAGTTCCCTAGACAGCGCCACACAAGACTTAGGGGGAGAATGACAGAAATAAGTCTATGTGTGGTTGGTCTTTGTGGGACTGCAACACATGGTCCTTGTGTCCTTGTAACAGTATCCTTGACTGCTTTTAGGACAGCGGTTAGCATCTTAGGACAGCATCTTAGGACAGGCATCTTAGGACAGTATCGGCATCTTAGGACAGCATCTTGACTAGCATCTAGGACAGCATCTTAGACTAGCATCTTAGCAGCATCTTAGCATATGCTTGGCTGGCTAGCAGCCCTATAAATATGTATCCCCAACCCCTCAGGTTGGCATAGCATTGTATGAGTTTGTGTGAGAAATAAACCAGAAAATTGCCCCAACTCCTAGTGTCATCCTCTCTCGATGAGAGTAAGGATTCTGCTACTACCAAGAGTGAGAATCCAGCGATTAACACTGGCTAGGCTAAGGCATAAGCTTGTGCTTAGCAAATCACCACTCCTGTTCTTTGGCCCAGGGATCGGACATCCGCCGAGAGAGCTAAGTCGTTCTTCCTTTTGCATTCTTTCGGCATAGTTGTTCTTTCTATGCCTTGTTGCCTCTCTTTTCGCAGTATTTCTAGGTCTAGTGGTCTGAATTGCTCTTTTGCTTGTTGCTGTATCGAGGTAATTGCGTCGAGGTTAGCGTTGAACGGGTCAGAACCCGTTGGAGAAAGGACAAGCGGATGGAGGAAGACCATGGAGGAGTACGACTACAAGTGCACCAAAGATCTCGGATATAACATTTAACAGGTGTTCCACGTCCCACCCAACCTCGTAGAACCTATTAGACATGCGACATGTAGATGCTAGTGCTTTACTTTATCGCAATTGAACTGTGATAGGTTGCATGGTAGACTGCTTGTAAGCCATTATCTTGTCGCAACCTATTCCCCTGCACACCCGCTGTTAGGCTAGACGCTCGCATTCTACTTACTGCTTTACTTTCATTACGCATTATACCTGTGATGACAGCTTGGCGAAGGGATAACGTGAGTGGATAAGGCACGTGGTGCTGATAACTTGGTAAAGCTGGATAATGAACTTGGGGAGATGTTGGCGTGCGTCTTGGGTGTGTGGTGAGGGTTGAGTCGATCGGACAGGATCCTACGACGAGTCTTTGGGGCAAGACA
The DNA here is from genome assembly GCA_038087645.1 of Saccharum hybrid cultivar R570. Taxonomy (NCBI): domain Eukaryota; kingdom Viridiplantae; phylum Streptophyta; class Magnoliopsida; order Poales; family Poaceae; genus Saccharum; species Saccharum hybrid cultivar. The sequence goes on along the minus strand of JAQSUU010000113.1, from coordinate 13,168,814 downwards.
TGCCGGAGGGGTGCGACCTGGGCATCCCTCGTGAGAGGTACCTATGGTGGGTGCATGTGAGAGCAAACGGGGTGTTGGTTATCCCCGGTGGAGATGCCATCGAGGCACGGGGTGTTGGTTATCCCCTTGAGAAGATATTTTGTCCGGTCCCCCTAAGGACTGGTATATCTTGAGAACCGGAACCATGGGACCTTCGTGCACACCACTCGCTCCCGATGGGCAGGAGACGATTACCCGACTGACTAGGGCGGTGCCACTACTACTAGGTTGGAAGGTGATAGTATAGGGAGGTACAGGCATGGGGGCTCACACCCTCCTAAGACAGAGTAGTGACCTTGGGAGCCCGGTACTACGTCTCACAGTCTCAGCGTTTCGGAGGACTCCGGGGTGGCCCAGGGCTGAGTGGTAGAGTGGTATTGTACCGGTTGGGAGGCAGTCGGCATCAGCCTAGGCGGGGCACCGCCGAGGATGGCGATCTTGTGGATTTTCAGGTGTACACGCTTTGCAGAGTTGATCGATCTATACGTATAGCCGCGTCCGCGGATATGGACATTCTCATGACCTACGCTTCACTTGATTAGAGAGAGGAGTCCTTTCTATCTTCCCCCGGGTTTCGTGTTGGTTTCTGGCTTGAGCCGTTGAGGCAAGGTACGAGCGGGAGTCGTCCTTGTCGCCTAGAGAGTGAGTGAGATGAGATGTGTGTTTGGGATGGGAGAACGTGAGGATGAGTTGGATTAAAACTTGATGAACTATTATTATAAAATCTTGTTGAACTTGCATAGAAAACCTACATCCATATATAGTCCTTTTGATCTACCCTTGCATTCCACTTACCACAAAGCATACGCAAAAGCATAGGGTGGGAGACAGTGGCTAGTACAAATCGTACTAATAGATTTTGGACAGGTTTGGACGAAATCTACGACGACCACGAGGACTTGGATTAGGAGTAGATGGTCTCGTGCCTACGCTCAGGTGTGGTTGAGAAGATGGAGTCTACGCCCGCTGACATTCAACGCCAACTCTGATGACTGCCGTGAAGGAGGAGCCTTCACCTGCCGATGCGCTACAACGACTCTGATGAAGATGTGTGTACGCATTTCCGCTAGATTAATCGATGTAATAGGTGTGTTAACCAGTGTTGTAAAGCCTTGTAACTTGTAATTCTACAATAGATATAGGACAGCTGGTATTCTCCGTTAGTAGGTGTGGTATTGTCATGCTGCTACAGTAGATATAGGACAGCAAAGTTTGACCTATTGCCTAACCCCTGCTGTAGCAAAAGATCAGAAGAATGCAGCAGATTATCTTACAAACCGACAGAACAAATATATTGTCAGAGTTACACCCAAATCCTCAGCCCTATAATTACATGAAGCATGTGTTCTAGGTATAGGCCTGTTGTGAAACTCATAGATTATGGCAAACTAGCTTGAAGCATCATCCATGGAACCAGCATAGCATGCCGGATGTGAACTCTTTGTCTATGTAATTTGCAGATATCTTGTGTACTGGACAAACTTAAACCTAATTCAGCCAGTGCGTTGCCGGGCAATGAACTTCAGATACAGAATAACTTATAGAGTGTCACCGGCTTGTTTGGTTGGGGTAATTGAAAGCAGGGAATAGGAGTTTGGAGATAGGAGTTTAGAAAATCTTTTGTTTGTTTCATGGGAATGGGAGTTTGGGTGAGAAGGGGAAAGGGAGTTTAGAGGACCAACTGCCACTAATCAATTCCCTAGGGAAGGGGTGGTAATTGGGTGGGAATTGAGTTCTTAATAAAAGAACAATAGATCCTCACCGTCCATCATGATTTCTCTTTTAATTTTCCCCTAAAAACCTCCACACCAAACAGGGGATATGACTTCCCTCTTAAATTCCCTTTCTTATTTCCCTCCACGAACCAAACAAGGGATTGGGACTAAAAAGTCAATTTCCCACCTTAACTCTCTATATCAACTCCCATCACTAAATCCCATGCCTCTTCCCACCTAGTTGCCAAACACACCAGTAGGTATCACATATAACAGATTGGATATGAACAATACAACTGAGCAATACATGTCTCATAGCAGTTTGCTAAATTGTTATCCCAACAGAACTAATCAAACAGAAAAATTAAAATCTAAGGCTTCCAAAACATGACAATTGGCCATATTAAATATTTCACGGGCAATCTAGCTGTAGTACTGCACATATGAATAAGAGTGAACTGCAAACCTTGTAAAGGTGGAGTATCCTCTGCCTGTATTCTCTGTGCCTTTGCACCTGTATGAAGATACTTGACATGAGAGCCTTAGTAGCAAGCTAATTTATGATAAGGTAGTAAAATGAAATGATCTCCATGAAAATTTAGTGATGTTAAAATTCTTGCAAACAAAACTGAACTGAAAAGAAAGCCATAAACAGCACAATGATGTACTGTACATCTCATATCCTCCCTCCGTTTCACTATGTCCTTCGCATACCATAGGCACTAATCAAGGAAGTATGGATTCCAGAAAGAAAATAATACGAAATGACCATACAAACTCCTATTAACATGATATAACAACCTCTCTCCTTCCAAGGCATTTAATCAGGGGTATGGAGTGGAAATATTGTAATGAATCGTATTCTCCTGAGGCCATGGAGAAACATAGTGAAAGGCAGTGTTTTAATTATGACATTTTCAAGAGTCAAAATACACCTCTGTTAACACTAGCAGCATGACCTCAGCCACCACTAGTCCACCAAATCATAGTTGCCAGATTCAGGGTTGACCTCACTTTTCCAAAACCCTGGGATGCTGTTCTGAATCAAGGGCTGAAGACGACGTTGGTCAACATCTCCATTCCAACAGGTTATTGCCATTCTTTGTAAATGAAAAGGTGCACCAACATAAAATGGGGTTTCAGGCACCAACATAGAATGGGGTAAGAGAAAGGTCAGGCTAACCTAACCATGCTTTGTAAATGGAGAGGACAATGGTAAACAATGTTGGCAAAGCGCAGATGGCAAAACATCACCGAAAGAGCACGGAAGGCGCACTTCACTGGCGGAGCGAGAATGGCAGAGGACCTCGTCGGTGGAGTGCCAAGGAAAGAGAAAACCATGGGCAACCAATTTTGCTGCCCACTACCGATTTGTTGGTTGTTGCCAGTGGCACTAATTTGTATGGAAGCATAGAGAGAACAAGGGAGGAGATGGGGACAGCTGTTTGCATCAGCCCGATACCTTCATAAAGTTGTAAGTTTTGGGCAGCATAGGTGATTTTGGCAGCCTAGTTAATCTTTTCTTTTCTTTTCCTTTTTTTCTTTGCTTTTATTACTTTGTATCTCAATGACCCACGCCATCTGCCTAGGCACTCAGAATAATCAGCGTCACTCGTTCAAAACAAACCCTTTCAAGCTTAGAACAACATTCCTCAAGCTTAAAACAACACTCCTAGACAGCCACGATCAAATGTCCTTCAACCCTAACTACTTCAAAACAAACCCTTTCGAGCTTAGAACAACATTCCTAGACAGCCACAATCAAAATGTCTTTCAACCCTAACCAAGATTTTTTTCTTAAATATGCTCCCAGTTACACTAGGCATCGAAGCTGCCCATCTCCAAACTAAAAGTCTCTGATTGCTCGCCAGTGCCACACCCACGGCCCCTGCCAATTTGCCAAACTATCTCCTTGCAGACCAAACCCAGTCTTAACCCAACCCATGACCCAAATTGCCACTTTCCTCAAAAAAGTTGACGCTAGTGCGACGGGCATTAACATTGAAGCAAAATCCTAATGTATTGAAACTCAAAGTGATTTGCCAAAATAGTTATTCAAGTGCCGCTCAGGACCCTAGCAAAACCAAACTTCTTATAACAATAAAAATAACACAAAAAAAACATTTGCGCGAATCCTGCAATGCTGTACATCAGCACGTGACTGAGAGGAATCGAAAGCCAGACCTTGTTACGCTCGCCCTGGGGCCAGTAGCGCGCGAGAATGTCCCGCATGAAGTGTAGCTTGACATCACGGTCGGCATCGAGGAGGCTGGGTGGGAGATGCCGCTCGAGTGCGCTGTACACGGCCGGCGCGTACTCGCCGCGCACATCGCTGTAGTCCTGCGGCTTGTGCTCCGCATTTGGGTTAAGCCGCAGCCGCCGGTCCGCGTATGGCGCCGCCGTCGCCGCTGGCCGACCGGCTGGCCGCGACGGTTGAGACGGCGCAACGCCGTTTCCGTTCCCCATCGCCACCTGTACCTCGTCCCGTCGCTCCGCCGGGCCGTCCAGAGCCATGGGCACTGTTGCTGGTCTCACAGCATCGAGCCGTTTAGGGCTAGGGTTTGGGTGAACGATTTGGGGCAAGGTTAGGGTTTCGGGACGAGCGGTTATCGTCGTTTCACGGACTAGGCAAGAGTTGGGTGTTTTTTTTTTTTGAGTGGAGGGGGAGGGGGTGTGGTTTGAAAAAAAATAATTAATTGGATTCATGCCATTAAAAAACGACGCTTACAAGATTTGCCATTACAATTCGTCTAAGGCCTTGTGTAGATCCGAAAATTTTTGGGGAAAAATTCTTGTAGCACTTTCTGTCAGCGTTTGGTCCTGCGGGGGTCCTAAGCCAACGAGTGAATCATGCTGCGTGTCCCTAATTTGGATAGTGATACAATGAGAGTACACGGAGGTTTATCCTGGTTCGGGCAAAAGAAGATCCTACGTCCAGCGGGGAGGGGAGTATTGTATTTCCTTGCACCTAAGTGCTTGCGTAGGGGTTACAAGCTGTGAGAGAGGGAACCGAGCTCAGGTCTCAGAGAAAAGCTAAGAGTACAAAGGTGATTGCTTGAGATGTTGATCTTCTTTGGCGGGATGGAGACTGGTTTTTCGTCGTCTGTTGTTCGTTGTTCGCCGTCTTCCCTTGTAGAGCCCATGCCTGCCCTTTTATAGGGTAAGAGGAGGTAGGGACGCCAGGGGTGCCTTTAAGGTGAAGTTTTGTCGAGCGTTGTAGAGGCCGCTGTAGCGACGTGCCCCGAGAATGGCCGGCCATCCCTGGACACCATGGTGACGTAGAGGACGAGACGATGAAAAGACTCCGAGTCCTGTGCCACGTCGGCCTTTCTTCCTTGTTGACCGGCGGTGGGTCGAGGCTGGGTCGAGGACGGGTGGATAAGGCCGAGTCTCCGGGATCGTGGGGTACGGTTCTTGTCATATCCTCCCTCGAGGGTGATCAGTGGCGAAATAGTGCACTGTATGGTGCGTATAGTGACAGATTTTCACCTCTCATCCCGGGATGGGCAGTAAAAAGTGAGATTTGACACCGGCACTACTTCCACGCCGGTTACTGCTGTAGCCATGATGGTAGGAAGTAGTGGGTAGTCGCATTAAATGCTCTGACTTTTGCCTCAGAGTTGGTGAATAAGGTGGGTCGAGTGGCCCGACACAGGGTCATGCGAGTCGGAGATTTCTCAATAGTCGAGGTGCCTTGTCGAGCGAGCCTCGTATGAGTCGGAACGCGGTCGAGGTGTCCCATCGAGCATGCCTCGTACGAGTCCGAACGTAGTCGAGGCGTCCCGTCGAACGTGCCTCGTACGAGTCAGAACGTAGTCGAGGTGTCCCGTCGAGCGTGCCTCGTGCGAGTCGGAATGTAGTCGAGGCGTCCCGTCGAGCGTGCCTCGTACGAGTCGAAACGTAGTCGAGGTGTCTCGTTTGCTATTTTGGCTCGTCTCGTTTGTAGGTAGCAGTTTTGTTTTTCTTAGTCGTTGATTGTGGGTACCCCTAGTTTTTGAAACCCGACAGTAGCCCTCGAGCCTTTGGGTGAGTGTGGATCACTCTCACAGAGGCTCAGCGGTTGGAGTCGTAGCGTTGTAGCCTTTTCCGGGGGGTGCGCGCGAGCACACCCACCGGATGTACCCCCGAGGCCTCGGTGGAGTGTTTTGACTCCTCCGAGGTCTTTTGCATGCTCTATTGAGGAATGCTCTCGTATCGTGGCGTGTTCTGTCTTCTTTCGTTCGAGGTTTGGCTTTCTACGGTCGAGCCCCCGAGCCTCGCGCGCATGAGGTCGATCAGAGTCTTGGTCGTCTTTTATCATTCGACCCTCACGCTCTTTTTTTAGGAAAAAGGAGGAGGGGTGGGGAATGTCGTACTACCCTCGTTGGGCGAGTTCCGACGATCTCCGGTGAGCTGTTAAGGCGCTCAGGTCGAGCGCCGCCCTGATGATGCGGATGGCGTCCGACGACGCCGCCTGGGTTGCGAAGTGCCAGGCTGCGACGGAGTGGCTCAGGCTGAGGGAGGTGGCTGCCAAGGCGGGGGCAAGCGCCTAGGAGGTCACCGGTTTTGGTGTCGCCACACGGGGGTCAGGGTCGGCTGAGGCGGTCCCGGGCGATGCTGGGCTCGAGGTGTCCAGCGCTGGTGGGTCAGAGCCTGGGTCGATTGCGATGACCCAGGCGACCATCGAGGCCGCTAAGGCCAAAACATCTGTCCACGACGTGGGGCGGGCGGATGTTGAAAAGTCAAAAGATGCGGTGGAGGCCCCGCCAGAGGCGGAGCAAGAAGCGGTGCAGCCGGAGTCACAACCGGCGCGGGAGGAGCCGTAGCCGCAGCAGGACCGGCCAACGGAGCAGGCGGTCGAGGCGGAATGGGGGGCGGTGGTGCCACCGCCTATCGTACAGGTGGTGGTGCCGGCAGTCGAGACGCTAGCCCCGCCACTAGGGTCGACCCCCGGCCCTGATCGACCTTACCGTCGACGACTCTCCTTCTGACAAAGGGAAGCAAAAGGCGAACGTCGAGACGGTTGAGGCCTCGGATCGGCCTGGTACCTCTACGGCATTGGGAGATGACTTGGCCGAGGCGTCGGCCAAGTGGCCTGACTACGCTAGGTTGGCGCTTGTGCGGGCGGAGGAGGAGCTTCCACGCTGGGGCCGGTCGACCCTCGAGTTCAGGGACGCGTCTAACCCTAGTGCTGAGCCCTTCTTTACGCTCGACGACAAGGACGTGGTGCAACACTGGGAGTACCTCGAGGGACTCCGAAAGCATTCGCTGTAGTCCCTGCGCATGGTCTCGGATACCCTGGTGTGGGGTATGTCGGAGGCTTTCGAGGTAAGCCGGGTTCGTTAGTCTTTCCCTGTGTTTTATCCTTCCCTTTTCCTTGGTTCTGATTTTTAGGTTTTAACTATGATCAGGAGCTCAAGGAGTGTTCCCACCTGAAAGGTCCTAGTATGGCTAGAGGGGGGTGAATAGCCTAATAAAAATTCTACAAGATCACTAGAGCAAAATATTAGTAACACAAATGGCGATAAAGCGGTTTTGCTCTAGCTCTAATTGTTAGGCAAGCCACCTATTGTAATTCTAATAATTATAGTCTCTATGGCACACAAATTCTATGTCTCTACTCTAACTAAATAGAGAGCTAGCAAGATAAATAAATTACTCTAAGTTACTCTACTTGCTACTCTACCACAAGATATATTGCAAGTATGAAAGAGAAGGGAAAATGACTTTTATACCAACGGTGAAGAGTAGAGGATGTTGCCAATCACAAAATAAATAATCCCAACAATATATATCAATCAATCCAATGCACCGGAAGACAAGAGATGACACAATTGATTTTTCTCCCGAGGTTCACTTGCTTGCCGGCAAGCTAGTCCCCGTTGTGTTGACCAACACCTTGGTGGTTCCTCGGTAGAGGCCCTCAAGCCACGCCCCGCAAGGCACCACAAGAACCCACACACAAGTGCGGTAACTCAACGACACGAGCAATCCACTAGAGTTGAAATTAGGCACTCCGCCGGGGAACCACAACAACCCCTCACAAATTCACCTTGATTGGGGGCGGACACAATCACCAAATCCCCTCACCAATCAATCCAATATCAACCGTCTAGGTGACGGCAATCACCAAGAGTAATAAGAAAACAACAATTGCAATCACCACCTAGTGCCACGAAATTGAATTACAAATGCATGCACTAGGGTTTCCCCAACTCCTCTCAATAGCAAGCACCAACCATGGGAATGGAGAGGAGAGGGATGGAATCCTCTTAGAGCTCTCAAATCGATCTCTAGCACAAGCTCTCTCACTTGATTGAAGCACAAATCAAAGGATTGAGAGAGGGAAAATGAGAGCTTCTTGTTCTAGGGTTTGCAATGGGGAGAACAAGAGAGGAGGAGCTATCACTGTGAAACTGACCACTTGAGGGAAAACAGGAGTACTGTCGCTCGGCCTTATCTTCCTGCAGGACCGGTCGGCCAGGCCCCAACGGCTACTGACCACCTCCTGCCGTGGTTGCCGCTCCCCACGAGCTCCTCTGCTTCACTCGCAACGGGTGGAAGGAGAAAGCGTCGTTCTCTGCCTGGAACAGACAGCGGCGTCGGCTTCAACAAGCAAGCAGCGGCGGCGGCCAGCACCTGGGCCAGCTAGCAACGTAGCAACGGCAGCGGTCCAGCAAGGGCCAAGCAGTGCTCCAGCAGGCAGCCCAGCTCGGCGCGAACGCCTCGGCCTAGCAAGCAGCAATGTAGCAGCGCGGCAGCAGTAGCGGCCCAGCGCGCAGTGCAGCAGCAGCCAGCAGTGCGGGCGCCAGCGGCCCAGCGAGCGCGGTCGGCCCAGCAGCGGCGCCTGGCCAGCAAAGCGCGCGCACGCGCGGCAGCGGCAGCAACGCAAGCAGCAGCGACAAAAGCAGCGAGCAAGCCAGCTGTGCGCTGCAGGGACAACAAGCAGCTTCCAATGCCTACTCGTCCTACATTGCAAGCCAAAAAACCAACAGCCGCGGGCCCCACGAGCTGTAAGCATGCACGAAGTAACCCACGAAGCTTGCTCTGCCTTTCACGGAGTCAACAGGAAATGCATGCCTGCTCAGCTAAAAAAAGCAGGAAGAAAAAATGGAGCCCAGCACTGACGTCTTTCAAACACAAGCAAGCAAGCAGCAGCACAGCCTCTTCTCAGTTTTGCTTTAGTTGACATGCCAACAGGAGAAGCAACAGCAATTTCTCTGTTCTCTAAATTTAGCCTTTTAAAAGCTATCTCACTTCAACAAAGCCAAACAAGATTTAGTGAAAAAGATGGCATTTCTTCGAGGCATTTCTAGGAAATTTTCAACCATCTCACCAAGTCACTAAGCCCCAATGCACATGCAAAATGAAACTCAACTTAGTGGCACTAGATGAGTAAAGCAATTGTAGTTCTCCCCTCTTAATAGTACGGTTATCAAACCTAAATCACTCACACCCTCTATGGTGTCTTGAGTGTCAAACAAAAATGGCTCTATGGTTTTATACCTTTGCCTTGAGTCCATTTTTGTTTTTCTCTTTCTCTTTTCCAAGCATGAGCACTTGATCATCTTTTGGACCATCACCATCCATCATGATGCATCATCTAGCTCCATCACTTGGATAGGACCACCTTGTCTAATTCAACCACTTAGCACAAAGGTTAGTCCTAGGTTGTCATTAATTATCCAAAACCAAACATGGAGCTTTCAATCTCCCCCTTTTTGGTAATTGATGACAACCCTCACAAAGATTGTTTTATAATAAAAGTTTTGAATTTGCCATGCTTGTCCAAGCTTTTTAGATCATGAATAGGAAATGGACAATCATCACAAATTCAATTTTGGTAGCATTAGCTCCCCCTACATATGTGCATAGAGTTTGGATTGGAAGGCTTTGCACATTTGCATGGATAAAAATGGTGGGAGAGCAATTCTACCAAAATGATGCTAAGGTGTAAAGAATGGACCTTTGAAGCGTGATACCAATCGGAGTTGCAAATTTACACCATCTTTAGCATCATGAGTAACTAGACATTCAACAAAACTCAAGTACCCCGTGAGATCAACATTATAAGTAAAGAGAGCACTTGAATCACTTGAAAGCATAAAAGTCTAGTTACCACCTATGCATGCTAGTATTTCATATCATCATACAACTTCTAATTCTAGCATACACCACACAAGCATGAATATGGAATTTAAGTACATATGCAATGAGCAAGTCATATGTAAATGCACATACAAATGCAACAAATTATTTATGAGCTTGCTCCCCCTACTTGTGTGCTTCAAAATTTTATTGACCCATTTCCATTCTCATCTCCCCTTTCCATTCTCATCTCTCTCCCCAACATTATCTTTGTGACTTATCTCTCCCCCTTTGTCATCTATTTCTAAAAAAAGGTATGGTCAAATTGTGGAGAGTAAGTTGCATTAGTTCTTTTGATGGGGTGAATTAGAATTAATTTTACAAATTTGGTTCAATCTAGATCACTTGCCAAAGATATTTAATTCGGTTTGAACCAAAGACAAGCTTCTTCACACCTCATGAAAAAGGGTTATCTTGCCTATGTTGAATTAAACACTTATAGCAAATTTTTCTAGATTCAACACTAGGATTGCAAGTCCACAAACATGTCATATGCCACCACTAGATCATACAAACATAGAAGCAATAGTGGTAACATATATACATCAAATTCGTTTGATTTATCATGAATGCTCCAAAATGCAACTTGTATATCTATATGTTCTAACAAGTCCTTATAAATCATGAATGACATGTCAATACAATTTTACCTTTGCTTTGTCGAAGGAGAGGCATGTCATACATATATGGGGTGCATTCAACTCATGTTTGAGAAATCAAGAATATTCAACTCATTCCTTAGCTTGCAAAACCTCTTCTCATCAAGTGGCTTAGTGAATATATCGGCAAGTTGATCATCGGTGCCCACACTCTCAATAGCAATGTCACCCTTTTGTTGATGATCTCTAATGAAATGATGCCTAATGTCAATGTGTTTTGTTCTTCCATGTTGAACCGGGTTGTTTGTCATCTTGATAGCACTCTCATTGTCACATAGCAATGGCACATTTTTGAAATTGAGACCATAGTCCTTCAAGGTTGATTTCATCCATAGCAATTGAGCACAACAACTACCGGCACTAACATATTCGGCTTCGGCGGTAGAGATTGCCACGGTGTTTTGCTTCTTAGATGACCATGACACAAGTGATCTTCCAAGTAATTGACATATGCCACTAGTACTCTTTCTATTTATCTTGCATCCCCCATAATCAGAGTCTGAATAACCAATCAACTCAAAGTTTGACCCCTTGGGATACCAAAGTCCAACATCTTTTGTATGCTTCAAATACCTCAATATTCTCTTAGTTGCAGTGAGATGACTCTCTCTAGGTGAGGATTGGTATCTTGCACACATGCATACACTAAACATGACATCCGGCCTTGATGCGGTCACATAGAGTAGGCTTCCAATTATAGACCGATATAACTTTTGATCCACCATATTGCCACTAGTATCACTATCAAGAATACCATTTGTGCTCATAGGAGTAGCAATTGGCTTCGCATCTTGCATTCCAAACTTCTTTAACATGTCCCTTATGTACTTTCCTTGACTCACAAAAGTGCCATTCTTCAATTGTTTGATTTGGAGACCAAGAAAGTAAGTAAGTTCACCAATCATGGACATCTCAAACTCTTTTGCTATCATTTCTCCAAACTCTTCACAATATGCTTGGTTGGTTGACCCAAATATGATATCATCCACATATATTTGCAACACAAACAAGTCATTATCAATCTTCTTAGTGAATAGAGTAGTATCAACCTTGCCCATTTTGAACCCCTTAGAGTGTAAGAAATCCCTTAACCTCTCATACCATGCCCTAGGTGCTTGCTTCAAACCATATAGTGCCTTCTTCAACTTGTACACATGGTCGGGCTTCTTGTCATCTTCAAAACCGGGAGGTTGTTCAACATACACAAGCTCATTAATATAGCCATTGAGAAATGCACTCTTCACATCCATTTGATATAACTTGATGTTGTGGGCACAAGCATAGGCTAATAGGATTCTAATTGCCTCCAATCTTGCAACCGGTGCATATGTTTCACCAAAGTCAAGACCCTCTATTTGAGAGTAACCTTGTGCAACTAGTCTTGCTTTGTTTCTCACCACGATGCCATCTTCATCTTGCTTGTTTTTGAACACCCATTTGGTTCCAATTACATTGTGGTCTTTTGGCCTTTCTACCAATTCCCAAACTTCATTTCTAGTGAAATTATTGAGCTCTTCATGCATAGCATTAACCCAATCCGCATCCTTCAAAGCTACATCAATCTTGGTTGGTTCAATGGATGAGACAAATGAGAAATGACTACAAAAGTTGACCAATCTTGATCTTGTTTGCACACCACTTCTTATGTCACCAATAATCATATCCATTGGATGATCTCTTGCAATGTGAGTAGGTTGAAGCACTTGAAGTTGATTGCTTGAGCTTGGTTGGTCATTTGATTTGTCTTCATGAGATGAACTAGCACTATGATCTTGCAAATGAGAGCCACTAGCTTGCTTCATTGGAGAGGTGAGTACTTGATCTTTATCATCTTGTATGCCAATCACATGCTTTGCTCTAATGTCCCCAATGTCCATATTATTCATTGCTTCCACCAACCTAGGTCCACCAACATCATTTAGATTTTCTTCTTCATCTTGTGACCCATTGGTTTCATCAAATTGTACATCATGAACTTCCTCAAGAATGCCACTAGAGTTGTTCCATACTCTATATGCTTTGCTTGTAGTTGAATATCCAAGTAGGAACCCTTCATCACATCTCTTATCAAATTTTCCCAATCTAGAGCCCTTCTTCAAGATGTAGCATTTACAACCAAACACTCTAAAATATGCAATGTTGGGCTTTCTTCCATGTAATAGCTCATATGGAGTCTTTTCAAGCAAAGGATGACAATAGAGCCTATTGATGTAGTAGCAAGCCGTGTTGATTGCTTCATCCCAAAATGATTGACTCACATTGTACTCACTAAGCATTGATCTAGCCATATCAAGCAATGTTCTATTCTTCCTCTCTACTAGGCCATTTGATTGTGGAGTGTACTTGGCCGAGAATTGATGTCCAATGCCATAGTCATCACAAAGATCTTCAATTCTTATATTCTTGAATTCACTTCCATTGTCACTTCTCACTTTCTTGATTCTAATTTCAAACTCATTGTGAACTCTCTTGACAAAGGTCTTGAATGTATCAAACACTTCACTCTTGTCACTAAGAAAGAACACCCAAGTGAATCTTGTGAAGTCATCAACTATGACAAATCCATACTTATTGCCTCCAATGCTAGTGTATGTTGTTGGTCCAAATAGATCTATGTGCAACAACTCAAATGCCTTGCATGTGCTCATTGTACTCTTCTTTGGATGAGAGCTTCCAACTTGCTTTCCGGCTTGACATGCACTACAAAGTTTATCCTTTTCAAACTCAACATCTTTCAAGCCATTGACAAGATCATGTCTCAAAAGCTTCTTCAATTGTTTCATTCCAACATGACCAAGTCTTCTATGCCATAACCAACCCATGCTAGACTTAGATATCAAGCAAGTTGTCAAAGATGTTTCACTAGCATTAAAATCAACTAGGTAGAGATTCTCATGTCTAAATCCTTTGAACGCCAAGTTTAAACCATCCACACTAATAACCTCCACATCATTGACACTAAATATGCACTTGAAGCCTAGATCACAAATTTGTGCCACCGATAAGAGATTGAAGTCCAAGCTTTCAACTAGCAATACATTTGAGATGCTCATGTCATTTGAAATTGCAATCTTGCCAAGTCCAATAACCTTGCCTTTCTTGTTATTGCCAAAAGTAATAGAATCAACATCACTATGATTATCATTGATTGAGTCAAACATTCTTGATGTGCCGGTCATGTGTTGAGTGCACCCACTATCAATAATCCAATGCCTTCCTCCGGCTTTGTAATTGACCTACAAGTAAATCAATGAAGCTTAGGTACCCACACTTGCTTGGGTCCTTGTAGGTTAGTGACTAAGCTCTTTGGTACCCAAATAGCCTTCTTCTTTGGGCCCACAATTGGTGTACCAATAAACTTAGCATGCACACCCTTCACACCCTTGGTAAGAACATAGCAAGAATCAAATGGTATAGCATTAACAAATTTATTGCTATTGTTCTTTTTGGTGCAATTATGCTCAAGGTGCCCAACTTGCTTGCATCTATTGCAAAACCGACCATTGCTCTTCACAAAGCTAGGCTTTGGAGTAGTAAAGACCGCCTTGCCTTTCTTGGGAGTATAGCCCAATCCTTCTTTGTTAAGAGAGAATCTTTGGCTACCCAAGCATTTTAGCAAGCGAGCCTCACCCCCATAGGCCTTGCCTAGGGCATGAGTGAGCTCACCCACTTCTCTCTTGAGAGTCTCATTCTCAACCATTAGTGAGGCATCACAAGTGAAACCATCACTACTAGTAGAGGTAGAGTTGGTGGTGGTAGATGAAGAGCTACAAGAAGGGTTAGCATTTGACATGATGATAGGTTGATAAAAGGATTCATCAAGAATATCACAAGATAAGCCAACATCACATGATACAACAACCTTTTCACTTTCATGTTGCTCAAGTAGCAAGGAGTGAGTTTTTTCAAGCTTAGAATGAGCCTTGCCAAGTTCCTCATGGTCTTCCACTAGACACTCATGAGAGGCTTTAAGCTCACAAAGGGCTTTCTCAAGGGTTTGCACCTTCTTGATCAATCCCTTACACTCTTTGCTCTTGGCTATAGCAATGTCTTTAGTTTGTTGTAGCATATCATAAAGTTGATCTTTAGTTGGTTCATCATCATCATTGTCACTATCATGAGCATATTCAACTTCACTATCACTACTATCATCATCATGTACCTTAGTTTCCTTGGCCATGAAGCATGACGAGGATGAATCAAATAGTGAAGACCTCTTGTTGATAGCAATAGAAGCAAGTGCTTTGTTTGATGTCTCTTGCTCATCATCATCCTCATCATCACTATCCCAAGTGACCACATAGGCACCATCTTTGCCTTTCTTGAATGTCATCTTGGCCTCTCTTTTCTTCTTCTCAAACTTGTTCTTCTTGTTTTTCTTCTTCTCATATGGGCATTCCGCTTGAAGATGATCCGGACTATCACAATTAAAACATAGCCTTGGTTGCTCTTTGCTCTTGAAGTTGTCGCTTCTCTTTCTAAAGCCTCTTCTCTTAATGAACATATTGCCAATTTTCTTGACAACTAGAGCAAGTGCTTCATCATCAATCTCTAAGTCCTCATCTTCTTCATTGTCACTATCTTCTTGGACTTTTGCTTTGCCCTTACTCTTGGAGGAAGTGGCCTTGAATGCCACGATCTTCTTCTTCTTTTCTTCCTCCTTCTTCTCCTTCTCATCGGCATCTTGATCATACTTGTCATAGGTCAAGACTTCTCCAAGCAAATCATTAGGCTTCTTTGTATCAAGCCCATCTCTTTGCAACATCATGATCAACATCTTAAATCTTCTAGGTAAGCTCAATAAGAACTTTTGGCAAAAATCTTGGTCTTGAGTCTTGTGCCCTAAGCTCTTAAGATCATTCACAATGACTTGCAATCTATGAAACATTTCCAAGATTGTTTCATCTTCCTTCATCTTGAAGTTCTCAAACTCACTCTTGAGCCCATATAGCTTGGCACTCTTCACAACCTTAGTGCCCTCATAGGTCTCACTCAACCTTGTCCACACCTCACTAGCAAACTCCAAATCCTTGATGCCCTCAAACACCTTTGAGTCAATGCCATTGTAGATGGTATTAAGAGCCATCCGATTGCATGTTCTATTTTCTCTATCATTGGGAGTGAGGTTATCGGGATCAAGAATAGCATAGTCATGTTCGGTGACTTCCCAAACCTTCTCATGAATAGAACCAAGATACATTGTCATCTTCCTTTTCCAATAGTCAAAAGAACTAACACCATCAAAGAAAGGTGGTTTGCCCCCAACATGATTGAACACAATTTGAGCCATAATTCAACACCAAAGGTTGTTAAGCCTTAATTAAACGGTGACCTAGCTCCGGTACCACTTGAAAGGTCCTAGTATGGCTAGAGGGGGGGTGAATAGCCTAATAAAAATTCTACAAGATCACTAGAGCAAAATATTAGTAACACAAATGGCGATAAAGCGGTTTTGCTCTAGCTCTAATTGTTAGGCAAGCCACCTATTGTAATTCTAATAATTATAGTCTCTATGGCACACAAATTCTATGTCTCTACTCTAACTAAATAGAGAGCTAGCAAGATAAATAAATTACTCTAAGTTACTCTACTTGCTACTCTACCACAAGATATATTGCAAGTATGAAAGAGAAGGGAAAATGACTTTTATACCAACGGTGAAGAGTAGAGGATGTTGCCAATCACAAAATAAATAATCCCAACAATATATATCAATCAATCCAATGCACCGGAAGACAAGAGATGACACAATTGATTTTTCTCCCGAGGTTCACTTGCTTGCCGGCAAGCTAGTCCCCGTTGTGTCGACCAACACCTTGGTGGTTCCTCGGTAGAGGCCCTCAAGCCATGCCCCGCAAGGCACCGCAAGAACCCACACACAAGTGCGGTAACTCAACGACACGAGCAATCCACTAGAGTTGGAATTAGGCACTCCGCCGGGGAACCACAACAACCCCTCACAAATTCACCTTGATTGGGGGCGGACACAATCACCAAATCCCCTCACCAATCAATCCAATATCAACCGTCTAGGTGACGGCAATCACCAAGAGTAATAAGAAAACAACAATTGCAATCACCACCTAGTGCCACGAAATTGAATTACAAATGCATGCACTAGGGTTTCCCCAACTCCTCTCAATAGCAAGCACCAACCATGGGAATGGAGAGGAGAGGGATGGAATCCTCTTAGAGCTCTCAAATCGATCTCTAGCACAAGCTCTCTCACTTGATTGAAGCACAAATCAAAGGATTGAGAGAGGGAAAATGAGAGCTTCTTGTTCTAGGGTTTGCAATGGGGAGAACAAGAGAGGAGGAGCTATCACTGTGAAACTGACCACTTGAGGGAAAATAAGAGTACTGTCGCTCGGCCTTATCTTCCTGCAGGACCGGTCGGCCAGGCCCCAACGGCTACTGACCACCTCCTGCCGTGGTTGCCGCTCCCCACGAGCTCCTCTGCTTCACTCGCAACGGGTGGAAGGAGAAAGCGTCGTTCTCTGCCTGGAACAAACAGTGGCGTCGGCTTCAACAAGCAAGCAGCGGCGGCGGCCAGCACCTGGGCCAGCTAGCAACGTAGCAACGGCAGCGGTCCAGCAAGGGCCAAGCAGTGCTCCAGCATGCAGTCCAGCGAGCAGGCAGCCCAGCTCGGCGCGAACGCCTCGGCCTAGCAAGCAGCAATGTAGCAGCGCGGCAGCAGTAGCGGCCCAGCGCGCAGTGCAGCAGCAGCCAGCAGTGCGGGCGCCAGCGGCCCAGCGAGCGCGGTCGGCCCAGCAGCGGTGCCTGGCCAGCAAAGCGCTCGCACGCGCGGCAGCGGCAGCAACGCAAGCAGCAGCGACAAAAGCAGCGAGCAAGCCAGCTGTGCGCTGCAGGGACAACAAGCAGCTTCCAATGCCTACTCGTCCTACATTGCAGGCCAAAAAACCAACAACCGCGGGCCCCACGAGCTGTAAGCATGCACGAAGTAACCCACGAAGCTTGCTCTGCCTTTCACGGAGTCAACAGGAAATGCATGCCTGCTCAGCTAAAAAAAGCAGGAAGAAAAAATGGAGCCCAGCACTGACGTCTTTCAAACACAAGCAAGCAAGCAGCAGCACAACCTCTTCTCAGTTTTGCTTTAGTTGACATGCCAACAGGAGAAGCAACAGCAATTTCTCTGTTCTCTAAATTTAGCCTTTTAAAAGCTATCTCACTTCAACAAAGCCAAACAAGATTTAGTGAAAAAGATGGCATTTCTTCGAGGCATTTCTAGGAAATTTTCAACCATCTCACCAAGTCACTAAGCCCCAATGCACATGCAAAATGAAACTCAACTTAGTGGCACTAGATGAGTAAAGCAATTATAGTTCTCCCCTCTTAATAGTACGGTTATCAAACCTAAATCACTCACACCCTCTATGGTGTCTTGAGTGTCAAACAAAAATGGCTCTATGGTTTTATACCTTTGCCTTGAGTCCATTTTTGTTTTTCTCTTTCTCTTTTCCAAGCATGAGCACTTGATCATCTTTTGGACCATCACCATCCATCATGATGCATCATCTAGCTCCATCAGTTGGATAGGACCACCTTGTCTAATTCAACCACTTTGCACAAAGGTTAGTCCTAGGTTGTCATTAATTATCCAAAACCAAACATGGAGCTTTCACCACCGCAAGTCACTCTTTATTCATCATGAGAGTGGCGTGTGGGCGGCGCTTGCCCGTCAACGGGCCCTGGTCGAGGAAGCCAACAAGCGGCTATCCCAGAAGAGCACCGAGACGGACGAGCTCTGCGTCGCCCACGTAGCGGTTAGGGAGGAGGCGGCGTAGGCCCAGGAAGCCGAGGGCCAAGGCGCATGAAGACGCGACAAGGGCTCGGGAGGAGGCGGCTAAAGTTCATGAGGACCTCGCACCGCTGCTAGCACGTGTGAAGGAGCTCAAGGAGGATATCGCCTTAGTCGGTGGTCAGCGCGATGCCCTCAACATCCAGGTCAGGATGGCATCCGCTCGCATCAGAACCTTGGAGGACGAGGTTGTGACATTGAAGGGGACGGTCCAAGAGAGGGATGAGGCTCTCTCAGGCACCGGTCAGGAAATTGAGGTGCTGAAGGCGGCGGTCCACACAAGGATGAAGCTCTTCAAGCGTCTGAGAAGATGTGCGTGGAGTTGCGTGATGAGGTCATGGGTTGGCAGACCCACTATGAGGGTAAACTTCTTGTTATGTTCTGGCCTTGGCGTCGAGGTCCTAGGCTTGTGCTAACTCAGTGCTTACGTTTCAGAGTTGGAGAAGCAGCAGCATGCGGCCCAGGCGACAGCCACCTCGTTCTAGAACCTCTTCAAGGCCAAGGCCGGGCGAACTCAGTTGCTCCAAGGTGCTATCACCTCGGTATGTGACGGCCTGGGGGTCGAGCTAGATGCCGATACCGAGGAGGACGCACCGGGGAACTCCTTTGTCCGTCGGATGGTGGCGCTGGGTCGCCTCGTCCGTGAGAGGATACGAGGCGGGCTTCATCACAGTGTGAAGAGGGCTATGGCGGTTGTTTGGTCTGGGTTCGTGTACGACATGGACGTCATTGCTGATGGCTTCATCACGGATTTGGACCAAACGGACGAGGAGAACGAAGTCGCCTGCCTGAGCCTGATCGAGGCCGCTGAGGAGCCTAGGAGTCGCCTTGCCAAGCTTTTCGAGGTCGAGGTGGTTCCGCCTGCTGATGACGAGGGCCTGTGAGCCAAACCTGGGCATGAAGGCCTGTGTAAATGAGTTAGTATTCGTAACTTTGGTTGTGATGGCCTCGGGGGCCTAGAAACACTTAGATATAAACTTGTGCTGATTGTCAATTTTTGTTCGAGTTTTTTCTTCCCTTTTTCGTTTGAATCACGTTCTCGCATGATTTTCTTAGCGCACGGTTATGCTCCTTGGCGTAAGGGAGCGAGTGGAGGTACTGTAGCCTCAGAGGCGTAAGTGATCTCGCGACTCGACTGCCCTCGAGCTTTAGGGTGCGTTTGCGGCCTTGTAGATCTTGTAAGAACTTGATTCAAAGCGAACAGGAATGTTAGTCGTGAGCTTTCTCAAAGTCGTGAACTATTACTAGGTCTACTTAGCGCGCGGTTGCACCCCTTGGCATGGGGGGGTGAGTGGAGGTACCGTAGCCTCGGAGGCGTAAGTGATCTCGTGGCTCGACTGCCCTTGAGCCTTAGGGTGCTGTTGTGGCCTTGTGGACTTATGTAACGGTTCTTTTCTTTTTTGAAGAAGCTCGAAAAAATGCGAATTTTTTGGGGATAGGGGGTTCCCCCTTGCAGCCCCCGAGGGAGGGTCGACTCTGAGAGAATAGGGTCGATCCTTCCTTGTTGTTATGAAAACAATGTTTTGAACACCGCTGTATTCTTTATTTATGAGATTGTGAAACAATTTATAGAGCTTCGAGGCTTTAAGGAAAAAAGCGACGTAGTTGTTCAATGTTCCAAGCGTTGGTGAAGATTTCGCCTTTCTCGTTTGATAGTTTGTAGGTGCCGGGCTTCAATACTTCCGCGATGATGTATGGCCCTTCCTCTGGCGGCGTAAGCTTGTGTTGTCCCTTGTTGTTCTGGCTTCGCCGTAGCACCAGGTCACCAACATTGAGGTCCCGTCTGCGGACATGTTTGTCGTGGTAGCATCGGAGACTTTGCTGATACCTGGCAGAGTGTAACAGGGCCACATCGCGAGCTTCCTCGAACTAGTCGAGGGCGTCCTCTCTTGTGGCATCATTGTTTTTCTCGTTGTAGGCTTTCAGCCTCGGGGATTCATATTCTACATCGGTTGGGAGCATAGCCTCGGACCCGTAGACTAAGAAGAATGGAGTGAACCCCGTGGCTCGACTCGGCGTTGTTCTTAGGCTCCACAGGACCGAGGGGAGCTCGGCGGTCCATTTTTTGTCGTGTTTGTTTAGCTTGTCAAAAATTCTTGGTTTCAGGCCTTGTAGGACCATGCCGTTGGCATGTTCTACTTGGTCATTTGTTCTTGGATGAGCTACGACCGACCAGAGCACACGGATGTGATGGTTGTCGCATAAATCCAGAAAATTTTACCAGTGAATTGGGTGCCGTTGTCTGTGATGATGCAGTTAGGAACCCTAAAGCGGTGGACAATGTTGGTAAAAAATAGCACAGCTTGCTCAGACCTGATGCTGGTGATAAGATGGGCCTCGATCCACTTGAAAAATTTGTCAATGGCGACGAGCAAGTGGGTGAAGCCACCAGTTGTCCTTTTCAGGGGTCCGACCAAGTCGAGCCCCCAAACAGCGAACAACCATGTGATGGGAATAGTTTGCAGGGCATGAGCTGGGAGGTGGGTTTGTCTTGCATAGTACTAGCAGCCTTTACAGGAGCGTACTAGCTTGACAGCGTCGGAGACTGCGGTCGGCCAATAGAAACCTTGTCTGAATGCGTTTCCAACGAGGGTTCGAGGCGCCGCGTGATGACCATAAGCCCCGAGTGTAGATCATTGAGCAGGTTCCTGCCTTCCTCATTTGTGATACAGCGTTGGAGGATGCCAGTAGGGCTACGGTGATACAGCTCCCTACTGTCGCCAAATATCACAAAGGATTTGGCCATGGCGAGCGATCCATCGAGCCTCGATCTTATCCGAGGGGAGGTCCTCGAGTGAGATGGTCGAGGTACGGAATACGCCAGTCAGGCTCGTGGTTGGCTGGCGGGGTCGAGCCTTCCGCCTGCATGGCTTCCGCCCCAGTTGAGGGGGCTTCTGCCTCAGGTGGGGGATTGAATGACGACCCGTCGACCCCTCCGTCTGCCCTAATGTTGATGGATGGTTGATGGAGATCTTTCATGAAAACGTTAGGTGGAACTATAGTTCGACTAGAAGCGATTTTCGCAAGTTCATCGGCGGCCTCATTATATCTGCATGCAATGTGGTTGAGCTCGAGGCCGTGAAACTTGTCTTCAAGGCGCCGTACCTCCTCATAGTAGGCCTCCATTTTGGGATCACGGCAGCTCGAGCTCTTCATAACCTGGTCTATCATGAGCTGAGAGTCACCTCGAACGTCGAGGTGTCAGACCCCTAGTTCGATGGCGATTCGCAAGCCTAAGACGAGCACCTCGTATTCGGCGACATTGTTGGAGGCAGGAAAATGAAGCCGGATGATATAGCGCATGTGGACTCCGAGGGGTGAGATGAAGAGCAAACCCGCGCCTGCTCCCGTTTTCATCAGCGACCCGTCGAAATACATGGTCCAAAGCTCAGCCTAGAGCTAAACCGGAGGAAGTTGAGTGTTGGTCCACTCCGCTAGGAAATCTGCTAGTACCTAAGATTTGATGGCTTTGCGTGGCGCATAAGAGAGGGTCTCACCCATGAGCTCGACCGCCCACTTGGCTATCCTACCCGAGGCTTCCCGGTTCTGGGCTATCTCTCCCAGAGGGAAAGAAGAGACCACGGTCACCGGGTGGCCCTCGAAGTAGTGACGGAGTTTGTGCCGCGTTAAGACGATGGCGTATAGCAGCTTCTGGATCTGCAGGTAGCAAACCTTGGTTTCCGAGAGCACCTTGCTAATGAAGTAGACCGGTCTCTGGATGAGCAGGGCATGTCCTTCCTCTGCCCTCTCGACAACCAAGACTGCACTGACTACCTATGTCGTTGCAGCGACATAAAGTAGGAGGGGTTCCCTTATGGTTGGGGGGACGAGGATTGGTGAGTTGGACAGCGTAGCCTTGAGCTTTGCAAGGGCTTCCTCGGCCTTGAGGATCCATGAGAAGTGTTCCGATTTCTTTAGGAGATGATACAGTGGGAGCGCTTTTTCGCCGAGGCGCGAAATAAAGCGACTGAGGGCCACAAGGCTGCCCATGACCCTCTGCACGCCCTTCAGATCTTAGATAGGGCCTATTTTGGTTATTGTGGCGATTTTTTCTAGGTTGGCCTTGATGCCACGTTCAGAAATGATGAACCCTAGGAGCATGCCTCGAGGAACGCCGAAAATGCATTTCTTGGGGTTGAGCTTAATGTTCTTTGCCTGGAGGCACTTGAACGCAACGTCGAGGTCGTTTATCAAATTATTGGCCTTTTTGGTTTTGACAATGATATCATCGACGTAAGCCTCGATGGTTGGTCCAATGTGTTCCCCAAAAACGTGTTGCATGCATCGCTGGTACGTTGCCCCTGCGTTCCGAAGACCGAAGGGCATAGTACATAGCAATACATGCCGAATGGGGTGATGAACGAAGTCGTGAGCTGGTCGGACTCCTTCATTTTGATCTGGTGGTAGCCAGAATACGCATCTAAGAACGATAGAGTTTCACATCCTGCAGTAGAATCAATGATTTGATCAATGCGTGGCAAAGGAAAGGGAACTTTTGGACATGCTTTATTTAAACTAGTATAGTCTACACACATCCTCCACTTCCCATTCTTTTTCTTAACTAATACAGGATTAGCTAGCCACTCAGGATGATGAACCTCCTTGATGAATCCGGCCTTCAACAGCTTGTGGATCTCCTCGCCGATGACCTTGCGTTTTTCCTCGTTGAAGCGGCGGAAGCGTTGCTTCACCAGTTTGGAGCCGGTGTTGACGGTTCTTAAGTATCAATTTTAATTATCCAACAAATAAGGAAAAGGACCTATATGCAAGCAACACCTAGAATTAGGGTTTGATCTGATAGAATTCCATGAGTTTTGTTGTTTATCTGTTTTTGCAGGGGGTTATCAGGAAATACAAAGGAAAGGCCCACACGTCGGAATTACATAGAGATATTAACGTGTTCACCGATTTTCTATCATCTAGAAGACTCCAGAAGCCACGGGATCGAACGGGAGGCCGAACGGGCCCGGGACCAGGGCGCCCGGTTTTCCCCATGATGCAACGACCTAAAAGTGTTGCAATATGCCAAAAAGTGTTGCAATAGACAAAATTGCAACACAAAAATTTGGTTGGGAGGCGTTGCCACTGATGTCGTAGCAATAAGTTTGCACAACACTTTATTTTGGTGTTGCAATAAATTTTCCTCTATTACAACACAATGGAGTTTTCTTGCAACACCATGAAGTGTTGCAAGCCATAGTACAAGCAACCACCGTAGGTGTTGCAATAGTAACTACTGCAACACACTTGGTGTTGCCAGAGATATCTGTTGCCACATACCCAAAAAGTAGCAATAGGTACACTAGCAACAAGAATTAGTGTTGCAATAGACTCTATTGCCACACATCAATAGTGAAGCAATAGATGGACCCTCTATTGCTACACTATCTTTGTGGTTGCTATAAGTAGACCCTCTATTGCCACAATAGATATTTGGTTGCTACAGATGGCTTCTCTATTGCCACACTTGTCTACGTGGTTGCTATAGGTAGAACCATCTATTGCCATGACAAATGTTTTGGTTGCTATAGGGGGCTCTATATTGCCACACTAAATATTGTGCTTGCTATAGGTAGAACCCTCTATTGCCACGATAAATGTTTTGGTTGCTATATGTGGTCTCTCTATTGCCACACTAAATAATGTGGTTGCTATAGGTGAACTCTATTGCCACATCCATTGTTTCATTGGTATGAGGTTTTTGCCACACTATTTGTTTATTGCTATAGCACATATTGCAACGCCAAATGATTATGCCAATAGTCCATATTGCAACGCTTTGTTTGGTAGTGACAAACAGTAATTGCACGCCGAACAATATATGATCAATGAAGCATTTAGGCATCAATTAAACCAAAATATGCTTTGTTCGTACAAATCATTAATGAAACCGAAACCATCCAATATCAAACTTAGTCGATAACACACGCACAACTGAAACACATAAAGTATCTGACACAAATCACTATCTAGTTTCATCACATCAAAATCTAATGAGCTATGGAGCACTGCAGCAAAGGTACGGTTGCCTTGATGTTGATCATCCCATCAATCATGCGCTCCACTCAAACTCCATCTTGCTCCTGAAAAGAATTATAAACAATTGTGGTATATGCATCAGGTAAACTGAAATTGTATTATTTTGGCAACACCAGCATAGAGTCGACAAAGTAAGCAATTTGGAATCTTCAACTAAAGACTAGCAGGTTTGCAAATAAATTTATAGAACTATTCAAAAGTAAAATGCCCCATGTAAAGCCTATATGATCAAACCTACAAGTCAATCATGTATATATACAAAAAAACACTCTCAGTGACACCAATCTGATTCAGAAATATTCACAGGTAGTGAAGTTACCAAAAATTCACCTGTGCATTGCCAGCTTGTTGTTTCCTTTTGCCTAATGCTCGTTTCTTAGCCGCATCATCCTTCAGTGCTTTTGTAGTAGTATAAGAAATTGTCGGATTCCCTCCATTGTTTTGGCCTGTTTGTGACTTATTCGCAGCACCCCTTCTAGTTGTGCGAGTATTACCGGTAGCTGTAGGTGTTGTAGATGCGAGTTGTGTTTGCGGCGTGTTGCTAGTGTGACCAGTACTTGTCCCTATAGTAGATGCGGGTTGTGTTTGTGGCGGGCTGCTACGTGGGTTATCCTGCAAATCAATAGTTGGAGGGAAAATTAGACCCATACTATGGACTATAACATGACAACATTAAACACTCATCAATCCTCAAACTACCTGCCGATGTGATATTTCTTCACTTTCTGTTGTTACATTTCCTTCAACCATGTTTGTTGCAGCAGCAACCTTAGCAATTTGTCCCCCATCTTTGTTACCCTGCTTTTAAAGTTTGGTTAGAAAAATCATGTCTGGAGTTTGAAAGTACAAAATGATGTTGTTTACACTTCAAAATTCAGCAGATATGCATAATGTCTACACTAAAACAATGCCTTTACAATATGTAAGAAATAAACTACTACCAGCATGGTTTGTAGTCAACTACCTGAGCACATGATTTCAATTCAACAAAATATGAAAAGATTAAACCAGCGGGTAGGTATACAGCCTCGAGACAGATAAACACATTAACTTAATCTATTGGGCAAGTTAAGATTTTACATTAATATTACCTGTTGTAAGGATGCTTGTCCTTGTATTGCTTGCATCATTGACATAAACTCTTGCCTAAGTGCTTCTCTATCAGCCTCCCTTGCCTTCTCATTTCTTCCATCTGACACCTATGTTCTTCCCTTTCAGCTTCCCTTTCAGCCTCTTGAGTTTCAAGTCGTTCCTGTAGCTTTGCAAACGCGTCGATCAGTGTCGCATCCTGACGGACACGGTACTGGTATTCCTCAGACAGTAGCTGCCTTCTAGTTGGGTACTTTGCCATGTATCCATTAGCATGGATCTTAGTTGATTTGCAGTTTATTGTTTCCTTGTAGGCTGTCTGGAAAATATGATTTTGCTCCATGTCTGAGATGATGTTTATATCTCCATTTGTTTCCCTCTCTGAAAGTTTGCTGCTTGCATTATCCTAACAAAGAGAGGGCAGTAAAAGTAGTTAATTCAAAAAGAAATTGTAGGAGTTCACTTTGCATCACTCAATAAGGTTTGTACAAACTGTTATATACTCACATATACATCCCTAGATTCTTGGCTTGTCCATTCCCCATTCTTAGTGTGTGTCATCATAAAAAGGTCCAAATCATTTGGCTCATCACCTGTTAGCGGGTCCCTCTAATGTGGCAAGAATGTAACAAATTAGCGTCATTCCATCATGTAAGGAAGCATGACATGTGCTTATGAAGTTATTACCTTCTCATAGCTTAACTGAGAAAAAGACTTTGATCCGGTCACATGGTTTATCTTTCGATTTTGCCGATTATGAGAATTCTTGCTGCTAATCCTCTGCACAAGGAGTTGTTTTTTTAAAAAAATAGTGAATTACTCGAAACATATCCTTTAATTTAGCAGGTGCAATTGGCAAGAATAAAATAAATGTCATCAAACCTGAAATTCTTCGCTGCCAAAATACATCACCAGATAGTGCCATTCAACAATGTCCAATTCTTCTGGCTTGTGTCTCATTCTCTCATCATAGGTGGTGTATGCCCTGTATGTAGCACTAAATGTTGAGCGCCATCCTTTGTAACGCTCATTTGCGATGGTCCATATCTTTTTCTGTTTTCCTCATTATTCTCAATGTCCCACTTATTCTATTCAACAAAAAACATAAATACTATGTCACTTCTTAAATAATTTGGTAAATGCGTACGCAACCAAAAACAAATCAGAACTTACCATAATAGTAGATTCTATTGACTTTTTTACATCTTCGTGGATATCTCTCCATGTTCTCACTCCAATGAGTGGTGCTTTTTTCCTTGTAAACAGTACTATTTCATCAATAAATGTGCGTGTGTTCTCACCTGCAGCTCCTCCAATTCTAGAGAATTCGACTTTAAGCTTCCCACTGCCCTGCCTGGACCTCTTGTGGGAGGCTGCCAATCCTTTCAGGGTACCTCGTGCCTTCCTCTTTTGGGAGTCTTGTCAATTGAAACAATTATACAAATGCAAGAGATTAAACAAAATTGTTTACTAGGGACAACTGAATTGAACCTCAAAATAAAATCATAATAAGCATTACTTACTATTTCCCTGTGTTTTCTCACGCCGAGCATGAGATGGTAGGTTCAGAGGTGGTGTTGGATTGCTATCTTGACTTGAATTTAGTAAATCTATCTGATTCCTACGGTTGTCATATGCACCTGCAGACAATAGGTCACATGTGTAAGCTATAAATGGTTTGCGAATGACTGATTATAATTTGGTTGACATTTTGGGAAAAGTTGTTATATTACTAATATCATCAAGTTGTCCTTGCACCCTTAACCATTCTCTGTAAGTCTTCACTGTGTCTTCCCTGTATGTATCTTTAAATTCTTCAAAAACCATGATGATATCAGTGGCGTGGCCATTGCAATATATTATAATATAACCATTTAGAATAGGGCAGCAACATAACTTACCCATGTATTTTCTCTCTTTATGCATATTGCTAAGCCACACCTTGTAATCATCAATTGACTCATCTGTGGAATCTTCACTAATTGATGCCATTCTTGGCAATTTAATGGGTGTTATCTCCACATTTCGCTCTGTTATTTGATCCCTTGACAATACTAATCTGAGCTCCCTCTCCTCCGCATTACTTGATAACATAGCATTTGCATCTTCATCGTATTCGATCTCGTTTAGTATTGCTACAGCGTTACCACATCTCCTCTTATAGTACAAGTAGTCCCTGGCACCATACCCCAGATTTGATTTCATTGTTATTAAGTTACCAAACGTGATCGAATCCCTGTCTATTGTATACTGAGTAAATTCTTGTCCCCCCAATGCCCCCTTGCAAGTGAAAGACATAGTCCATGTTTGTTCCGAGCTGTCACAAAATATGATGAGAAACATAAGCACACGTGATGAAACAATATTTAAAGAAGGAACAACTTGAGAATGGCAAACGATAACATGTCCTTCATTATTTGTCGTAAGCGCGTGCACATATCAAGGTAATCAGATGTGTCCTTCATTGCTAAAATGTGTAATGACGATTTTAGGATGATCATGAACAGTCAATTTTCAAGTTGCCTTCACTATATTGATTAACTTGACGAATTCTAACTGATTGTGAAGTAGCATCTCAGCCAGACATTGTTTCGTTGAAAGTATCATCACCAAAATAAAGTCCTCGAAAACAAAAGTATCTGAACCTACCAGTACATTCAAATAGATATATAACCAATTAGGCTAGAAAGAATTAATCGATGGCAGCTGTAGCAGTAATATAATTAGGCTAGTAGCAACACAGGCACAGATCATGGGACAAATAAGAATGCAACTAAATATATCATTTACTTTCTCGCGTGGCTGTAGCTTGCCACGACACAGATGGAGATCAAGATGAAGCTGCATCAGATGGTGTGCAAGCAGACGGTCTTTCAAATGGTGATTTTCAGTTCCTGCATTAATCCTTTTAGATCAACTGCCTTTGTTTTTTTGGCTGTTTGTTCCTCCTACTGTGAATGATCTTTTTTTTGGCGTGCAAAACTAGTGCATCGCTAAACAGCACTTAACTGTCCACGTCGTGGTTGATTCTACAGAATTGGGAACACTTGCCGCACTGATTTTTTAGAGAGACATAAGTATTTTTTAGACGACCTAGCAAAAAAATTGATCTTGCACAGTATTGAAATAGATCACACGAAATAATCTCTTTTTAAAACACAAATTCAGAACGATATGATCAGCCAGCAGGTGAGCTTGGGGAGGGAAGGGGAGGGGATATTTTGTGCCCTTACCTGTCGTCGGTCTGAGAGGAACGCCGGCAGCTTTCTTGTCCTTGGCTGGCGTCACCTCCATCTTCATCGGCAAGAGGTGTTGCCGTCCTGGAAGAAGGTGTCTGAAAAAGCGACATCGTCGCCTTGGGTCTGGACATCATGGAAGCAGGTGCGTGCGCCGACGCAGGTGTTACCGTGTTGCACGCAGGTGCCGTCGCGGCTGCAGTTGTGGGCATCAACGACGACGCAGGTGTCCCCATTGCCGCTCTCGCCGGTCCCTCCGGAGGGGTCGCCATCTTCTTCCCCTTGGTCGAAGCCCAAAACCCTAACTGGCGGCTGGTGTGTGCGGCTATCTGCTCTCCCAAGTCCCACCCGATTAGATTAGGAAGGGAGATCAAAAGTCACGTAATGTGGGGAGGGAAAAACGTGGGTCCAAGTTTCCAAAATTTTCAAAACCTATAATCTGGTTGTCGTCTCTTCACGTTGATGGTCCAGGTCCACTAACAATTTGATGATATTTGAACAAGTTTTACTAAGAGTTAGATCGATTCCAAAAAAAAGTTCGCGAAGAGCCCTAAGACATATCTATTTTTTTTATATATGCTGCTACCGGACAACAGATGAATTTTAAATAAAAATTTGGTAATTTCAAAAGACTTGGTAATTTTAAAAAAACTTCGTACACATTATAAATTCTGAAAACTTATACTAGCACTTTTAAAACTTCATACTTTATAAGACTTAAAACTTTGTAATTTCAAACTTTTAAAAAAATTCATGATTTTTATACCAGGACAATTTAAAATTTGTATTTCAAGATTTTAGTAGTACTAGTGGTGGTGGTGGGAGCGTTGCGCCGCCGCACAAGAAGGTAGCCCCTGCTTGTCTCGTCCCGGCATGGCGACGCTCTTCCACGCAGCCTCTACTGCAGCACGGCGCCTCGTTGCTACTGAGGGTCGACTAGGGCTGAGACTGGTTTGTGCACCTCAACGCTGATGAGTACGCACTCGTGACACCTGATGGTGATTCCTCTTCTCTACACCTATTGTCGAGCTCGCCGTCATCCTCGACATCCTCCCCGCCGCCTCTCGTGGGACGCCGCCTAGTACTCGCCTTGCTCCGCGCTCTCATAGGATGCCGTCTAGTACT
Organism: Saccharum hybrid cultivar R570; assembly: GCA_038087645.1. Taxonomy (NCBI): domain Eukaryota; kingdom Viridiplantae; phylum Streptophyta; class Magnoliopsida; order Poales; family Poaceae; genus Saccharum; species Saccharum hybrid cultivar. The sequence continues at coordinate 13,138,966 of JAQSUU010000113.1, read as the reverse complement.
CGCCTCGCTCCGCCTCTCATTGGATGTTGCCCAGTACCTCGACTCGGTGATTCCTCTTCTCTACACCTATTACCAAGCTTGCCAGCGAATCGCGGCCGCTCCAGCGAGAAGGACGGCGAGGGCGAGAAGGGGAGGACACGTGCCTTTGCAATCGCAGTGGCTCTAGTGGTGGTGGTGGTGGTGGTGCCTGTTTAATGTGAGGGGAGATAGTTCCATGGTGAATAAATTCTACAAGTAGTAGTAGTAGTCGTGAAAGGTTTCTTAGCATAAGTTTCATAGTAGGGAGGAAAAAACAGAAAGAAAACAGCAAAAAAAAATTCATCAATCAAAGTAGCAAAAAGCAACAATGTTAGAAAGGATTTTGGAAAAGTAGATTAAATATTAACAAAAATTGCTCCACAGGGGCTTTGAGCCCAGGAGCTAGAGATCACATAATAAAGACTAACCTTCCACTGGGTTACTGAGGTTTGTTCGATAGAAGCGACCTTTATTTTACTTGTAGATGCGGAGCTGATTTTCTTAAGTGGATCGGCTGCAGCGGGCGAGGAGGGGGTCTTTCACGGGCTTGGGCATCTGTTACTCGTCCACACCAGAGACGAGGAAGCTAACGCCGCGAACGGCCCCAAGACTACGAGCGCGGCCCATGCGGTTCGACCCTCTTAGATCCGCAACCTCCGCCGGCGCCCTTCCCTCCGCCACCAACGTCGCCTCGTTCCGGAGCGGCCGCCGGCCAGCAGCGGCATCAGTCATCCCCATCGGCTGTCGCCCATCGCCCAGCCAAGGCCTACACCCATCTGACTCCCTGCAACCTCAACCTGCTTCCCTTCTTCTGTCCGTCAGGTAAGGTTTTTAACTGACTGACTCCTTGTATCCTGATTCAGTGATTCGTTTGGGGGGTTTTTTTTAGTTTATCAATTGGTAATTTAATTTTACCATTAATCAATTGTACAGCTAGGGAGGTAGAGGAAGCAAGAATTTGATGTGGATCGGATTTCCATTACATACTAATCATGTTTATTTTTTCTTCTATTATGTTGCCGGCAGTTCAGATAAGTGAGAAGATCGATTGAAAAACTGAACACAAGCAGAGGTACTGAAGGCAACAATATTTGCTGAAGTGTGGATAGCTGTGCACGAATGAGCATACATCAGTTCACTTGCTTCCCCTTTCTCATATAGTTTGGTGATCTGAAAACTCAGTTTGAAAATAAATGTCTCTATTAGTACATCGTTCTAACCATCACATGGAATAAAAAAAAATAGAACTAACCTTGTCCTCAAACCACCTTACAAAGTGCTCCTCGTGTCGTTTATTAAGATTCCTTATACTATTTTTTTTGAGTTCTTCCATATGCTCCCTACATCGAAATAGCCAATTAATTAGCTGATGCCACAAACAAATAGTACTGTAACTAATGTTGGTATATTGCAACTTACTCGACCCATGGTCTGGCTTCATCACAGTTACTAATTATGTAGTGCCTCATCTTCCGAATCTCATCTCCACCAAATATCTCAATAGTCTGTCCTCTCCTCTTGTAATCCATTTCACCAAATATGCTTAGACCAGACGGTGGCTCATTCACGGCTGTACTTTCATGACGATCAGTGCGATTCAGCTTGGTGTCAACGTCGAAGAATCTAGAGCAAAATGTAAGGCACTCCTCGGCTATGTATGCCTCGGCTATTGAACCTTCTGGGTGCGCCTTGTTCCTCACATAACCTTTAACAGTACGTAGATACCTTTCAACTGGATACATCCATCTATAACAAACGGGCCCTCCAAGTTTAGCCTCCTCAGCTAGATGAATCGGCAAATGAATCATGATATCAAAAAATGTAGGTGGGAATACCATCTCAAGCCGGCAAAGAGTCTCTTTAATTGAAGTACTAAGTTTATCAAGGTCATCTTCTACCAGCTCCTTCGAACAAAGTGCAGTGAAGAACCTACTGAGCTGAATCAATGGTGCGACAACATCTTCTGGCAAAATCTTTATGACAACTAAGGGTAACAGTTTCTGTAGAATAATATGGTAGTCATGAGTTTTCAGTCCAGATACCTTGCATGCATTTACGTCAACACATCTCCTTATATTAGAGCTAAACCCATCAGGCATCTTTGCTCCTTGTAGAAATTGGCATAAACTTTTCTTGTCATCCTTATCTAAAAAGTACAAGGCTGGTGGCAAGGTGTAGCTATCATTGTCAATCACAGGGTGCTGATCTTGCCTTATCCCTAGCTGTTCCATGTCAAGCCGGGCCTTCTCACTGTCCTTACATTTACCTTCAATTTCAAGCAAAGTACCCAATATGCTCTCGCATATGTTTTTCTCAATGTGCATCACATCCAAATTGTGCCTTATGAGCAAAGAAGACCAGTAAGGGAGCTCAAAAAAATACTCTTCTTCCTCCAATTGTGCCATCTTTTATCTTCATCACGCTTCCTCTTTTTTGATGTCGCCTTTCCAAAACTCACTTGATCAAAAGTTTCATACTGCTCCAATACCTGTTCACCAGACAGTGGTACTGGAGCCTCCCTGGTTTTCACCTCATTGTTGAAGCTGATCTTGTTCATGCGCCATGGATGGTCTGAGGGCAGAAAACGACGATGTCCCATGTAGCAGTGCTTGTTTCCAAATTTCAACCACAAATAATTTGTATCCTTGTGGCAATATGGACATGCAAATTTGCCTTTTGTGCTCCAACCAGAGAGCATCGCATATGCAGGAAAGTCATTAATTGTCCAAAGCAGAATGGCATGTAGTTTAAAATTCTTCTTTACCTTATCATCCCATGTATCAATACCCTTCCAAAGCTCCTTCAGCTCATCAATGAGGGGCCTCAAATATACATCAATGTTCATTCCAGGAGATTTTTTACCAGGTATCAACATCGACATCATCCAATAAGGTTGTTTCTCAAGCAACCAAGGAGGCAGATTGTAAGGGATTAAGATAACAGGCCATGTGGTGTATGTAACATTTTGCATGCCAAAGGGGTTGAAGCCATCAGAAGCAAGACCCAGCCTAATATTACGAGCATCCTTTGCAAACCAATCATACTTCGTATCCACGTGCTTCCATGCCTTCGAGTCAGCAGGGTGACGCATTTTGCCATCATTGACCAATTCTTCCTTATGCCATCGCATTTGTGATGATGTGCTCTCTGTCATATATAATCTTTGCAGCCGAGGAGTAAGAGGAAAGTACCGTAGGATTTTACGTGGGACACGCTTCTTATTTGTTCTATCAGCACCACCATCCGTATCGCCCCTCTGATCATAAGCACCATCATCGGGTGTTTTCCACCTAGACTCACCACATTTGGGACATGTATCCAGATTTGCGTTTTCCTTCCAAAATAACACACAATCCTTCTCACAAACGTCTATCTTTACATAGTCCAAGCCTAGATCTCGAACCACCCTTTGCACTTTCTCCATTGTGTCTGGGACACAATGGCCTTGAGGCAGAAACCTTGAGAACAGATTAAGTACCGCCTCCAATGCACGGTTACTAAGACCATACAAGCACTTAACCTGAAAAAGTTCCACAATAAAAGAGACCTTAGTAGCATCTGTGCAACCTGGATACAATTGCTTTTCTGCCTCCTGTAATAATTTCAAGAAGATTTTGGCATGTTCATTTGGCTGTTCATTGCTATCAGTATCTCTGATCTCTCCATGTATAGCGCCTCTGATTAGGGATCTAACCAAATCAGTGGCACCACGGTCCTCACTCGGTGCGCTTTCTTCATTATTGTCTTCTCCAACTTCTTGTGTTGCGGCTTCGTTGTCTACTTCTGCAGTAGCTGGTGGTGGTGCATCATTGTGTACTTCTACATCAGCTGGACGCGCATCTTGGTTGTGTAATCCCACATCTGAAACTTCCCCTTCCCTGATAAAGCTTTCATCAAACCCTCTAGCAAGCACATGAAGCTGAACCTCAGATTACTGTCTGTATGACATGCATACACATCTAGGACATGGACATGGAGCAGTTCCACCTCTCGATGTGCCACCAAATGTGATGTCTAGAAATTGTCGGAATTTCTGCTGCCACTCAGTTGAAGTACGAGGCAAGCGCATCCAACTCCTATCTTCACGTGACATTATATATTCTGCATGACCATGATCACATCGAACAAAATCAAATTAGAATTCTATCAATATGTTAAAAAAATAAAAATACATATATACAGACTACTGCTGTTAGTGGATCACAAACCATTAAACCCGATAAAGCACGTATACGATATACCGCGCATACCAGTCATCCCATCGAGTAAATGATTTTTTAATCATTTATTAATTATTCCTCCGTTCCACTCGCTAGATGAGATACGTACTTCCATTCAAAATCATTTTCTATCCCGCGATACCTGCTTCATTAGCCTTCGTTCCCATCTAGACGGGCTGAGCAGACACTGCCGCACGGCAAGGATGCAGGGCGACGCGCCGACGCTGGTGGCCTACGGTGCTGCACGGAGCGGAAGCAGGGTTGCCGCCGATTGGGTTGCACACGTCTCTCTCTTGTCTCCGCCGGACGACGCCGCGATCAAGATCCTGGCCTGGCATGATGGCATCTAGGCCATCCTTCCACCGCCACGCGCGGACTGCGGCTATCTTCCTTCTCCGGACGGTGGTAGGGCGTCCCTGTATATATTTAGTGGATATATATATATATATATATATATATATATATATATATATATATATATATATATATATATATATATATATATACACACACACACACACACAGAGAGGTATAAAAGTTAGTAAATTACCTAGTTGAGAACTTGAGATAATGATTATCAACTAAATAGTCTCAACTCTTAGATCACAATGCCCTAACTGCACGTATGCACTTTAAACCGTATGACTTAGGGGATTACCAAATCTTGTCCTCTAAAGAATAAACATTGGAGGTAAATAAGTACATAATTGGAGATAAATTCTTTTTGAACCGAAAACTGTGGACCATCGCTCCCCAGCTATTTTATTAAAACTGACGAAACCAAAATACAGAGCATTGTCCTCTAAAGCATGAAATATACAAACAAAAGAAATATAAATACAGAATAAATTAAATTACCTGGATCGGATGATGCCTGACGGAATTGGACAGAGAGAGGCAATCAGCCAATCAGGCAAGAAGCACGTCCCTGGTTCTTGGCAGTTGGCACGAGCAGGCAAGCAGCAGGGCGCGCAGCGCAGGAACAGCGGAGGCCCGAGCGTAGCACAGTACACAGCACGCCGGCAACAATTGGCGATGGCCAATGCCCAATAGCCGATTGATCAAGGAAGGCAGGAAGCTAGGGAGCTACCTATATACAAAGGCAGCAAGCAGCGCCAAAGGAGAGAAAAAAATTGGAGGTAAATTAAATATTGATTTTTTTTTGTAGATCAACAAATAGGAGCAACTGGGCAAACAAACGGTTTGATGTAGACTATGTCGGAGTCACGTACGTGGCTACGTGAGTTGGGCTGCCGGCAACGTCGCAATGGCCGACGATCGCGCAATGGAGCGGCAATAAGATCACCGCAATGGAGTGACTTGGCGAGAAACAATTGAACCACCAAAATCACCGAACGTCCTTTCGATGGAGAGGAGCGGCAGCGGCGTGCAGAACTCAGAAGGCAAACCTCTCGTAGGTTTTTCTTGACCAGGTTCGTAGCAATTACGATTCGTTGGGCCTTTTTTTTTGGCATGCGTAACTAAGAAGGAAACCTCTCTCGTAGGTTGCTTTCTTTTTTTTTACTAGGTCTCACAGGTTCCTGTTACGAGATTTTTTTAAGGCATACTTGTTATGAGATTGGTTGGGTGTTTTTTTAATTGAGAAAACGGAGTCTATCGCAGTGGAATCTATCTGTAATTTCCTTGGTGACCTCTGCCCAGCTCGAGTCCAACGCTGAGTCCAAGTTGGAGCCGGAGATCTCTGCTGTCACGCAGAGATCGAAACCAAGCAGGTGCTGTGGTCCTTTCTCATCCTGTTCAAGACCTATGCGGTTGTATCGTTCTGTTCAAGACCTGTGCGGTTGTATTGTCCGATCCCTAAATTTGTCTTATATTTTTTAAATGCAATGGACAGGCAATATAACGTTCACATATGGTGTTGGGTCCTAGACAAAGAAAGGCCCACCAAATACTTTGGTCTATAGCAACACAAATAAACCGTGGCAATAATAATATGATATTACATCCATTTAGGATTGTAGTGGCAATAAGTCCCTAACAATTGCAACGCCATAGAAGATTATTGCAACCCTAAAAAACCGTGGCAATAGGAACATGTTACTACAACCATTTCAGAATTCTTGTTGCAATAACCACCTAGCAATTGCAACACCACCGAAGACTATTGCAACCCGGAATAACCATTGCAATAGTTACAAGCAAAAGCAACCAAATCCAATATAGTTGCAATAACACCAAGTAATTACAACGAAAATCAATACTAATGCAACTCTAAAGCGCCATGGCAATAACGCCAACTAATCGCAACACAATTCTAAAATGGTTGCAGTAGCAGACTTCTGTTGCAACGATAAACCACTCATATTGCAACACATTTAGTTCGTTGCATTATAGGCGCATATTGCAACCATTTTTACGGTAAGGTTGCAATACGCCTCCCTATGGCAACCAAATTAGTAGTGTTGCAATCGTGCGGCGTGGCATTAGGGGGGAATCCTTGTAGTGCCGCCCTGGACCCTGGGGCGCCCGCCCTAGGTCTACAACCAATCAGGACGAGTCTCGCGGATTATGCCCCACCGACCTAAGGGATCAAGGAAAACCGTGCGATTAATGTCGGTTTGATCCGACGGCCCAGGTTCACTTGAAGGGACTATATAAGCAGGACCCCTAGCCCCTGGAGAGGAGAATCCAAGTCCATTATTTTCATATTTTCCAGAGAGGATTCAGAGAGAGAGGTTCCCTTAGGTTTCCCACCTCATTAGGGCTTAGCATCCAATGTGAGATTAGACTTAGTTCTTCTAGATTGAGAGAGATAGAGTGGAGGTATAGATCGAAGGAAGCCCGGCCTGTCGGTGACTACTTCGAGGTTGTACTGCAGGATCAAGTTCTCCTAACCCGAGGCTTGCTCCTAGGATTCTTCAGTATTTCGACTTCTAAATTCTAGTAAGTTCTTTGTTTTATTGTTCTTTGGTTTATGAGTTTACTTTAATCTCTTCGCGTAGGGTTTAGAGTAATCATCTCTAGCGTAAACGTGGTGTTTGGGCTAGGATACTCATAGATATCCCCTGTCTAGCCGGACCGTGGTAGTAGCGAGGAACGTGACATTTCCGTAGCTACCTTTGTATTCCATATCCCGTTAGCAGGATCGATATGGTTTATAGGTGCGGGTCGAACATCCTTTGAGGTGTCTAGATTCCGTGAGCCTCCCCAATAGAGCAGTAGATCATCCTTACCAAGGTTAGAATGAGAGTGCAGTTGCAGTCTTCTCTATACATCGCTCACATCAAATCACAGTGGTTGTAGCCTAAAGGTTAGTAATAATAGATTTGGTTAGTCAGATGCACGCTTTCTCCTAGTGGTAAAAAAATAAATACGATACTCTGGATAACATCCTGGGTGAAGTGCTCACTGATATCCGTGCGGTTGCGGATCATTTCCTAATTGCGTTACCAAATATCAACAAGCATTTCTGGCGCCGTTGCCGGGGAGAAAGACGGTTTGCTGAGATAACCTTGAATCTTACTACTAGCTTGTACCTATACTTTTATCTTTCTTTATCTTCTTATTCCTTATCTTTTCTTTATTCTTACCTTATGGAGAACCAAGATTCTAAATCAATCTATCAATTTGCAACACCTTCGGAAACTGACCTTTTACCATGGGAGTCATCACAGCCTATCCAAACATCCCAGTATAGGTTAAGTTCAAGGTTAATTGCCATGATTGAGAACCTATCCTTTTCGGGAAAGGAAGACGAAAATCCTTACCTTCATATTAGAGATTTTGAGCAAACATGCGATTGTCTTCGCATTGAAGGCATTTCTGATAAGACTTTACGTTGGAAGCTTTTTCCTTTTTCCTTAAGAGGAGAAGCTAGACGATGGTATAGTCAGAAGGTAAGTCAACAACGAGGTGAATGGGGAGTCTTACGAGCCAACTTCTGTTTAGATTTTTATTCCCTCGATCGTATCGCCGACCTTAGACTCGAAGTTCTATCTTTTAAACAAAAAGAAAATGAAACTTTGGGAAAATCCTAGAAACGTTTTTCTGATCTTTTAGAATCTGATCCAAAACTCAATATTGAAGACCCTATTCTCTTTTTTCATTTCTTTTGAGGTCTTCAGAAAGATCATAAACAAATGCTACATACAATGTCTAGAGGTTCTTTCTTTCGTATCCCTACTGATGATGCTAGAGCGATCCTAGATAGAATCCTAGAAGCTGAGATGGATGATACCCTCCATGATGAAACCTACGAAGCCGAAGTAGACACTCTGCCGAATTCTTCACCTACTTCAGCTATCCCAAGTTTTGAGCCACAAAAGGAAGAAATTCCACCACCTGATTTCATGCTGGATATAGAATCCGATCTTTTTGCCGATTTTGGAAACATTTGAAACTACCATTCTATAGACAAACCCCAAAGCGGCCATTATAGCATTTGTTTACCAAGTGAATATCAATTGAGAGAGCTTATCTCAGTCATGAGTAGCGAATGGTTGGAGGAGTCAGAGCTTTCCTCTGAAGTGATCCGTTTGGATACACCTCCTATCACTATACGCTGTGCTTATGATTCTGATCAATTTGATGCTCTCTATAATCCTATTGTGGGGATCAATATCATGTCTGAAGCTTTTGCACTTAAATTATTTGGAAAATTAATTTTAACCCCCACAACAAAGTTCATGAAGGAATCTTCGGGACGATTGGTCCCCAGTCTTGGAATTGTGAATGTCCTACCCTTTATGGTAGAAGGCTCCATGATTCATTTGAACTTTTATATCTTTGATACATGGGACTTCGACCTGTTGATAGGACAACCATTTAGAAGACTCCTTTATGAAGGTCAAACTGGAAAGCTACACATTTCTTTTGGAAAGGATTTTAAATTCCCTATGACAATTTCTCACTCCTTGAATAATAAGATCGAGTCATCTCTTTTGCCTGATCCTATGGAAGAGGTAAAAGCTGCGTCTCTAAAGCTTTTAAATGAATCAGACTTAGAAGAAGAAGCCCCTTTCTTCATAGAAGAGGAAGCTGAACCTTCTGAACCTGAACCTTTAGATGAGTTTGCAGAAACACCTAGACCTCCTATAGAGCTTAAAACTTTACCACCCGGTCTTATCTATGCTTTCCTAAACAATAATCCAGAGTTTCCTGTGATCATTAGTAATAAACTCACTCAGGAACAAACTCTGCGATTAATGACCGTTTTAGAAAAACATCACTCAGTCTTTGGCTACTCACTCCAAGATCTTACAGGAATCAGTCCTATGATTTGCACCCATCGCATTCCGACAGATCCTTCTGTTTCACCTTCTCGGGAACCCCAACGTAGACTCAACAACGCGATGAGAGAAGTAGTTAAAAAGGAAGTTATAAAGTTGATGCATGCAGGGATTATATATCCTGTGCCGCATAGTGAGTGGGTGAGCCATGTTCAAGTTGTGCCTAAAAAGGGAGGCATGACTGTTGTTACAAATGAGAAGAACGAGCTAATTCCGCAACGCACCGTCACAGGGTAGCGGATGTGCATTGACTATAGAAAACTGAATAAAGCCACGAAAAAGGATCACTTTCCTTTACCTTTTATAGATGAGATGTTAGAGCGGTTAGCGAACCATTCGTTCTTCTGTTTCTTAGATGGATATTCAGGGTACCACCAGATCCCGATCCATCCTGATGATCAAAGCAAAACCACTTTTACCTGTCCATACGGAACTTATGCTTATCGTAGAATGTCTTTTGGGCTATGTAATGCACCAGCTTCTTTTTAAAGATGCATGATGTCTATATTTTCTGATATGATTGAAGAGATTATGGAAGTTTTCATCGATGATTTTTCTGTTTATGGAAAAACTTTTGATAATTGTCTTGAAAACTTAGACAAGGTTTTGCAAAGATGCAAAGAAAAGCACTTAGTCCTTAACTGGGAAAAATGTCATTTTATGGTTAGGGAAGGAATAGTGCTAGGACACCTAGTGTCTGAAAGAGGTATTGAGGTAGATAAAGCTAAAATTGAAGTAATAAAACAACTACCTCCACCTGTGAATATAAAAGGAATTCGAAGCTTTCTTGGCCATGCTGGTTTTTATCGCAGATTCATAAAAGATTTTTCATTTATTGCTAGACCACTCACTCTTTTGCTAGCCAAGGATGCTCCTTTCGAATTTGATGATGCATGTTTAAAAGCTTTTGAATTATTAAAGAATGCACTCATCTCTGCGCCAATCATTCAACCCCCTGATTGGTCGTTGCCTTTTGAAATTATGTGTGATGCTAGTGATTATGCTGTGGGGGCAGTTTTGGGGCAAACAAAAGACAAGAAGCATCATGCAATTGCTTACGCCAGTAAAACTTTGACAGGAGCTCAACTTAATTATGCAACCACTGAAAAAGAGCTTCTGGCTGTTGTCTTTGCCATTGATAAATTTAGATCTTACTTAGTAGGAGCTAAAATAATTGTTTACACTGATCATGCTGCACTAAAATATTTGCTCACTAAAAAAGATGCTAAGCCTCGCCTAATTAGATGGATCTTGTTACTCCAAGAATTTGACTTAGAAATAAAAGATAAAAAGGGAGTAGAAAATTCTGTTGCTGATCACTTGTCTAGAATGCACTTTAAGGATCCACAGGAAACACCCATTAATGATTCACTCCGGGACGACATGCTCTATGGAATCAATAGGTCTGACTCCTGGTATGCAGATATTGTTAATTTTATGGTTTCAGGGTATGTACCACCAGGAGCGAACAAGAAGAATGCAACTATCATAATTGGAAGAATGGCGAGAGAAAGCATATCACAATTCGAAGATCTACAAAGAAAGAGTCAAAAGATGGCATGACAAGAGGATCAAGAAGAAGGAGTTCTCACCCAGAGATAAGGTATTACTTTTTAATTCCAGGGTGAAGCTTTTCGGGCATGGAAAACTCCGGAGTAAATGGGAAGGACCATACAAGGTAGTCAATTCATCATCCCACGGAGCTATTACACTTCAAAACGACGAAGGTACGTTATTCAAGGTAAATGGTCAACGTCTTAAATTATTTTTAGAACCCAATAAAGAATTAGAAGAAATAGACGTGATCCATTTTAACCTTCCGATGGAGAATTAAAGCCTGACCTTTTTAATCTGACGTTTTTGGGCAACGTATATATTTTTCGGGATAAAAATACTTCTAGAAACACGCCCGGCAGCGGGATGGATCTATGGAAACCCTAGAGGCACTTTTTGACCCCTATATAAACAGACCCCTGACGTCAGCTTTCAACACCAATTCATTCAATCCTTCTCTCCTCCTCAATTAGAGCTTGTCTAGTTCCTTGCTTCTCCAGTGGCCGACAAGACCCACCGCAACTGGGAGATCGTCCCTTACGACCTCAACCGCAAGCCCAAGGATGACCCTGACGCCTACGTCCCGGCCAACACAAAGCGACAGCTAGCAGCCCCACCATCAAACCAGCGCAGCTCAATCTCATCCTACTATGCCCAACCAGTTCTTACTGCACCACCGCAGCCCCTTCTTCTCAAGGGACCGTCGTCCAAGCAAGAAGCCATCGTCAAGACCAACCGGAGCGGCAAGATCAGCAGCGTCCACTACACTACGGAGAAGGAGAGGCCCCACTTCGAAGGAGTTAGGACAGCAAAAGTTCGCTTCATCCCACCAAAGGAAGCTCCTAAGCACGCTCTCAATTCGTTTGAGACACCACCGAAGCGCCGCAGGACCATAACATATGTGGATGAGGACATCAGGACAGCAAATAGACATATTATGGAACTTCAGTCCACAGTTAGCTCCCTTAGTAGGCAGGTCTCCAACCTGAACACTACTGTGCTCGCGCTTAAACGTGACCTTTCTGATGCCCTTGCTAGGATCAGGGATTTAGAGAAACACTGAGCTATCTAGATTAGACCTTGAGGCAGTGTGTCTTAGTCTTCATCATTAGATTCAATTAGATTCGATTAAATTCAGTTTAGATTAGTTCGCTTCATTAGTCAGTGTAATAAATGCCTCAAGACAAATAAAGATTATTATTATTATGCCTCGTGTATCTCCACTTTATTTTTATGCAAGAAAGCAGGAAACAAGTATGGGGGAATCCCCCCGACATGGTAAATGCACTTTGATTGCACCACTCCACGATTCAGGTACATACTCTGCACGCTTTATTTATATATATACAAATACATATTGGGTTGTGTAGAATATTGTTCCTAACATGATAATTTAAAAAGATAAAAATATTTTTAATCATGATCAATCTCACTCTGTGATATTTCTGAAAACCTACATTTATTGAAAATCATTTTAAAAACCATGTGTTACTCAAGTCATTGTGGAATGTGAGATGGTAGAATATGAGTATCTTATTCTTGAAATCTTTGTCGCTTGGAGATTTTCTTTTCAAAAACTTCAAAAATATAGCTACCATCCTCAATATTTTATATGCCTGATAAACCTAAAAATATTAATTTGCTTTGTATTGAGTTTGTGCAAAACGAGTTAGACCCTTGTTGAGAGATTTATCATGCTCCCAAGATCAAGACATTTTTATTCAGAAAGATTCACTCTTCCGAAGTATTATTGCATTAGAGGCATGGGCTATGCAAAAATATATTTCGAGGAAATAAAAAGGAGCAAGTGCTCGACAACGTCGCAGAAAAATGGACAAGTGTCCGGAAGTAGAATTAGGGGTACCTCAGTATCCACCTGAAAAAAATGAGATGATAAAAATATATATGGTAAAAAGAAAATGATAGCCCATGGTCCCTCTAATAAGCAATATGCCAGTAAGAGTTGACAAGTTTTAATTTTCAAAGTCTTTGATCTAAGAGTATGGCATTCCTCTCCTCGGATCCCGTTTTGACCCAGGCAATATATGCAAAGTAAGTATGCTTGAGAATTTCTACAAATTAAAACAGCCTCAGTGAGATATACAAAAGATAAATGAGTGATCTGAGAGCCCCTATGAGGATAAAGGTATGCTAAGTTTTCTATTCAAAAATATATAAAAACTCCAAGTGACAGGATGAGAAGAAAGGATCTCTACTTCAACCATATATTTCCCTGACTACAGTGCACAGTGGACATTCACAACACCCTGCAGGTATAAAAAGAATGCTTTACAATGTTTCAACCCCAGTTATTTTTCTGAACCATCCTTTTCTCGAGGACGAGTAAAAGCCTAAGTATGGGGGTGTTTGTTGACGGTTCTTAAGTATCAATTTTAATTATCCAATAAATAAGGAAAAGGACCTATATGCAAGCAACACCTAGAATTAGGGTTTGATCTGATAGAATCCCACGAGTTTTGTTGTTTATCTGTTTCTACAGGGGTTATCAGAAAATACAAAGGAAAGGCCCACACGTCGGAATTACATGGAGATATTAACGTGTTCACCGATTTTCTATCATCTAGAAGACTCCAGAAGCCACGGGATCGAACGGGAGGCCGAACGGGCCCGGGACCAGGGCGCCCGCCCTGGACCCTGGGGCGCCCGCCCTAGGTCTGCAACCAATCAGGACAAGTCTCGCGGATTATGCCCCACCGACCTAAAGGATCAAGGAAAACCGTGCGATTAATGTCGGTTTGATCCGATGGCCTAGGTTCACTTGAAGGGACTATATAAGCAGGACCCCTGGCCCCTGGAGAGGAGAATCCAAGTCCATTATTTTCATATTTTCCAGAGAGGATTCAGAGAGAGAGGTTCCCTTAGGGTTCCCACCTCATTAGGGCTTAGCATCCAATGTGAGATTAGACTTAGTTCTTCTAGATTGAGAGAGATAGAGTGGAGGTATAGATCGAAGGAAGCCCGGCCTGTCGGTGACTACTTCGAGGTTGTACCTGCAGGATCAAGTTCTCCTAACCCGAGGCTTGCTCCTAGGATTCTTCAGTATTTCGACTTCTAAATTCTAGTAAGTTCTTTGTTTTATTGTTCTTTGGTTTATGAGTTTACTTTAATCTCTTCGCGTAGAGTTTAGAGTAATCATCTCTAGCGTAAACGTGGTGTTTGGGCTAGGATACTCATAGATATCCCCTGTCTAGCCGGACCGTGGTAGTAGCGAGGAACGTGACATTTCCGTAGCTACCTTTGTATTCCATATCCCATTAGCAGGATTGATAGGGTTTATAGGTGCGGGTCGAACATCCTTTGAGGTGTCTAGATTCCGTGAGCCTCCCCAATAGAGCAGTAGATCATCCTTACCAAGGTTAGAACGAGAGTGCAGTTACAGTCTTCTCTATACATCGCTCATATCAAATCACAGTGGTTGTAGCCTAAAGGTTAGTAGTAATAGATTTGGTTAGTCAGATGCACGCTTTCTCCTAGTGGTAAAAAAATAAATACGATACTCTGGATAACATCCCGGGTGAAGTGCTCACCGATATCCGTGCGCTTGCGGATCATTTCCTAATTGCGTTACCAAATATCAACAGCCGGCTCGGATCTCCAAGGCGTGCTCGGCGACTTCCCTAGGTATGCCCGGCATATCCGAGGGACTCCATGCAAAATGTCGATGTTTGCGCAAAGAAAGTCGACGAGCACTGTTTCCTATTTATAGTCGAGGGTGGCGCTGATGCTCAACGCCTTTCCCTTTGGGTCAGTGGGATCGAGGGGCACGAGCTTGACGTCTTCCGCGGGCTCGAAGTTGCCGGCGTGGCGCTTGGGGTCAGGGATCTCGTTGGCCAAACCGTCGAGGTCCACCGCTAAGGTCGCCAACTCCAAGATGGCTTCTCCGTGCTCGACGCACTCCACGTCGTACTCGTAGGCGTGCTCGTAGGAGGGCCCGACAGTTATGACACCGTTGGAGCCCAGCATTTTGAGCTTGAGGTAGGTGTAATTGGGGACTGCCATGAACCGAGCGTAACATGGGCGCCCAAGGATGGCATGGTATGTTCCATGGAATCCAACCACTTCGAAAGTGAGAGTCTCTTTCCTGTAGTTGGCGGGAGTGCCGAAACAGACAGGCAGGTCGACCCACCCGACGGGCTCTGCTCGCTTCCCTGGCACAACTCCATGGAAGCCCCCGATGCTGGGTCGGAGGCGCGTCCTCATGATCCCTAGAAGATCGAGGGTCTGGGCATAGATGATGTTAAGACTGCTGCCGCTGTAACGGATCAACGTAATTATACGAGATTAAGTAAGAAAATCTCCCACCGAGGCGGATGATTTAACAAACTTAAACCCATATAACCCGAGATTCCGTGAAATCACAAGGGATTTCAAACCAACCAACACACAACCAGGTCGTACTGATTTAGCAGCCACAGTTCACACGATACATAGAGTTTACCATAAAAGCGGAATACATCGGAGTTCGAAATAAAAGTTATTACAACATAGTTCAACATAAAGTAGCGGAAGCGAGTAGTTTTACACACACACTTAGTTCAAATACAGTGCTAGTAGATAGTCATGGTCCACAAAAGCATTAGATAAGACAAGCAAAACGACCTTTGCCCAAGGTCCTAGTTGTCACCCATCGCCGGATACAGACAGTTGGAGCAGTACCCATAGTACATCTGACCATCTGCAACAACAATGGGAACAACGCCCTGAGTACGAGAATGTACTCAGCTAGACTTACCCGTCATAAACCAGAAATAACATGACACCAAGGAGCATGCAAGGCTTTATATAGTGGACTGGCATGACTCATTTGCGAAAAGCATAAGTTATTAGGAATAACTAAAATAAGTACTTTTTGCATCATTTTTAGGATAACCTATTCAAGCTAGGTAAGCACCTATTGCTAAAATAATCACTTGATTAACCATTAACATCAAGGTTACCATCTCAGGTTTAGCATTTCCAACATTATCCACATAACCATCCATGTTCCATCATTAATACTACGATGCCGTAGCTTGAGTCAAGTGCTCACTAATCGGGAGCGACGGTGATTCGAATCGAATTCCTATCCAGCTGGAGATTTATTCCTCACACAAACCATGCTTCCCCCGTCAGGGTCGCGTAGATCACCAATGATACTTTCCAATAAGCCGCGGGATAACAATCATGGATCGCACTACCCAGGGACCGCCCGACTGCCAGGACGCACCTTGGGCTCACTCTTCGCGTCCCCGTTACTCCCTTCAACACCAGTCTGCCAACCCGAGTTTATCCCGGCTCGAAAAGTGTCACTAGCTTCGCAGTCGAAAGGTACTTTATTCGGCCAGCTAAATGTGAGGCATGCGTTCAACATGACAAGAGGGACGAGCAACGATCGGTCCTTAATCGACACAGACGGAATCACTATAGTCCAAAACCCTATAAGACTCCGCCCGGTCTCCGTTTATCCATCAACACTTGGTTACTTTTCATCATCACCGATACAGCTAATCATAACCCGGTATTCACCTATAGCTCGCAGGTGACAGGAAATCACCCGACTTCTACCGGTCTAAGCATGGCTAAGCAATTTACTCGATCCTGACCTAACAAGGTAACGATAATCCGGTGGACAAGGATACGAATGCAACAACGGTTTCACTCAACTCCTATAACCTAATGCAACAAGATATAACTATAATTCAGGTAATAAAGAATAGCTTTTATAAATAGGAGACTTAAAATGCTCCGGGGCTTGCCTCTTTCGAACGAGCTAGGATGGTGGTCGACGCACTCTGGTAGTTCCTCGCCTGGCTCTTCCTCCTCGGGCACCTCCTGTGCCTGGGGCTCCTGCTGGTCCGTCCAAGCCTGCTCCTCCGGTACTGCTACCTGCGACTCCTCCTGCGATCCTGTATGATGCAAGTGCATAAGCAAACATGCGAATGATGCATCGGCTTACGGTGGAATGCTTTGATGACATGATATGCAGATGAGCACATGGAATGAGTAGATTGGATATAACTACATCTTCTACAAGATAGTCCACGTCATCCAAGAACATGTACCCTAAAAACATAAACCTCGTTCTTATACTAATTAGCACACAACTTACACATGCAAGTGACCCTAAATGACCAAATCTTACCAACCTAACTCATCCACAACATCAGCAAGGCACAGTGATGCTTCAAAGATACACCAAACATATTTTATTATTCTTAATTTCTCATAAAGAATAATAATTTATTCCCTATTTAACTAGGGTTACACAACAACACCTATCTCTGGTGTAGATAAAAATCTACAAAAATTACAGTAGAGTACTATTACCCTAACTAACCTACCACTAAATTTTCATGAGAATTGCATATGTAAAACTACCTGTACAAAATAAACAAATTATAGCCTAAATGTGAGTATGAAATTATTTTATACTAGGAAAAGTATCAAACAACAGATTTCACATTTTTCCTAGGTTACTAACAGTAAACTAACATACTACAAAATTTATCATATGTATGTTGTATACAAATTTTGCCCTCTACTAAAAATAACAAATATTACCAATTAAAAGCATTTGAACTACACTTCAAAAATTTCCCACAGAACATGCTTCACTAGCATTTTTCCTAGAAAGTACATCACTAATAAGGACTAATGCAACAAGAATCACATTTCCCTTCATTATTTTATTTACTACACTTTTTCTAAGATAATAGCACTTATAACAATTAAATAAAATTGCATAGTAAAGTGTTACAAAAATAACATGAGATATTTTTAAACTGTAGATCTACTCAAGAAGAACATTTCAAAATTTGTTTCATGATTTTTGGAGCTATAAATCTTGAGATACAATTTTTGGAAGCCTTTTCAAATTTTCTGGAAAATCAATTTCTTTAAAACCGAAAATCAAAACCGGCCTCAAACGCTACGTGCACCCCACTGTGACACCCCAAACCGAAACGCTGAGACAGACAGGCGGGACCCCGCGGTCAGACGGGCCCACCCGTCAGCCGTAGCCGGCCGGAGGCGGTGCTGGCCGCCGGGATCTCGCCTTCGGCGAGTCCTCCGACGACGGGGAGGGCACCACCGTGTTCCTCACAGCGACGCGAATCCCGTGGTGCCTAGTGGGTGGCCAGACGAGCTCGGCATCGAGCTCGCCGGCGTGCATGGCGGCTCGGTGGCACGGGACGCCGTCGGCCGGCCAACTCCGACCGAGAGAAGCCGCGCGGTGAGGTTAGCGAGGTTCGTGGTGCAATTGCGGTGCTGGTGCGCTAGAGAAGTGGGCGAGAAGAGGCGTAGAAGTGTGCGGCCCACGGAGCGGTTCGCTCCGGTGAGCTCGGCCGGAACTCCGGCGAGCCATTACCGCGGATAGGGGCCGAATCCTTGCGGGCCGTGGCGAGCACCGGATGCACAACGAAAAGGCGCAGCGAGGGCGAAGACGGAGGCGGAGGCGGTGAGCCGGAGCGGCGGCTAAGGCTGTGGCGGAGCTCGTGACCCGGCAATGGTGCGGCGGGGCGCGGCTGCTGCTGCTGGCGGAGCGAGAGGAGGAATGGAGGGCGTAGCCGAGGCGTACGAGCGCGCGGAGGGGGGGTAAGTGGGCGCGGACGCTGCGGGGGCCACAGGGGCGCGTGTTGCGTGGCTTCGACGGCGTACGGCCACGCGGCGGCCGAGCGCTGCCGCGGCGCCACGACGCCATGCGCGGGCGCGCGCGCGGGGGCTGGAGGGAGACGACGCGGGCGCGGGCTGGGCCGCCAGTGAAGCTGGGCCAAAAGGGAAGCCGAAGCCCAGTAAGGCGAAAATCTGATTTTTCTTTTATAATAAATATTTTCAGATTATTTCTTTGTTTAAAAATTGCATTTGGAGATGAAAAAGGGGTTTTTCAGACGTTTGGCCCAAAATAAAAGTTGTTCACAATTTTATTCTCTACAACTTTCACATAGAGCATTTTTCAAAATTCTCAATAGATTTTGAATTTGGGATTTAAAGCTAATTTAAAAATCAAAAACTCATTTATTTAGAATATTTTTAAAGCAAAATTTTGAGAAAAACTTGAATTCAAAATTTGCTCCAATAATCAAGTTGATTTATTCTAGATTATTTAAAATTGCTACTACTCAAAAGTACACCATCTTTTTGGCACTTACATCAAACTTAGGATTCCAATTATTTGTTTTTCAAGTTTAAATTTGAAAGAGCTACAAATCAAACAATGCTAATCATGAAATGATGTTGAAGGCTTATGCTTTGAAATGATAATGCATGCTTAACACCCAGGGGTGTTATAGCCCTCCCCCCTTATAAGAATTTCGTCCCGAGATTTTGAGTTACGAACCATTTATCGTAAAAATCTTTTTAAGCGGTTTGAAGATATTCTCCCGTTTCCCAAGAAGCATCGCTCTCGTCATGATGACTCCACTGAATCTTGTAAGTTGTGACCACTTTATTTCAAGTGACTCGGTCGTTAGTATCCCGGACTCGAACTGGTTGCTCATGATATTCTAAATCTGCCTTGATCCAAATACCCTGAGGTTGTATTCTCTCCTCTGGAACACGCAGACACTTCTTCAATTGGGATACGTGGAAGACGGGAAAGATCGAACTCATTTCTTCTGGCAACTGTAACTTATACGCCACAGGACCCTTTTTCTCTATGATCTGGTACAGTCCTATATATCTAGCAGACATCTTCTTTTTAATTCCAAACCGTTTCTTCTTCATTGGGGTAACCTTCAAATAAACATAGTCACCTACTTGGAAATCCAATGGTCTTCTTCTCTTATCCGCATAACTCTTCTGACGAGACTGTGCTGCTTGCATGTTTTGTTGAATAATACGAACCTTTTTCTCTGCCTCATCTACAAAGTCAATTCCGTAAAACCTTCTTTCTCCAGGCTCTACCCAATTTAACAGTGTTCTGCACTTCCGGCCATACAAAGCTTCAAAAGGTGCCATCTTGATACTCTCTTGGTAACTGTTGTTGTAAGCAAATTCTACCAACGGTAACCAGGATTCCCATAAGCCTCTGGATGATAGCACACAAGCTCTAAGCATATCTTCCAGTACTACATTAACTCTTTCTGTCTGCCCGTCAGTCTGTGGGTGGTAAGCCGTGCTACGAATCAAACTAGTGCCCAAACCTTGATGCAGATGTTCCCAAAAGTGAGAGGTAAACTGCGAACCGTGATCAGACATGATCGTTTTTGGTATCCCGTGCAATCGGACAATCTCAGCAATGTACTTTTCTGCATATTGAGGTGGTCGGAAACTTGTTTTGACTGGCAGAAAGTGAGCTGACTTGGTAAGGCGATCGACTATTACCCAAATCGAATCATGGCCCTTCTATGTGGTGGGGAGACCAGTGATAAAGTCCATACTTATATTATCCCACTTCCAATCGGGTATCGACAAAGGTTGCAGAAGTCCTGCAGGTCTCATGTGAAGAGCTTTAACTCGACAACACATGTCGCAACGAGCAACGTATGCTGCAATCTCCTTTTTCATCTTAGTCCACCAATAACGGGGTCATAAATCTTGGTACATCTTACTACTTCCGGGATGAATAGATAGCTTAGAATGATGGGCCTCATCCATCAACTTGTTCTTAAGCTCCCTATCCTTAGGTACTACCAGGCGATCCTTAAACCATAATACTCCTTGGTCATCCAATCGAAAGTGTTTGGTGGGTTCCCTCTTCATCTTTTCTTTGATATGAAAGATTCCCTTATCTATTTTCTGACCAGCAATGATCTGGCCTTTCAGAGTACAACTAACCTGAATATTATGCAACACAGCAGGATGTAACAAATTGAACCCTTCTTCAAACAACGGTTGCACATCAATAGCATGGGATTTTCTGCTCAGTGCATCTGCTACTACATTAGCCTTTCCAAGATGATAGTGCACGTTCAAATTATAGTCCTTTATCAGCTCTAACCATCTCCTTTGTCACATGTTCAACTCGGATTGGGTAAAGATGTATTTGAGACTCTTATGATCTATGAAGATATTACACACATTTCCCAACAGGTAGTGCCTCCAAATCTTTAGAGCATGCACCACTGCTGCAAGCTCTAAATCATGTGTAGGATAGTTAACTTCATGCTTCCTCAATTGTCGTGAGGCGTAAGCAATGACTCTTCCATTTTGCATTAGCACACATCCTAACCCATTCTTGGATGCGTCACAAAAAACATCAAACGGCTTTTCTATATCCGGTTGGGCTAGAACAGGAGCAGTGGTCAACAACTTTCGCAAGGTGCAGAAAGCTGCTTTGCACTCCTCTGTCCATACAAACTTATGATCCTTCTGTAACAGGCTTGTCATTGGTTTGGCAATCTTCGAGAAATCCGGTATGAAACGACGATAGTAACCGGCTAAACCAAGGAAACTGCGAACTTCATGAACTGAAGTTGGTGACTTCCAGTCCATAACCTCTTGCACCTTACTAGGGTCTACAGAAATGCCATTTTCAGACAACACGTGGCCGAGAAAAGGAACTATCCTAAGCCAGAACTCACACTTGCTGAACTTAGCATACAATCGATGTTCTCTGAGTCTAGTCAAGACTATTCTGAGGTGTTCTACGTGATCTTCTTCATTCTCTGAGTATATCAGAATGTCATCAATGAACACAATCACAAACTTGTCCAATTCGGGCATGAAAACCGAATTCATCAGGTTCATAAAGTATGCAGGAGCATTTGTCAATCCGAAAGACATGACAAGATACTCGTACAAACCATATCTGGTAGAGAACGCAGTCTTAGGCACATCTTGCGGCCTAATCTTTATCTGATGGTACCCTGATCTCAAATCTATCTTAGAGAACACTTTGGGTTTAGACAATTGGTCAAACAAGATATCAATCCGAGGAAGAGGATACTTGTTTTTAATTGTCACTGCATTCAGTGGTCGATAATCCAAGCACATGCGTAAGGAGTTATCCTTCTTCTTTTTCACAAACAGAGCGGGGCATCCCCATTCAGACGAGCTGGGATGAATCAAACCTTTCTTTAGCAAGTCCTGAAGTTGCTTCTTCAATTCTGCTAACTCATTGGGAGGCATCCGGTAAGGCCTTCTCGAGATTGGTGCTGTTCCCGGAATTAGCTCAATGGCAAACTCAACATCTCGGTCTAGTGGAAGTCCAGGTAACTCATCTGGAAACACATCTGGAAACTCACAGACCACTGGAATCTGGGCTAGCAGAGTAGTTTGGACCACACAAGATGTGCTAGCTAGGTCTACCCTCCGAGGTAGGACCACCCGAAAGGTGCCTTCCCCACTGGGTTCCTTAAGAGAGATACTCCTTCCTCCAACATCAATTACAACTCTCATCTGATTCATCCAGTTCATACCCATGATCACATCCAAAACTAACCCTGGCATGACTATCAGATTAAGCTTATATTGCCGGTTTGATATGTTTAGGATTATTCCCTGAACTATCTGATTAGTCAACAGATCAGCCCCAGCTGAACTGATTTTATATGCACATTCCAATTCAACTATCTTTTGCTCATGCCTTTTAACAAATGCTTGACTTACAAAGGAATAAGATGATCTGGAATCAAACAAGACTACTGCAGGATGATTGTTGATAGAAAACATACCAGCTGTCACCGGTTCTCCTTTAGGGATGTCATCCACAGTGGTGTGGTGCACTCGAGCTTGATACTGCGTTTGCTGTTTCTTAGGGTAGGGACAAAACTTTGCAAAGTGCCCGGGTTGGTTGCAGTTAAAGCACGGTCCCTTCACTTGAGCCACAGTTCCAGATGAACTGCCCTGTCCTGTCTTCGCTTGAGGCAATGCCATCTTGAACGGCTTCTGGTTCCTCTGGGGTGGCTGAGCATTCTAATTCTTCCTTTGCGGCGGCCTAAACCTTGCACCTAGGGCAGGCGATCGATAAGCTGGGTTGTTGGCCACTGGGGCTCTGGACTAGGACGAACCTGACTCGAAAGCCCTCTTACGGATCTTGGAAGCAGCATAAACATTGTTGTTCTTCTCTTGCTTCAGACAGTCACTAACGAAGTCGTTGAAACTAGTCCTCATGTTTGTACCCACATGTTTCATCATCTTGGGACTCAGACCTCTCTTGAAACTAGCGATCTTCTTGGCATCAGTATCCACCATGTCCGTAGCATAACGGCTCAGGTTATTGAAGGCATGCAGATATTGAGTTACAGTCTTCGTGCCTTGATTTAACGCCAGGAATTCCCCAAGCTTCATCTCGGTCAGACCAGGTGGAATGTATGTTCCACGGAAGGCTTCAGTGAACTCCCTCCAAGAGATATGGGCGTGGGGAGGAAAAGTGGTGCGGTGATGCTTCCACCACATTCCTGCCGGACCTTGAAGCTGATGAGCTGCATACTTAGTCTTCAACACTTCAGTCATCCTCAAGACACAGAACTTGTCTTCCATCGTATTAATCCACTCTTCTGCATCTAAGGGTTCTGCGGCTTCCTTGAAGATCGGTGGACGGGTATCCATGAAGTCCTTGAAACTGCTGTACTGATTTGCTTCGTGCCCACCCGGGTTTATCCCCCGACGGGTGTTATCTACGATACTGCGCAACACAGCTTCCATATTCTGCTGCATGCTCTCCATGTTGCGTTGGCTTCCTAGGAATTGTGCGAAAAACTGTTCTGCAGTGTAGGGTGGAGGAGGCAGTGGTGGATCACGGTCATCATTAGCAGCTGCACTGCCACCAGCCTCAGCGGCACCATACACGGTACGATGAGTGTTTGGCATCTGCATGTTTCAGCAACAATAATTATTAGGTGATGTTGTAGAAATTGCGATCGAATGAAAAATTATGCCGAACTGAATTCACTGGAGAGAATAAATTCATACAATAAAACAGGGGCACAATAAGTCATTCCAATTAACACAACATCACTAATTATATTACTTAAAGCGCACACATCGCGTCCATTACAACCAAATTGCCAGCATACATACACTGGACTTTTGACGTTCAGATATTGTCACAAACACATCCAAGCTTTCCAACATTACATCAAGCTTTAGTCTTTCTACTCATTATTACATGCCCAAAGTACCAACAACGCAAAAGATCATGCAGGCGGAACCTAGTAGCTAGCGCAACAACTACTAGCCTACTCATCGTGGTCGCTGTCTAGGTCAGAGACGTTGGCGTTGTCGCCAATTGCAGCGTCGTCATGCTCCTCAGCTGGCGCCACGGGCTCTTCAGGATCTTCGTCTTCATCCAAATCCATCTCTGCTGCGCCAGGAAGGTCATAAGGGTTAAGCTGATTGTTCAGCCGATGGACCTCTTCATGCAAGTTATCATTGTACTCTTCTGCATCAGCCAGCCGCTGCTCGAGCTCAAACTGTCTAGCTCTCAACACATTCTCTGCGGACCATGCTTCATTCCTCTGATGGAGCACATGAGCCAACATGCTCTCAGCATTCCTGTGGGCGGTGGTCAGTCGCCCAAGCTGCTCTCTCAGGGCACGTACATCTCCCTCGAAAACCACAGTCCTCTGAGTAGCCTGATCTCTCTGACGAGTCAACTGAGCCATCTCTACAGTGAGCCTCTCAATCTCAGCGTCATGATCTCTCTGAAGCTGACAGCGGTCATCCCGAGCCTGACCAAGAGCACTAGAAACACGTCTCAGACTACCTTCCACTCCATCGAAGGCCCTCATCACTGCGAACATGGCACTCATAGCGGGGTTGTCACTGTTCTGTGCCTCTGCTGCGCTAATCTCCAGAGATCTTCCTCTCGCCTGCTGCCATGAGTCAGTGGAGGGATTGCCCCTCGGAAAGACTCCAACTATAGCTGCTGTCAACTCCTGAGGAAAGCGATCCATGATGTCCCTCAGGATCCCAAAGGCTGCCCTCTCAGCGGCTTCTTCAGGGGTCCTGCCAGTTGACTCAAAACGCCAACCGGTCCACTCAGAACCATCACCTCGGGGACGAACTACTGCCTCCATAGTCACCAAAAGTCCTTCCCCCAACCGCTCATTCGACCAAAAGTAGCGGGGCTCCATCCCATCAGGATAGCCTACATAGCTGAGCACTCTCCACAAGAGTGTAGGCATCCCAAACTCTCCCAGAAAAGTGTGGCGCTGGCGAGTGCGTGGAGCAAGCTGATGATGGGGAGCTCTGCCGGTGGACTTGCGGGCTGTCTGCTTGGTACGTGCCATCTGTAGCAAAATTTATTACCGTGGTGAGAACAGATTTTTAAGTTGGCATTTTTATCGAAATGAGATAAGCAACTTATAAGGGGAGGAACAATGCCATGAATGAAATGCATAACATGATGCATGCAGATTCCGTACGTCCTCACAAACTTAGAAAATCAATAACTACTAACGGAATAAACGGTGGCATACAATGATCTCTTGCAACGTAACTAATACGTACTACTCGAAAGCGCTATTATGTACCTGTAGAAAATCACTTCAGCCCAAACTCACAGTATGAAAACATGCAAGAAAGCAGTAAAGTAAGTTACTCGCTCTACACGCATCCCCAGATACGAGTATAACGGTAACAACTACCCGAATCATCGTCCTATTGACGGCATCGTCACTGCATGACGGAATTCCCCACAATTTGGATACCCTCATACAAACATGCGCATGGCACGTAAGTACTTCGGAATCCCATAAGTACTCCCCTAGATCGGCAGTGTACCCGACCATGCACTCACAACTCTCACTTACCAAGGCGTAGAGGTAATTGATCCATACATTACCACTCAAGTGAATGGCACTCATACAATAGCACGCCGTATGAGCGACGAAATTTAAAATATGATGCAAACCCCCAAGTTAGTATTTACTTAAGCCACCTAGAGTCCTTATCGGGCATAAAGGATATGACCACTGGCACACTCTTAAGTTCAAAAGCTTATTTGAAACCACAGTTTTGTTTTTAAATACTCATGTGAACAGTAACATGCTAAACCATGCTCCGATGCCAGCTGTAATGGAGCAACGTAATTATACGAGATTAAGTAAGAAAATCTCCCACCGAGGCGGATGATTTAACAAACTTAAACCCGTATAACCCGAGATTCCGTGAAATCACGAGGGATTTCAAACCAACCAACACACAACCAGGTCGTACTGATTTAGCAGCCATAGTTCACACGATACATAGAGTTTACCATAAAAGCGGAATACATCAGAGTTCGAAATAAAAGTTGTTACAACATAGTTCAACATAAAGTAGCGGAAGCGAGTAGTTTTACACACACACACTTAGTTCAAATACAGTGCCAGTAGATAGTCATGGTCCACAAAAGCATTAGATAAGACAAACAGAACGACCTTTGCCCAAGGTCCTAGTTGTCACCCATCGCCGGATATATACAGTTGGAGCAGTACCCATAGTACATCTGACCATCTGCAACAACAATGGGAACAACGCCCTGAGTACGAGAATGTACTCAGCTAGACTTACCCGTCATAAACCAGAAATAACATGACACCAAGGAGCATGCAAGGCTTTATATAGTGGACTGGCTTGACTCATTTGCGAAAAGCATAAGTTATTAGGAATAACTAAAATAAGTACTTTTTGCATCATTTTTAGGATAACCTATTGAAGCTAGGTAAGCACCTATTGCTAAAACAATCACTTGATTAACCATTAACATCAAGGTTACCATCTCAGGTTTAGCATTTCCAACATTATCCACATAACCATCCATGTTCCATCATTAATACTACGATGCCGTAGCTCGAGTCAAGTGCTCACTAATCGGGAGCGACGGCGATTCAAATCGAATTCCTATCCAGCTAGAGATTTATTCCTCACACAAACCATGCTTCCCCCGTCAGGGTCGCGTAGATCACCAATGACATTTTCCAAGAAGCCGCGGGATAACAATCATGGATCGCACTACCCAGGGACCGCCCGACTGCCAGGACGCACCTTGGGCTCACTCTTCACATCCCCGTTACTCCCTTCAACACCAGTCTGCCAACCCGAGTTTATCCCGGCTCGAAAAGTGTCACTAGCTTCGCGGTCGAAAGGTACTTTATTCGGCCAGCTAAATGTGAGGCATGCGTTCAACATGACAAGAGGGACGAGCAACGATCGGTCCTTAATCGACACAGACGGAATCACTATAGTCCAAAACCCTATAAGACTCCACCTGGTCTCCGTTTATCCATCAACACTTGGTTACTTTTCATCATTACCGATACAGCTAACCATAACCCGGTATTCACCTATAGCTCGCAGGTGACAGGAAATCACCCGACTTCTACCGGTCTAAGCATGGCTAAGCAATTTACTCGATCCTGACCTAACAAGGTAACGATAATCCGGTGGACAAGGATACGAATGCAACAATGGTTTCACTCAACTCCTATAACCTAATGCAACAAGATATAACTATAATTCAGGTAATAAAGAATAGCTTTTATAAATAGGAGACTTAAAATGCTCCGGGGCTTGCCTCTTTCGAACGAGCTAGGATGGTGGTCGACGCACTCTGGCAGTTCCTCGCCTGGCTCTTCCTCCTCGGGCACCTCCTGTGCCTGGGGCTCCTGCTGGTCTGTCCAAGCCTGCTCCTCCGGTACTGCTACCTGCGACTCCTGCGATCCTGTATGATGCAAGTGCATAAGCAAACATGCGAATGATGCATCGGCTTACGGTGGAATGCTTTGATGACATGATATGCAGATGAGCACATGGAATGAGCAGATTGGATATAACTACATCTTCTACAAGATAGTCCACGTCATCCAAGAACATGTACCCTAAAAACATAAACCTCGTTCTTATACTAATTAGCACACAACTTAAACATGCAAGTGACCCTAAATGACCAAATCTTACCAACCTAACTCATCCACAACATCAGCAAGGCATAGTGATGCTTTAAAGATACACCAAACATATTTTATTATTCTTAATTTCTCATAAAGAATAATCATTTATTCCCTATTTAACTAGGGTTACACAGCAACACCCATCTCTGGTGTAGATAAAAATCTACAAAAATTACAGTAGAGTACTATTACCCTAACTAACCTACCACTAAATTTTCATGAGAATTGCATATGTAAAACTACCTGTACAAAATAAACAAATTATAGCCTAAATGTGAGTATGAAATTATTTTATACTAGGAAAAGTATCAAACAACAGATTTCACATTTTTCCTAGGTTACTAACAGTAAACTAACATACTACCAAATTTATCATATGTATGTTGTATACAAATTTTGCCCTCTACTAAAAATAACAAATATTACCAATTAAAAGCATTTGAACTACACTTCAAAAATTTCCCACAGAACATGCTTCACTAGCATTTTTCCTAGAAAGTACATCACTAATAAGGACTAATGCAACAAGAATCACATTTCCCTTCATTATTTTATTTACTACACTTTTTCTAAGATAATAGCATTTATAACAATTAAATAAAATTGCACAGTAAAGTGTTACAAAAATAACATGAGATATTTTTAAACTGTAGATCTACTCAAGAAGAACATTTCAAAATTTGTTTCATGATTTTTGGAGCTATAAATCTTGAGATACAATTTTTGGAAGCCTTTTCAAATTTTCTGAAAAATCAATTTCTTTAAAACCGAAAATCAAAACCGGCCTCAAACGCTACGTGCACCCCGCTGTGACACCCCAAACCGAAACGCTGAGACAGACAGGCGGGACCCCGTGGTCAGACGGGCCCACCCGTCAGCTGTAGCCGGCCGGAGGCGGTGCTGGCCGCCGGGATCTTGCCGCCGGCGAGTCCTCCGACGACGGGGAGGGCACCACCGTGTTCCTCACAGCGACACGAATCCCGTGGTGCCTAGTGGGTGGCCAGACGAGCTCGGCATCGAGCTCGCCGGCGTGCATGGCGGCTCGGTGGCACGGGACGCCGTCGGCCGGCCAACTCCGACCGAGAGGAGCCGCGCGGTGAGGTCAGCGAGGTTCGTGGTGTAATTGCGGTGCTGGTGCGCTAGAGAAGTGGGCGAGAAGAGGCGTGGAAGTGTGCGGCCCACGGAGCGGTTCGCTCCGGTGAGCTCGGCCGGAACTCCGGTGAGCCATTACCACGGATAGGGGCTGAATCCTTGCAGGCCGTGGCGAGCACCGGATGCACAACGAAAAGGCGCAGCGAGGGCGAAGACGGAGGCGGAGGCGGTGAGCTAGAGCGGCGGCTAAGGCGGTGGCGGAGCTCGTGACCCGGCAATGGTGCGGCGGGGCGCGGCTGCTGCTGCTGGCGGAGCGAGAGGAGGAATGGAGGGCGTAGCCGAGGCGTACGAGCGCGCGGAGGGGGGGTAAGCGGGCGCGGATGCTGCGGGGGCCATAGGGGCGCGTGTCGCGCGGCTTCGACGGCGTACGGCCACGCGGCGGCCGAGCGCTGCCGCGGCGCCACGACGCCACGCGTGGGCGCGCGCGCGGGCGGGAGGGAGACGACGCGGGCGCGGGCCGGGCCGCCAGTGAAGCTGGGCCGAAAGGGAAGCCGAAGCCCAGTAAGGCGAAAATCTGATTTTTCTTTTATAATAAATATTTTCAGATTATTTCTTTATTTAAAAATTGCATTTGGAGATGAAAAAGGGGTTTTTCAGAAGTTTGGCCCAAAATAAAAGTTGTTCAAAATTTTATTCTCTACAACTTTCACATAGAGCATTTTTCAAAATTCTCAATAGATTTTGAATTTGGGATTTAAAGCTAATTTAAAAATAAAAAACTCATTTATTTAGAATATTTTTAAAGCAAAATTTTGAGAAAAACTTGAATTCAAAATTTGCTCCAATAATCAAGTTGATTTATTCTAGATTATTTAAAATTGTACACCATCTTTTTGGCACTTACATCAAACTTAGGGTTCCAATTATTTGTTTTTCAAGTTTAAATTTGAAAGAGCTACAAATCAAACAATGCTAATCATGAAATGATGTTGAAGGCTTATGCTTTGAAATGATAATGCATGCTTAACACCCAGGGGTGTTACAGCCGCCATCCATGAGCACCTTGGTGAGGCGTGTGTTGGAAATGATGGGATCGACAACAAGTGGGTAGACCCTAGGATTGGGGACATAGTCTGGGTGGTAATCACGGTCGAAAGTGATGGCCATCTTAGACCAATCAAGGAAGAGGGGGTTGCGAGTTGCACAGAGAAGACCTCTCGACGTTTCCGCTTGCGCTGCCGCGCTGAGAGACGTGTCAAGGGACCTTCGTATATCATGAAGCAATCATGGATCTCGGGGAACCCCTCGTCCTTGTCATCTCCCTTTGGATCTTCCTTCTTGTCGTCCTTCTTGACGCCTTTGCTTTCAAATTATCTTCGGAGCATGTGGCAGTCCTCGAGGTTGTGGTTCATGGGCCCTTTGTGGTAGGGACACGACTCTTTGAACATTTTGTCGAAAATGCCCCAGCCGGGGGGCCCTCAAGGTTTCTTACGATCAGTAGCAGCAACAAGGTCATCGGCCGGGGCCTCTTGCTTGCCCTGCTAGTTCTTCTTCTTCTTCCTATTGTTCCTCTTCGAGCCCCGGCTGGAGCCCGCGGGATCCTCTTCCTTTTGCTTCCCCTTGTCCTGGTTGCTACCAAAGATGGCACCAATTGCCTCCTCGCTGGCGGCGAAGTTGGTGATAATATCCATCAAACCGTTGGCAGTGATGGGAGTGCTGTGGCCCAACTCTCGGACCAACTCTTTGCAGGTGGTACCAGAGAGGATGGCCATGATGACGTCGGAGTCAGTGATGATGGGGAGCTCGGTGCGTTGTTTGGAGAAATGTTGGATGTAATCTCGGAGGGATTCACCCGGCTTCTGTTTGCAGCTTCGGAGATCCCACGAGTTGCCGGGGCGCATGTAGGTTCCTTTGAAGTTCCCCTCGAACACTCTCACAAGGTCGTTCCAGTCATGGATTTGTCGTGGTGGGAGGTCCTCGAGCTAGGCTCGAGCGGTGTCCGATAGGAACAGGGGGAGTTGCCGAATGATGGCCCGGTCGTCGGTGGCCCCACCCAACTGACATGCCAAGCGGAAGTCAGCGAGCCAAAGTTCGTGTTTGGTCTCGCCGTTATACTTGGTAAGAGTCGTGGGGGGCAGAACCGAGCCAGGAGTATCATTTCGCGAATGGCCTTACTAAAGACCCGAGGTCCCGGTGGTTGGGTGAAGGGCTTTGATCCTCCGAGCTGTCGTAGCGCCCGCCTCTGTGCTCGTGGTAGCCTCGAGCTGCACCGTCACCATGTTTGTGCCTTCGGCACTCGATGATGTTGTCACGGGCATCTCGAGGTTCACAGTTATCGATGATGCGCTCACGGACAGAGGCTGCCTTGTTCCGTTGGGCGTGCTCGCGATGAACCGAGGCCTCTCTCTCTCCTGTATGGAGGGCTCCGTAGGCTGCTCCGAGGCAAGCCCGTGTCGCCTCGAGGTGGAACTCTCGGCCTGCTACATGGCAGCGGTCTCGAGGAGTCCTCGGATTTCATCACAGGCTCGACAAGCCTCGAGGTTCGATGGCTCGGGCATGTTACGAAGGATCATGGCGGCTGCGACCACGTTCTGGCTAGCTCGACCGAAAACCGGGGGCTCGACTGCCCAATCCTCGACGATGCGACGATTGACGTCGCAAGCTCTCTCTCGAGCTCCTTCGCCATGTGCGCGTGCCATGCGCTCTTGCTCGAGGGTTTGCTGGAGTAGGCGCAGATTTTCTCGTTCCTCATCGAGGATGTCCTGCAACTCACGGATTTGCTCGAGCTGCATTCCTTGATCCGCAAGGAATTGAGCCTCATCCCATTCAGCAGGGAGCTTGACCTAAGGTGGCGTGTTCCTTCCTCCAACGGCTGCCTCATCCTCCGAATCCAACGTGATAACTACATCGATATTGAAGCACTCGCGAGTCGGGTCATAGGTGTCATCGGCAGAGTCAGAGTCTGGAGCGCCGAAATAGTAGTACAACAGGTGCATGTGAGGCTGTTGGGCATTCTTAACGTCACTACCAAAAGTAGACTTAGTTTTCTAATTCTGATAACGGCGCCAAAAATGCCAAACCTATCCCTCATGCCACTTAAGCCAAGTTGTCATCCCCAGCATGACATGAGAGACGCGGTATTGAAATATGCATTTGCTCATCAAGATAAATAATAAAAGGGATCTGCAAGCGCACAGATTAATACCGATGTAGCATTTTAACCGGGAAGTATTCCAGGTATCGTTATTTATATTTTTACCACTGGGAAGGGATTTCTAAGTATCATGATTGATAATGGAATGAGAATATGGAACTGAGTACACATCATTGCATGTATAACCAAGAGTATTTATCAATCTCTTTATATAGGGATAAATGTCACATAAAGTAAAGGTAAAGTGATAATGGTGACAAAGATAATTAATCTGATCAGCTAGCCACATAATGATAAGCACCTCAACAGATATTCTAGCAAGTCATTAGCATGGAATTAGGATGAACTACAAAGATATTCCCTAAGTTATTATTAACTATAAAGTCTAGCATATCATAGTTAGTGCAATTATACTTAGCAATCATGGTGAGAAAAGACTATATCCATGCATAGTGAATATTAGCAAGGAAGATGAAGAACATAGCAATCACTCTCCTGTAATAGTGTTGCTCTGCCTGCCCTATACACGAAAGGGGGACTATATAAGAATCAACGAAGCTGTCACTATCGCGAACTACCCCACAATCCGGCATATAGGGTGCAATCGCAGATAAATACGGTATAGACACCACGTCTACACAATAATTATCATTCACCCACTGTACACATGGATAAACGCTATACGATCCTAGGCATGTATATAATTCCAATCTAACTAAGCCAAGCATATAACTATGATAAACTAAGAACAATATAATTGCAAATATAATCAAGTAGAGCAAAGTCATAACCAATATATTGAAATAGAACAAAGTCATATTCATAATATTGAAGAACAATGATGAACAATTGAAGAACAAGAGAGGAATTACCAAGAATCCTCTTGACAGATCCGGGAACCAATCGAAGATTGACTCCTTCTAGTTCTAATCCTATGTAGCTATGCTAACTAGAGATCTAGTTGATGTGGTGGCTCTAGGGCTTGATCAGAGGCTCTCCTCCTGAATTAGGGTTTGAAGTATGAGATGAGGGCCTCTCCTCCAGGGGCAGGGGCCTTGCTTATATAGCCCTTTTGGATGAATCTGGGCCGTCGGATCAAACCGACATTGAACGGACGGTTTTCCTTGATCCTCTAGGTCGGTGGAGCATAATCCTCGAGGCGGAGCCTGATTGGCTCCGGGGCCAGGGCGGGCGCCCTAAGGACTAGGGCGGGCGCCCTGTGTCCGGCTCCGTTACGCCTCTCGTTCGTTCTCGTGGCTTCTGGACTCTTCTAGATGTAAGATAATTACGTGTTCGGTTAATATCCCGTCATTAATCCGACATGTGGGCCTTTCTTCCGTATTTCCTGATAACCCCCTGCAGAAATAGATAAACAGCAAAACTCGTGGAATTCTGTCAGATAAAACCCTAAGTCTAGGTGTTGGTTTCATTTGGATCCTTTTCTCTATTTATTTGATAGTTATAATTGATACTTAAGGACCGTCAACAAACTCCCCCAAGCTTACCTCTTGCTCGTCCCTGAGCAAGGAAAGACTCAGTAGTTGCTGAAATGCCTTTGAATTTTGATGGTACACATGCTTTCAAATAGAGTCTCATCTCTGAGTTAAAGTAAACTGTCAAGACTTAAAACTTACTCATTATACCTTTCACCATGGGGCTTGCAACCGTCACCTTTGTCTTGAGCGGTTAAAAGATAGAACAGTCTAGTCAAGCGCCATGTCTCTTATTCTTGATTAGCTATAGCTCTTGGAGTTTTTTGCAGATTTTCAAATAAAACTCAGAGATTCCTTGTATGACTCTCTCAGGTCTCTCTTTTGTGGTATTTCTGGATCCTCACCAAGGCAGTAATGATGTCTGCCTTCTCTCAAAGCAAAGTATGTAGTATTTGTGGTATAAGGCAGAGTGACATTGCCTTCTCTCTCATCCTATTCTAATAAGGCTTTTGATATCTGGAGCTCATCGGTGGGAGATAAAGTATACATACTTACAAGACATTTATTGCATAGTCAAACCATGGATCCAGAGAAACAAGCCAATAAGTCAAATCAAGATGTGCATGTGTGGCGAATAAATGGTGTATGGTGGTAGTGATGATAACAATGATGAAAGTCTAATTCTACTTTTGCTCTTTTTGAGGGGATACGTACCTTTCTTGCTTTTAAAGCTCTTGAGGAGAATGAGGTGCTCTATATTTTCTTTTTTTCCTCTCAGGTGGGTATCTTGTACCCCTAATTCTACTGTCGGACACTTGTCCATTTTTACCTCTCTTCTCACATTTTTTTTTCATCGAGGTTCCGAGCACTTGCTCCTTTTTATTTCCTCGTATCTTTTTCTTTTCGAGGTTCCGGGCACTTGCCCCTTTTTATTTCCTCGTATAGAGCACTCATCTCCTTAGAACAATATAGCAAGTGGTAGTAACCAAAATAGCTTGAGCATTTATTTCACAGGGGATAACAAGAATGGGAAAATATTTTTGGCTATTCTCTCCCGGATTAGGAGTAGAATAATTTTATGTGGATCTGGAGATGAGAATGAGTAGATATATGTGGATGCGTACTTCCGGAGTAGAAGCAGCATGTATGAGTGATCGTGCAAGTGAATCTTGGTTTTAACTGCATGACAAGCTCCTAAGGGTCTACACAGCTTGACTATACTCAATGCTCATAAGCAGTAAAAAGTAAATGTATGGCTTAAAGTCTAGCAAGCATGTATGTATGGTTGTGGTAGGAACTTAAACTCTCATCATACAGGAACTCATCATGTAGCATTTTAAGATTTTCAAAGATAAAATTCTCCAGAATTCTAGCATCTCTAGGAATAGATAAACAGCAGCTCAACCTTCCCATATCATATCCGTTAACAACTTAGACTTTAGATCAAGTTCTCTTCCCACAAGTTCAGGTTTAGAGCAAGCTTTAAATGATAACAGTTGTGTCTAAACTTAGAGAGAAAACTTCAAATTTGAAAATTAGGCAAAGCAACTATTCATCATATCCATGCTAGAGTTTTATTATTTAGATTCAGTTTAGCATAGCCACTTTATTTATTTATTAAAACACACTAAGCAAAAGATATAGGTATATATATATATATATAAGCACAAAATCTTTATTTGGTTTTTTCATAGTTATGTATATTTTTATTTTTATAAGGTAGAAGTATATATAAATATAAAGATAGAAATACTTAGCAAGATAATGGAGGTGCTCTCCCCCAAGCTGGATCTTGACCTAATCTCTTCTGATGTAGCTAGCAGATGGCGGAGGTGTATTTGAAAGTCGGCAGCACCCTGACAGCGATTAGAATGTCCTCTGTCTGCTAGTCTCCTTGAATTCTGTGAAGCTCAAATAGACAACAAAGCTTTGTGGAACTGATTAAGTGTTAGCATAAATATCTAGCCTTTATCATGCTGAGCCTCCTTGATTTTTTTATGTTGTTTTTTTTTCTTTTATAAAGCAGAAGAAAATATTTATGTATTTATTATATATATATATATTTTATGCCACCACAGTGAATGTACTTATGGGTTTTATGCCACTCGCATACTCACATGGGGCTTTAGGGTTTTTAACATTTTTATTTTCTTTTTAAGATAGTATGAATATGATTAACTAAGCAAACTATTTAAGATAAAGTAAATAATTAAAAGGAAAGGATAACTACCAAGTTACCTCTTGGCAAGGCGTTCGGTGTTTTTAAGTCCTCCGAACGGGACTCTTATTCGTTCAGTCGTCCTGGGACTTGGTGGATGGCGTAGTCGGTGGTTCCGGCGGCGCCTCCTCTTTATGTACAACTGTCTTTTCTTTCCATACCTGTCTCGGTGCTTTGGTCTCCTCTGGACAGTGTTGGTTGAGTGGTATGTCTTCAGATCTTACCACTTCTCCTTCATAATCTGCCCATCCGTCGTTGATGACCTATTGCTTCTGATTGTGGTTACGCCGCCTTCTTCTTGTCCTGACCTGCTTGGATTCTTCAAATACATAGTTAGGGTCAGTAAAGTAAAGACGTACCTTCTCAGAGGGGAAGTGCATGTGGACTTCTCCAGTTCCAATGTAAATGATTGCTTTGACAGTACTAAGGAATGGTCTTCCAAGGATGATGGGTGGATCGTATTCATCTTCTCCCATGTCAATAACCTGAAAGTCTGTATGGACAAAGTGATCGTCTATCTTGACAGGGACGTCAGTTACTGTACCTTCGACCTGTCGGAATGTCTGATCTGCCATCTGGAGCTGAATATATGTTGGGTTTAAGGGCATGGTTCCGAACAGAAGTTCATAGGTGACCTTGGCCATTATGTTGACGCCCGACCCAGTGTCGCAAAGTGTCTTGTAGAAGTGGGACCCATTAATGGAGCAATAAATGCTTGGCATACCTGGGTCGTCCTTCTTAGGCAAGAACGGTGACTTGAGTTGGCGATCTTGACCTTTGTGCACGGCAGTGACCATCTTAGTTGTCTCGGTCCATACTTGCTTCTTGCTCTTGTTCCTCCTGTTGGTCCTCTTCCTTGGTTCATATTGGGGTTGCTCTGGGATTTGTGCGGTCTTGTTCTTGAAGGAAAACGTTTCCTTCCTCCCCTTGATGTAGAAACTGATCTTGGCAGCACTAGCATAGATGACAGCTCCCGCGGTGTTCAGGAATGGTCTCCCTAGGATGACGGGAGCCCTCTCATTAGAACCGGTCTCTATCACTACGAAGTCTGCTGGAGCGTACGAGGAACCCACTCGGACACAGATGTTCTTCAATATTCCTCTCGGGAAACTCAGTGTCCTATCTGCAAGCTGCAAACACATGGTTGTTTCTAATAATGGTTGTGAAAAGAGTTTTTCATAGAGTAACCTGGGCATGATGTTGACGCTGGAGCCAAAGTCACAGAGTGCTTCTGGGAAGTCTCGCATGCCGATGGAGATCGGGATGACGGGGCGTCCTGGATCGCCTCTCTTGACCGGCAGACGGTCAGTACTTACTTCCACGATAGGGTTACTCCAGTAATCTCCTGCATCAAACATGTCTACAAGATTTGCAGATTCTAGTCCTT
The DNA here is from genome assembly GCA_038087645.1 of Saccharum hybrid cultivar R570. Taxonomy (NCBI): domain Eukaryota; kingdom Viridiplantae; phylum Streptophyta; class Magnoliopsida; order Poales; family Poaceae; genus Saccharum; species Saccharum hybrid cultivar. Next base: position 13,101,827 of record JAQSUU010000113.1, on the reverse strand, counting down.
CCGGTTGTGATGGTATACCGGGGTTAGTAGCAGGAACAGCATCAGCTATTTGATTCAACTGAGATTCAATCATTTTATTAAAGCTAATCTGGTTCTTGATGGCAGTAGAGAAATTATCCATTCTATTATTTATATTTTCTAGTATTTTATCATTAGATGCCAATTTCTTAGACAGGTTATCCATTAGCTTTCCTTGGTTGGACACTAACTCTCTCAAAGGTGGATAATTATTATTATTATTGAAAGAATTGTTACCTTGGTAATTACCTGAGTAGTTAGGCCTCTGTTGATTCTAACCTTGATTCTGCTGAGGACGGTTGTAGTAGTTGTTATTATTGTTGATGTAGTTCACGTCCTCCAGCAACTCAGGACAGTGATTGCCCGAGTGTCCAGTACCTCCACACTCCTCACAAGTCATGTGGGAGTCGTAGACGTGCATGACTTCTTTCTTTTCTCCAGCTCGATCATCGAGCTTCTTCATGAGTAGGTCTAGCTTGGCAGACAGCATGTCTACCTCCTTGAGCTGGTGCATACCTCCACCTCTCTTGCGTGTCTGAGTTCTTTCTTCATTCCAACCTTGGTTGGATGCCATCTTCTCCACAAGAGCTGTGGCTTGAGGTATGGTGAGTGATAGGAATGCTCCTCCAGCTGCAGCATCCATGGTTTCACGGGCACTGTTAATGAGCCCATGATAAAATGTCTGCATCAGTAGCCAGCTTTCCATTCCATGATGGGGACATTCTAGGATGTAGTCTTGGAAGCGCTCCCATGCTTCTGGAACGGATTCATCATGTTGTTGCTGAAAACTTGTAATCTTCCCACGGAGAGCATTGGTCTTGCCCATGGGAAAGAATTTGGCCAGAAAGTTCGTGGAGCAGAGTGCCCACGTAGTGTTCTTCTCCTTTGTAGCGTAGAACCACTGCTTCGCTCTCCCCAACAGTGAGAATGGGAAAAGGCGAAGTAGTATGGCGTCTCTGGGGACTTCAGCCATGGTGAAAGTGCTGCAGATCTCCAGGAAGTGTTGAAGATGAGCACTAGCGTCTTCATGTGGCTTCCCACAGAACTGGTTAGCTTGCACCATGTTGATGAGCCCAGGCTTGAGCTCGAAGTTGCGGTCGATCTCCCCAGCAGGTCCAGTGCGGATGTTGTCCGTAGTGGGAGCTGAGAACTCGTGGATCGACTTGTTCGCCATGGCTTCGAATTCAGTCGACAAATTCCGGATGAAACTTCGGCGGTCTTCGGATTTGGATGAAGCTTTGTGCTGAAGTGTTGACGATGTCTTCTTGAGCTTGGCTCTTGTTCTTCTGAATAAGGCTTCGGGATCGTCAACAAAGTTGTCTGGAAGATGTCTTCTATTCATGCATCACCCTGCAATAAATAATCAAAATGGAAAATACAGGGGTAAAACTGTATAAGAGAATTGATAAGCTCGATCAGATTAGTGATGCAAATGATGACTCAAAGTTCTATATTCATTCCTACTTAGTAATCAACCTTCCCCGGCAACGGCGCCAAAAATGCTTGTTGGGCATTCTTAACGTCACTACCAAAAGTAGACTTAGTTTTCTAATTCTGATAACGGCGCCAAAAATGCCAAACCTATCCCTCATGCCACTTAAGCCAAGTTGTCATCCCCAGCATGACATGAGAGACGCGGTATTGAAATATGCATTTGCTCATCAAGATAAATAATAAAAGGGATTTGCAAGCGCACAGATTAATACCGATGTAGCATTTTAACCGGGAAGTATTTCAGGTATCGTTATTTATATTTTTACCACTGGGAAGGGATTTCTAAGTATCATGGTTGATAATGGAATGAGAATATGGAACTGAGTACACATCATTGCATGTATAACCGAGAGTATTTATCAATCTCTTTATACAGGGATAAATGTCACATAAAGTAAAGGTAAAGTGATAATGGTGACAAAGATAATTAATCTGATCAGCTAGCCACATAATGATAAGCACCTCAACAGATATTCTAGCAAGTCATTAGCATGGAATTAGGATGAACTACAAAGATATTCCCTAAGTTATTATTAACTATAAAGTCTAGCATATCATAGTTAGTGCAATTATACTTGGCAATCATGGTGAGAAAAGACTATATCCATGCATAGTGAATATTAGCAAGGAAGATGAAGAACATAGCAATCACTCCCCTATAATAGTGTTGCTCTGCCTGCCCTATACACGAGAGGGGGACTATATAAGAATCAACGAAGCTGTCACTATCGCGAACTACCCCACAATCCGGCATATAGGGTGCAATCGCAGATAAATACGGTATAGACACCATGTCTACACAATAATTATCATTCACCCACTGTGCACATGGATAAACGCTATACGATCCTAGGCATGTATATAATTCCAATCTAACTAAGCCAAGCATATAACTATGATAAACTAAGAACAATATAATTGCAAATATAATCAAGTAGAGCAAAGTCATAACCAATATATTAAAATAGAACAAAGACATATTCATAATATTGAGGAACAATGATGAACAATTGAAGAACAAGAGAGGAATTACCAAGAATCCTCTTGACAGATCCGGGAACCAATCGAAGATTGACTCCTTCTAGTTCTAATCCTATGTAGCTATGCTAACTAGAGATCTAGTTGATGTGGTGGCTCTAGGGCTTGATCAGAGGCTCTCCTCCAGAATTAGGGTTTGAAGTATGAGACGAGGGCCTCTCCTCCAGGGGCAGGGGCCTTGCTTATATAGCCCTTTCGGATGAATCTGGGCCGTCGGATCAAACCGACATTGAACGGACGGTTTTCCTTGATCCTCTAGGTCGGTGGAGCATAATCCTCGAGGCGGAGCCTGATTGGCTCCGGGGCCAGGGCGGGCACCCTAAGGACCAGGGCGGGCGCCCTGTGTCCGGCTCCGTTACGCCTCCCGTTCGTTCTCGTGGCTTCTGGACTCTTCTAGATGTAAGATAATTACGTGTTCGGTTAATATCCCGTCATTAATCCGACATGTGGGCCTTTCTTCCGTATTTCCTGATAACCCCCTGTAGAAATAGATAAACAGCAAAACTCGTGGAATTCTGTCAGATAAAACCCTAAGTCTATGTGTTGGTTTCATTTGGATCCTTTTCTCTATTTATTTGATAGTTATAATTGATACTTAAGGACCGTCAACAGAGGCCGTGCGTCTCTACGGTCGTGATGTCAGAAAGCAGTTGCACGGAGCTCCGTATCTGGGGTCTCCGTGTAGTCTAGGTACTCGAAAGGTGGTGTGGATGCAACGATGTCGAGGGTGGAGCGTAGATGGTGTCCGGGGAGTTCCTCGTAAGCACTCATGCTCGTGCTTACAGAAGAAGCATACGCCTGAGCAACCAAGTCTAGTCCAAACGGGAATGCTGATGAAGGCATTGTTCCTGGTGCCAGAGTAGTCGAACTAGCTGGTGGCGGTGCCGCACCGGGCGGTGGAGCGATGGGTCTCCCTGTCGGCATCTTACCCTCAACCAAGCTCATCCTACACAGATCCTCAGCGAGGAAGTCCATGTCGGCGTCTGGCTGAGAGGCGCCGGATCGGAGAATACCATCACCCTCCACAAGGCAATGACGGCAGTTGCGCTGGGCTCACCATTGTCTAGCGGCACGTGCCTGGCGAGAGGGACGATACCGGCACAGCGCTTCCCCAGGTTGGGAGAGCTCGTGATCCCCGTCGGTTGGGTGCCTGGGTGGGAGGAGGACCATGTCATAGCCGTGGCCAAGAGACATGAACTCCAAGCTCCCAAACCAGATCACCGTAGCCAATGAGAGCGGACGTTTCGGGGTCAGCCATCCAGAAAAATGGTGGGAAAACGATGTTTGGCACGCAGCGGCCCCTACCTGGCACACCAACTATCGGTGTTTGGTCCCGCGGGGATCCTAAGTCAATGAGTGAATCAAATGTTGTGTGTCCCTAATCTGGATGGTGATGCAAGGAGAGTACACGGAGGTTTATCCTAGTTTGGGCAAAAGAAGACCCTACATCCAGCGGGGAGGGGGGAGTATTGTATTTCCTTGCACCTAAGTGCTTGCGTAGGGGTTACAAGCTGTGAGAGAGGGAACCGAGCCCAGGTCTCAGAGAAAAGCTGAAAGTACCCCTAGTTTTTGGTACCAGACACTTTCATTGTTATTTGGCAAAATTTGTCCAACCATGGACTAACTAGGCTCAAAAGATTTGTCTTGACATTTATAGATAAATTGTGCAATTATTTATTTTTTTACCTACATTTAATACTCCATTCATGTGTTGAAAGATTCGATGTGACGGGTACTGTGCAAAATTTTTTGGGTGTTTTTGGGAACTAAACAATGCCTAAATGGAAACTTGCCATTGCAATTTTAGCTCTACCCGTGTTGCCAGTTTCTACGTCTGGCCATTGATTGGGCCCACCCGCAGGCTGTACGCGTGTACAGGGAGCACGTATGGACGACATTTGACGTCGGGTGTGACTCATTGCGTGGACGCTGTCTTCGTTTCGTCTCCTTCCCTACCCCCTCCTCCACCAACCCTAACTAAATCGATGATTTGGCGACAACGACACAGCATGATTCGGCGGCAGTGGTGAAACGATCTCGATTTTCCTCGAAGGTAAAATCCACAGATACGATTTATAATGTAGTAGATCACGGGAACAATCCATCACATTATCAATTATCAGCTGATATCATAGTCATACATCATAGAATTACAAGTTACAAGGCTTTACAATACTGGTTAACACACCTATTACATCGATAAATCTAGCGAAAACGCACACACACATCTTCATCAGAGTCGTTGTAGCGCATCGGTAGGTGAAGGCTCCTCCTTCATGGCAGTCATCAGAGTTGGTGTTGAATGTCAGCGGGCGTAGACTCCATCTTCTCAACCACACTTGAGCGTAGGCACGAGACCATCTACTCCTAATCCAAGTCCTCGTGGTCATCGCAGATTTCGTCCAAACCTGTCCAAAATCTATCAGTACGATTTGTACTGGCCATTGTCTCCCACCCTATGCTTTTGCATATGCTTTGTGGTAAGTGGAATGCAAGGGTAGATCAAAAGGCCTATATATGGATGTAGGTTTCCTATGCAAGTTCAACAAGATTTTATAATAATAGTTCATCAAGTTTTAATCCAACTCATCCTCACGTTCTCCCATCCCAAACACACATCTCATCTCACTCTCTCTCTAGGCGACAAGGATGACTCCCGCTCGTACCTTGCCTCAATGGCTCAAGCCAGAAACCAACACGAAACCTGGGGGAAGGTAGAAAGGACTCCTCTCTTTAATCAAGTGAAGCGTAGGTCATGGGAATGTCCATATCTGCGGACGCGGCTATACGTATAGATCGATCAACTCTGTAGAGCGTGTACACCTGGAAATCCACAAGATCACCATCCTCGGCGGTGCCCCGCCTAGGCTGATGCCGACTGCCTCCCAACCAGTACAGTACCACTCTACCACTCAGCCCTGGACCACCCCGGAGTCCTCCGAAACGCTAAGACTGTGAGACGTAGTACCGGGCCCCTAAGGTCACTACGCTGTCTTAGGAGGGTGTGAGCCCCCATGCCCGTACCTCCCTACACTATCACCTTCGAACCTAGTAGTAGTGGCACCGCCCTAGTCAGTCGGGTAATCGTCTTCCACCCATCGGGAGCCAGTGGTGTGCACGAAGGTCCCATGGTTTTGGTTCTCAAGACATACTAGTCCTAAGGGGGACCAGACATGATATCTTCTCAAGGGGATAACCAACACCCCGTGCCTCGACGGCATCTCCACTAGGAATAACCAACACCCCGTCTACTCTCACATGCACCCACCACAGGTACCTCTCACGAGGGATGCCTAGGTCGCACCCCTCTGGCATGACTTGCCACAAAGACTCGTCGTAGGATCCTATCCGATCGACTCAACCCTCACCACACACCCAAGACGCATGCCAAGATCTCCCCAAGTTCATTATCCAGCTTTACTAAGTTATCGGCACCACGTGCCTTATCCACTCACGTTATCCCTTCACCAAGCATCACATCACAGGTATAATGCATAGTTAAAGTAAAGCAGTAAGTAGAATGCGAGCGTCTAGCCTAACAGCAGGTGTGCAGGGGAATAGGTTGCGACAAGATAATGGCTTACAAGCAGTCTACCATGCAACCTATCACAGTTCAATTGCGATAAAGTAAAGCACTAGCATCTACATGTTGCATGTCTAATAGGTTCTACAAGGTTGGGTGGGACGTGGAACACCTGTTAAATGTCATATCTGAGATCTTCGGTGCACTTGTAGTCGTACTCCTCCATGGTCTTCCTCCATCCGCTTGTCCTTTCTCCAACGAGTTCTGATCCGTTCAACGCTAACCTCGACGCAATTACCTTGATACAACGACAAGCAAAAGAGCAATTCAGACCACTAGACCTAGAAATACTGTGAAAAGAGAGGCAACAAGGCATAGAAAGAACAACTATGCCGAAAGAATGCAAAAGGAAAATGACTTGCCTCTCGACGGATGTTCGATCCCTGGGCCAAAGAACAGGAGTGGTGATTTGCTAAGCACAAGCTTATGCCTTAGCCTAGCCAGTACTTCTTGGGTCGATCGTGTCGACCTGTACGACATAAATAGAAATGGTATAGGTCATAGCTCATCCTAAGCAAACACCATGGCTTGTGGCTTTCGATCCAATCGTCATGGAGACTGACGAGAACCAAAAAGACTACAAGCAAGAGAAGTTCCATTCTCTCTCAATCTGTGCGCCATTATATTTGACGATAACCAAGAGAGGGTAGAACGGGGAACGAAGAGAAGAGGGGCGTTCTACTTCTTCCAATACACACGTCGGAAAGGAGCGACACACAAAAGAATACGAGTGCTCAAGTTCTTTGTAGGGTACCACAACCTGGGTGCACTAAATACACTAGACATCTCCTGGGTTCTTAGCGGTGCGGTTGTCACCGCAAGAACCGAAGAAATGTTGCGGTCAAAGATGGTACAAACATACAAGGGTTTAAGCACGACAGAACCAAAGACGGAAAGAGGCACAGGATTCACCTTCCTTTGATCCACTCGCCATAACAACAACGGAAATCAGGGGAGTGGAATCAAAAGAGCAACAAACACCAAACAAGCAAGGGACTCACCCACATCTTTTTGGATCGACGGAAATCAAGAACAAAGGAAGAGAGAAAGAAAAATGGAATATGCACTCCTTCAACCAACTCGTCATGGAACGGACGAAGGTTGCAAGAAAGGAGACACGATCCTATGATCCGAACCCACTCGTAGGGCACCACAACCGTGCAACTAAATGGCACAAGGCTATTCCTTCGGCTCATAGTGATGCGGTTGTCATCGCTAGATCCATTGAAATGCCATGGTCAAAGTGGTACGAGCATATGAGTTGGTGAAGATAAAACAAGCGAACAACAGAGGTAGAGCCCGGTGGCCATGGCGGGGCGACTCACAGCCATGAGCTCAACCTTCACCAGTTGGCATCCATCGACATACAAAGGTTGTCCCCTAATACCTATCCCAATAGAGTTGGTCACGAGGAGCTCGAATCATGCGGGTAAAAACCGTGTCAATAACGATATCGAGTCCGAGTCCACAATGACCACGTCCTAGGGACGGAAACAGGAGCTAACGATCGTAGTTCGGCAGAAGACAACTAAAACACAAGAGAAGGGATATGCTTGGCGTTATGGCCATGGCGAGACGAGCTCGCGGTTGCAACGTTCAAACACTCGCTCTCTCGACTGGCTCGAAGGCATGGTCCACAAGCAATCATTAACTCAAACACTCACAAGGAACCACCACACACACATACAACCGACTCACGAATGACTAGGAGTAGCACATATCCATAGCGAGATAGATAAAGATAAGTAGACCGACGGCAAAGGCACGACACAGGCATTGGTGATGACAAGTGATCAAGTAACAAGTGTAGATACATGATATTGATGATCAAGCGTCAAGCATGAACGATGATATGTATGTAGGCGACAAGTATGTAAAGAAGAAATGAAGAACAAATGTTTGTTGACGTCGTGAATGGCGTCAACTGGGTTCAAAGGTTGACCTTGATGAAGGAGGGCTGCTACTGGTCGGAGGCTGGCCACTGTTGGCCTGGATGCAGCAGCACGTGTCGAGAGGTGGCGGAGCAGTGTGCGCGACCTCGATGGGGTTGCCTCTACGGAGCACGTCATCACGGTTCCCGGGCTTAGCGACGAGGAGACCGGCTCGCGGTACAGCAGTGGAGCGCACCAGCATGGGCAGCCCATGCGGAGTGGCCATGGAGACACTATCATCAGCGTCAGTGGAGGCAACTAGGGTCACCAAGGGGATGCGCGGCGAGGTGCGATGTAGCTTGGAGGAGGCAGAGCGCAGCGCTAGTCATTGCGGTGTTCGCGAGCGACGTTGCTGTGTGGCGAGGCGAGGGCGCATGCTCGTGGTTGCCGAAGCCTCGTCCTTAGCGGTGCGGTGGCGCAGAGGGACGGCGTCGAGGTGATGCAGCTTGGAGCAGGGCATCGTGGTGAGGTCGGAGCGGGCCCATGTCGCGGCGTCGCGTAGCCTCCGCTTCAGATCGACAACGTGGACTCGGCTGGCCGCGGCTGCTTCGGCAAGCACGGCACGACACGGCAGAGTACCGCGCGGTGTTGCAGCTGTCACAGAACCGTCCAAATTATAAGAGCATAAGTATAAAAACAATCACCGAAGTGATTAAATTCTCTCACTTGAGCCCATATAACTCCGGTAGTCCAATGAAATCACGACTGATTTCAAACCAACCAACATACAAGCCAACATCGTAGTGATTCAACATAACAAGTCACATGTTACATCAATTTCACAAGTAATTCAATATACATCGGAGTTCAACATAGTTATTACAACTTAAATTGAAAAGTAGCGGAAGCAAAGTAATTTGAAACTAACATTAATCTTATTTCAAATACATGCCAGTACCAAGGTTGACGTCCAACAAAAGCATTATAGAGAAGATAACTCAGAAGGATCATGCCCATGATCACACTCCGCCACAACAACAGGAGCCAACCAATTCTTACAGTAGCCATGATACTTCACAACCTGCAACAAGTGGGAATAAAACCTCGTCAAAAACCAGAAATAAAGTGACACCAAGGATCATGCAAGGCTGATATAAAGTGGGGCTAGCTTGACAACATTTTGCATAAAAGCTTAATATAGATGATCAATCATTAATGCTTAAGCATCAAGTTAATTATCCTTAACCTGTCATCTATATTAGCACCTGTACTAGAGCACTCACTTGATTAGGAGCAAACAATATTAACCATAGTAGGTATAAATTGAGGCAACCTTTCCATCATCATCCAATTAACCATCCGTTCAATTTAATTGAATCTATGTTGCCACTGCTCAAGTCAAGTGCTCACTAACCGGGAGCGACAGCGATTCGAATCGAGTTCCTATCTAGCTGGAGGGGTATTTCTAACACTCACCACGCAGGCCCCTGCCAGGGTCGCACAAGCCACCTTTCGTACAATTCAGGAGTCACGGGTTCGACTGATGCCGCATCCCCAAGGGCAACACTCTGCCAGGTGATAGGGATTCTAACCCCCCTTGGTCTCATGCCAATATCCCCAAGCACATCCTTACTACCTCCAAGATGCGACCTACCATTCGATTCCCGGCCTGAACTATATTACTCGGCTTTGCGGTCGGAACGACTTATCTGGCCAACTAAGTGTTAGACTGTGTTCAACATGACTCAAGGACGTACAGCGAATCAGTCCTTAAACAACTCAGACAGGGATAGATCGACACCCAAGACCTCCATACCTTGTTGCATCACTATCGTCATCCCGCCCGGTCTCATTTCATTTTATTAACACATGGTTCCATTCCACGATAGCAAATATAGTGAACCATGCCATATATGAATATCCCTATATCTCGCAGGTGACAGGAAATCACCTGACTTCTACCGCTTAAAGCAGGGCTAAGCATCTACTCGATCCTAGTCTATGTAGGATTCAAGGATTCATATATCTGAACAAGGAATGATTTAATGCAGCAAGGATTTCCAACCAACTCCTACCACTTAATGCAACAATACTTATAATATATATAAAATTAATTGCTTTAAAGGTAGGAGGCTTATAATGCTCCGGGGCTTGCCTGGGATTCGACTCAAGTTAGAGTATGTCAGATGAAGCCGCTTGGCGAGCATTCCTCCAATCTAGCACTAGTCTGATCCTTCCATCTCCGAGATAGGTCCACCAACACCATCTTCAGGTTAGCGCCACATCACGTCCTTCATGTGTTTCAGCTAGCGTACCTAAATAAGGTACAACAATGCATTTATATGAATACATAGAAGTGCAATAAACAAAGTAATCATGCAAGCATACCAAAGTTCACATAAACACCTAGAGCTAATTAACTTAATCCTCACTAAGGCATAACATAGAAGACGACAAGCACATCAATCAAGACACAAGTCTTATAAGATCATATGGTACCAACCCAAGTACCAAGTATCAACACTAACATACTTATGTAACTCAAACTATGCTTAACAAAAAAGTTTAGATTTGTAATCAGCACGAACAGTCCAGAAATAACATCATTCCAGGAGCTACAAAATTCCAAATGACATGCAAAAGGATAATCTGAAAATCTTATGAAATTTTCTACTATTCATTAAATATCAACTAAGCCTGATTCCCAAGTTAAATAGTCCGAAAAGATAAAACTACAGAATCTGGTCTGCTCCAAACAGAGAGCAACCAAATTTGGGACCTGACTTTAAACATCTATAACTCAAAAACTACTTGACCAAATGTCACCAAATTTTAACATAGGCTAGATACATGAATTATATACAACTTTTCTATAGACAAGATGCTCAGAAAATATCATTAACATGAAGAACTTTGCTAAGTTTCCAAATCTGTCCAGAAACCATATTTGTAAGAAATAATTATTAACATATGTTGCAAATATATAATTGGACAAAACCAACTTTACCAACATGTCACACATGACTAATGAACACCAGAAAACATAGTGTCCAATACTAAATAAATTCTTTTAATACATTTTCTTAATTTATTTAGATAATTAGGTGGAATTATGAATACATATCAAAAGTGCATAATAAATTCTTCCAAAATTACAGTGGCCTACATATGCTCTCAATAGTCTAGTGTCCAAATTTCAAGCTATTTGGACATGTATATCAACCTCTATGAAAAAGATAAATGGATATTACAATAAATCATGTGAGAGCAAGATACACTAATAAACACTGTTCACCTAAACAGCCGTTTAGTCCATTTAAACACCGTTTAAATGGTAAACAGAAGTCAGCCGTGTTGTTTAGGCCCTAAACAATGAATTAAACGGTTGGACCGTTTAAACCCGTTTAAACCGTTCAATCCCGTCTAAACGGTCAAACAAAATCAGATTAAACATGATTAAATGAGCTAAACAACCATTTAATCCATAATTAAGTGAATTAAAGGACTACTTCTATCACAATCAACATAAAACTAATTAATATTGTAATTATATGAAGTGTTGTGGGATTTAGATTTCTTCCAACAAGATTATTTGGTAGAATATTTGTTTTTTACATGTGTAAATATGTATGGGTTCTAGCAAATTTTAATTTTACCTACATAAAGATGTATATTTTATTGTTATTGTACAAAACCGTTTATGCCGTTTAACTCCGTTTAAACACCGTTTAAATGGTTTAAACGCTAAACGAAGGGTGACCGACTGTTTACCGTTTAGCGTTTAGGAAAACATTGCTAATAAATCACTCATATAGCAACAAAAATTTATGAAATTATTACCACACATCAAACATGACATGAGTAGCATGCCACAAAAATTTCACTTCATTCGGAGACCTACAACTATAGTTATGAAAAAGACAAATATCACTAGTATTAAAAACCTAATCTGAAAAATCCATTTTTATAGCAAAAACATTAAACTAAAATATGACATATTATAGATCCACTGCATAGAGAATTTCACAAGGATTCCAAAAATTCCTCATTTGCTATTTTATGAATTTCCTATAATTTACTATGCATTTTCAAACTTTCAGCCGATTTAAAACAAACTGGTCCCTATTGGCACTATTCACATGAGTCACAGACTTTGCAAAACGACCCTTCCCTTTCCTCGAATTGTTGCACGAAGTCCCTGACAGGATTAACAGAGGAGGCCGCGCTGTAGTTCGTCGGCGTCGGTCGGAGAAGGCTCGCCGGCGGTGGGGAAATGGTGCGGAAGCATCAGCAGGTCCCCGCGCACCCAACGGTGGCCGCGGCTTGCCCCGTGGTGGCCTGTGGTGGCGTGGCCACTGCAGCAAGCGACGACGACGGTGGCGGCTCCGACGGCCGACTGCTCCGGCGGCCGAGGAAGGTGGGAAAACGGCGAGCTGGGTTCGCGGGAGGGTGACAACGACCCTGGGGTGCATGGCTCGGGCCATGGCGGCATGGAGGCGAGGAACAGCAGCAGCGGTGACTGCTCTGCTCGCCAGCAATGGCGAACGCACTCTGCGCTGCGCGTGCGCGCTCTGCGGGCAAAGCGAGGGACGAACGCGAGTGCGTGGAGAGGGTGGCGGAGTCGGTGGTGCATGCAGCTGAGACCGCGGTGGCTTGGAGCAGCAGGAACGGCAGCGGCGGCCGGAGCTTCGCCACGGCGTCCATGGCAGCTTCGTTTTCCACAGCCCAGAGTGAGGGCGAGGCGAGGGGGGGGCGGAGAAAGTGAGGGTGAGTGAGCTGGGCTCGCTGCCCACTCCAGGAGAACACAGGGACACGACAGGGAGGCAGGCGCACGCGTCGACAATGGTGGGCGCGCATCGCTGGGCATGGCAGCCACATCGACAAATCATCGAACACATGGCGGGCGACGAAGGGAGCAAGGTGGGGCGCCGGTTTGGGCTTGTTCTGGGCTGAACTGGGTCTTGGGCCCAAAATGAAGTTCGAAGCCCACATGATGCTCTATGATTTCTATTAAGACACTTCAGTCATTAGGGTTCTGGTTTTGGAGATAATCAACTTCGAAGTTGACACTGTCAAGGATTTAATGATAGTTAAGGTAGAGCTCAGTTTTTGGGAGTTTAGGGAGGCTAAACTTGATCAAACAAATTCCAAATTTTTGTATGTCCTTGTCTAAGATGTAAACTCCAACTTCTATTTTTGGGTCAAATCAAGTTGCTTAATGAAAACATGAGAACGTGGCATGCCAACCGGTATTGGTGCTAGAATTCCCAGACTTGGAAAAATTTCTAAGTCTGAAACAAACTGAAGCAGATTCAAACTTTGAGCCATGGTTTGACTTATCTCCAAGCAAATCTAACTCTCGGTCCAAAAACATTATTTGCATAGCACCAACTGAACTACAACTTTCATTTAAGGCTCGAGGTCTAGATCAGCTTGGATTGCAAGATATAAGGCTCCAAAGTATGGTACATGAACTGAAACACCAGTTATGACTTAGATTCTTGGACTCTGTAAACAGCAGCTGATTCCTCCTTGTGATCTCTATTTGACTAGGTTAGAGGCCAAACTAACTCTTGACCATTAAACAAAGTTTGTTCTACACAAGATGAACTACAAATTTTGTTTAAGGTCAAACCTCATAACTGGTACAGAAGTTAAACTTGCACTTTGGTCAAAGTAGTAACTCGATAAAGCCTAAACTAGAATTTTAGGCCAAACGGGGCATTTTCTTGACATTTGCTCAACATGAACCCTTCATGAATTTTGTTGTAGAGTTCATCTAGAGTCATTTGGGCAAAGTTGCAAAGTTTGGTTGATGATCTATAATTCCATTCACTTAATCATGCCATTCCAAGAAGGATATGACTTATCATTTCATGTGACTTTTTGATTCCAAATTTCATGAAACTTTTCCAGGGATCAATATAGATAGGTACTAAAGTGAGACACATGAAGATGTTGCCATAACACCACCCAAGCATATATCTTGAAAATGTCCTATATGCTAAGCAAAGGGGTACACTGCTGCACAACGGGGCTTTAGTCCCGGTCCAAAAGGACCTCTAGTCCCGGGCTGCGAGCCAGAACTAAGGTTTCGGGACTAAATGTCCCACCTTTAGTCCCGGTTCTTAGGCCATCTTTTGTCCCGGTTGGTAATACCAACCGGGACTAAAGCTGCTGCCAGGCATCGACGTGGCGCAGCACCTTTTAGTCCCGATTGGTATTACCAACCGGGACTAAAGGTTCTTTTTTTCTTTTTCCTTTTTCTTTCTAATTCATTATTGATTTTGGTTTTCAGTTATATTGTTTTCCAATTTATTCTTCGCTGCTATTATCTGTATACGTTGCACCTATACGAGAGCGTTATTATTACACACAAATGAAGTATGAAACTACATATATATATATATTATAGAGCTATACATATATGTACATACACATTACATTTACAATAATATACAAGTAATCAAGTATTCGGCCGCTGGTTAATGAGTTACACAAATGTTTGCCCGCCACTCAAAGCTCATACAAGTGTTCGTTCTTGTTTGTACTCTTCAAATCCAACCTAGGGTTGTGGTGGAACTCGCCGTCTTCCGGGATGACATGATCGTTGATGAAACCTCTGATCGTCTCCTGGATTGCAACGAGTATTGTGTGCTTGAACACTTGTTCTTTCAATTCCCACTCCTTCCATTTGCATTAATTAAAGGAAAAGATATTAATATACATAAGATTTATTTAGTTTCAATAAATAAATAAGATATGAATTTACTGTATACACATATTACTTACTTTTAGCATCTCTTTAGCAGGTGTAAATTTGCTACACCGCATGTACTCACAAATGTAGTATCCACATAAATTGGTTCCGTACAGTTGTCTGACACCCACTTATGTAGAATTGGAGGGGGAGTGGCACTTTTAGATCCGTATGATATCTTTGTTGTAGCCAAGCCCAAGCCCTACCCAATAAGTCGGTCATTGATTAGGTATAGCATAGTAAATTAAAGGAGTAGACAACGATAATTAACGAATGATAGAACTTACCTCTGGATCATGTCTATCATGTCTTGGTACATTGCCAGCTCTTTTCTCATTGAGTCCCACACATTTATAGTTTGTTCCTTGATCTTAATCTCAATGAGTATCCAGTGATCCCTGCATTTGTTTATAGAGTCAACTTATGTATATATATTAATGTTGGATTGACTAAGACATGATATAATACAACACTTTACCCCATATTGTAAGGGAAGAGTATCAACTCCTTATGCCTTTGGTTATAAAAGAACCTTCAGAGGTTTTTCTCCATTTCTTTGATCTTCAGATTGAATGGATCTTTAGTCTTTGTGTCCTTATACACGACATACGGATCGATAAAACCAATTCGATCGTCTTGTTTCAATCTGAGTTCTCTCATCATGTGTCTGCACATCGTGAGCATAGTTATTACGAATACGTACATATGCTAGAGTGGGATTATTGATTAAAAGGAAGAATCACTTACAGATAGTAGCAGCTTATGAGAGATTTGTCAAGAGCATCCATATAGAGAAGCTGGTGTACTTCACTAAACTATACCCAGATGACATCATCTCCACGAAAGTAGTGACGGCCTCTGACTTGGACACCCAGATATTGTTCACTTTGATGTTGTGCACAAAATCTCAAGTAGTACTCGTGCAACTTGTACATTTGTGTACCAAGATTTTTTACCTTTGCAGGGTCGCATAGACTCCTGCCATATACGTACTTCCTCCGCCATTCATCAACAACTTCGGCCTCTTTAACAGTTGTCAGTTCCTCCCGACCAAGAAGTTGTTCTAAGGAAAGCCTAGTCACATTCATCCACTTGGCGAGTTCATCTAAGTCCACATCATCAGGTACCGACATTTGCATCATGTTCATGTTGGAACCATATTGATTCTCAACCACTAGTGGCGACACTGATTGCTGCACTTGTTGGCCGAGCTGTGCAACATCTTTCCCGTCCGCCTTCTGTTTCCTTTTGTCCTCCTTGATTTTCTTTGTGATAGTATGCTCATAGTTTGATAATGATGGCGCTGGTTTTTTTACTAGCGGCACGCTTCTCGTCTTGCTTAGCCTGCACCACTTGACGTAGCTTTACACGAGGATACATTAGGTATGGCTTCTCTTGCTTTGCTCGTGCGTTAGCTTTGGTCTTTTCGAAGAACGCTTTCACTTCTGCCTTGACTGAAGCATTAAGTTCTTCATCAGTCTTCTCGTATGAAAGCTTGGTCATCCTCAGGATCTTCGTGACCACAACTTGTTTCTTCGACGGAGGTGGTGGGACCGATCTCGGTGGGCCAGCGGGCCTCTTGTTCCTCAATGGACCAGCCGGCGTCGATGAGGCGGCCGTTGTCGGCATTGGCGGCGGTGGCGGCGTGGTTGGAGCTTGCTGTTGTGGAGGAGATTGGGCCGCTAGCGGCGTTGGAGTATGTCATGGAGGAGATACGGCCAGCGGTGGGGATGCAGCCTTGTCATGTATGAAATCATCATCACGGCACTGTGGTCATGTGGTGAATGGATAGACGGACTTGGGGAGGTCCTGGATTTGAAAAAAACGAACAAGGTATATACATGAGTGAACCATAATTAGATACAATACATAATTATTGAAAAGCAATTACGTTCATAATCATCCACACCTAGGGTTCAGTTGTGGTGGCGGCGCCCCAGGAATAATGATGTACCGTTTCTTCCAACATATGATGTCTTCTCCGCTTCACCTAGGGTCTTCTCCCCATCACCACCTTCGATATCCAGAGCCACATTTTCATGGCCTTTGACCACTCTATCCACTGAGACACTAGCATATCCGGGTGGTACTGCGACCGAGTGGATCCTTGGTGTCTTGGTGGGGTCAATAGGAGATATAACACCGGTAGCCACCTTGACTGTGGCATTCCCCTCTAGAATATGCAGCTCACAGGACGTCAACGGAGCGGTGACGTCATCCACCGGGAAGTGCATCCCTGGGTCATCATCTTGCCTCACAGGCACCTCCGTAGAAGCACAACTGCTTTTCAACTAAGCTGAGCCGGGGCTGATGTTGGCGGCCGGCTGTGACAAGCTCTGGAGGCGGGAACTTACAACTTCCTCCATAGCCTTTCTGATTTGCTCATTCATAGCGGCCTTAAGCGCTTCCTCCCGCGTATGTCAGCCCATCTTTATCTCTGTTCGGCTGCCACTCTCCACTTTGAGCGACGGAGCGGGCTTGATGAAATCTTTCTGCTACAGCTTGGATGCATTCCCCATACAATACCTTTTTGGTCTCTAGGTCCAGGCGGCCTCCGTGAGCGAAAAACCAGTGCTTGGCGCGCTCAGGCCAGTCGAGGGATTCTGGCACCAACCCCCTGTCAATTAGCTCTTGCTCGGCTTTTTTCCACTTAGGAATGGCAGTAGGGTAGCCACCTGATCCCATTGTATGGTGGTAGGTCTTATGTTGGGCATTCTCTTGGTTCTTTCTCGCCCGTTACTGACCCTCTTCCGATGTCTTGAACTGTACAAACTCGTCCCAAAACGGCCGCAGCTTGACAAAGTGCTTACAGTTGAAATCCGGAGTCTTGTTCTTCTTGATATAGTCGTTATATAGATTCTTCTTATAGCACTGGAATTGTGTGGCCATCTTCTTCATAGACCAATCCTGAACTCTTTCCTTCAACTGTTCGTCATTTGTGTCTAGCGTGAAATGTTGCAACACGTCACCCCAAACTAGTTCCTTGTCACGGTCGGAGACATAACTGATTTCTAGGCGTTGCTTATTTTTCTTCCATTCACGGACATTGATCGGGATCCTATCCCGGGCAAGGTACCCTAAGTGGTTGACAAAGGCCCTTGCATGGGTTCCACGTGGCTGGCCTGTTCCCTCGTCGAAATCCGTGATAACCAATCGGCCCTCCATCGGCTTCTTCGGGCCTCGTACTTTTCTGCTGGTCCCCGTGGTTGTCGTTGAGACAGAGGGCTATGTAGGCAGAAACAAGACAATTAATAAAGGAATTTTTTTTTGAATTTCATGTATATAAACATAGGAGGCTGCATATATTACAGACCTCGCCAACATTGTCTTGGCCATTCGGGTCAACCAAGTACTGAGAACCGTCATCGATGCCCTCAGGGTTCTCATCGCCTTCACGATCGTCATAACGACCTTATTCAGCGCTACCGCGGATCATGCTCAACAATATTTCTTCGTTTTCTCTCGGGTCGGCCATTTCTACAAAAATATTTAGGGTTTAGGGTTTACAGTTTAGGGTTTAGGGTTTAGGGTTTACAGTTTAGGGTTTAGGCATTACTAAGCATAAGAGATTGACTTCTACCGAAGTCTAAGCATTACTAAGTATAAGAGATCGACTTGCACATATTAGTGGGATATCATCTGGATATATGTGTAGATCAAGGTAATCATGTAGCAACGGTATCGACCAACTCCTACTAACTTAATACATCTAATAACAAGTAAGTCTATCACAAGTTGTATTTCTTAATTAAAATAGATAATTTTAACTCATGGAAAAACTATTCAAATTTTAGGTTTAATAGTTTTCCTAGATATTACACATCATAGAGAGTCTACATAAAATTTTTCATAATTTTATTACACTCCTAAAATCTTATACAAAAATAACAAAAAGCAACTCCAGCAATAGCTCTCAAAACATGGTACCTCCTTTTTATTTGAGGGCTCCCTACTTTTGAGGGTCCTATTTTCTAGGCTACACTCTAGCAGTGGCCCTTAAAATAGAGCCCTCAAACTCATTCCAATAGATAATGACACCTAGGGCCCGCTTGTCATTGACTTTCTTGCCCAAAACACTAGAATCTCTCTCTCTCTCTCTATATATATATATTAAGAGCATCGGCCATCGGAGATAGGGAGGTTGCAGGATGCCGGTGAGGATCCCGCCCATCTCAACGCCACTGAGAGAGGAGCAGAGGATCCACGACGTTGCCACGGCGAACGGGATCCACGACATTGCCGAGAGGAGCAGAGGACAAGACCTGGCGACGCGGACGCGGACGCGGACGTGGACGTGGACGAGGGCGCGCGCCGGCGGTGCTCGGGGCGGCGCGTGGCGGTGCTCGGGCGGCGGTGCTCGGGAGGACGGCGGTGGTTTGTGTGTGCGCACGGGTGGGGAGGAGGAAGAAGGCCCTGCCTTTATAGATCAGGGACCTTTAGTCCCGGGTCTGGCCACCGCCCGGGACTAAAGGGCCTTTAGTCCCGGTTCCAGCCACGAACCGTGACTACCTTTAGTCACGGTTCATGGCTGGAACCGGGACTAAAGGCCCTTTAGTCCCGGGCGGTGGCCAGACCCGGGACTAAAGGTCCTTCCACAAAATTCTGGCGCCTCTTTAGGCACTAGAATTTGGTGAATTTTATTTTTCACTTTTTTTTCCTTTCATCTTTCTAAATGCATAGTAAATTAAATATTTATCATAATTTTTTTCAAAAATACACATTAGTTTAGTTTGACTCTAGTGTGCATTACAAAAATTGTAAACACTATTTTTTTTCAAATATTTCAGATTATCCAAAATAAATGTTATTTATAATGAATATTGTGTTAATGCAAAAATATAATGTGCAATTAAAATATATAAAATTGTTAGCTTTCGACAAAAAATTTGTTTTTGGGTCATTTGGACGTTAAACTTTTGTTTCTTCAATAATAATTATCCAAATGCGCGACATTAATTGTCTAAATTTGAAAATTTAAAATTTTCAGAGATACACGTCGGTTTTTAAAACCCTGGATGGTCTCGAATGGAAAACTCATGAATACAAAGTTTGTTCCACTCATCAAGACCTACATTTGGTCTAATGGTCAACTTTTCATTTGTAAAAGTTTGAACCACTCAATTTTAAATTTTGAAAGAATTCATAGCCCAACGCCAGTTTTCGGAACCCTGGATGGTCTCAACCGGAAAAGTCATGAATACCAATATTGTTCCACTCATCAAGATCTACATTTCATACATAGACTATTTTTGCATTGACAAAGTGTTGGCAAAGTGTAGTTTAAAATCCACAATTCCCACATATAGTTTCATATAGTTTGTATGAGATTCAGGATTTGGTGAGTATTGTTTATTTGAACTTTTTCAAATAGAAAAATGGTCTATATAAAAAGTTTGGATCTTGATGAGCTCTAACAACTTGGTATTCTAAAGTTTTTCATTTCAAGTCATTTAATCTGTCATTTGACCAGGTCTGACCAAAACCCGTCTTCGATTTTGAAAACATGTGCCTAGGACTTGCTAAAATTTATCGAGATGAAAATATGGTCCATGTATCAAATGTAGAACTTGATGAGCTCTAACAACTTGGTATTCAAAAGTTTTTCATTTGAAGTCATCAAATAGGTCATTTGACCAAGTTTGACCAAAGTCAAAACATTGGTTTTTAGAAACACACACTTTGACCGAACCCTGGATGGTCTCGAATGGAAAACTCATGAATACAAAGTTTGTTCCACTCATCAAGACCTACATTTGGTCTAATGGTCAACGTTTCATTTATAAAATTTTGAACCACTCAATTTTGAATTTTGAAAGAATTCATAGACAAACACCGGTTTTCGGAACCCTGGATGGTCTCGACTGGAAAAGTCATGAATACCAATATTGTTCCACTCATCAAGATCTACATTTCATATAATACCATTTTTGCATTTTACAAAGTGTTGGCAAAGTGTAGTTAAAAATCCACAATTCCCACATATAGCAAAGTTTGAACCACTCAAATTTGAATTTTCAACACATAATGTTACAATTATATTACACAAGATGTCAAATACACATTATTAATTTGAGTTCACTACCTATATCAAGCGGGCACAGTGGTAAACATTTTCTTGATGTAATGCCCTTGGTTATGATCGTTCCGTAACCATGGAGTGTACTCAGCAGCGAGCAGGATGCTTGGGTCTTTGGCCACACGGAAGGGTGGGATTTGTTCATCCTTTTCATAATCCTCTGACACGTCTGACTTGTCTTCAATTTCCACGATGTTTCTTTTCTCTATAAGAACTATGTGGCGCTTTGGCTCTTTGGTTTTTTTCTCGTCGTGTTTCCCTTTCTTGGGTTTTGTAGACATGTATTTCACATAGAACACGTGATTCACATCAGCAGCAAGGACGAATGGATCATTTCTATACCCAATATTGTTGAGGTCCACTATTGTCATTATGTACTCCTTATCGATTGATACCCCTCCGTTCATCTTCACCCATTGGTATCGGAATAGAGGGACTTTAAAATTATGTGCATAGTCTAGTTCCCAAATCTCCTCTATGCGACCATAATATGTCTATATGTTCCCATTCGGTTCCGTAGCATCCACGCGGACACCACTATTTTGGTTGGTACTCTTTTTATCTTGGGATACGGTGTAAAATGTATTTCCATTTATCTTGTACCCTTTGTACGTGAGGACGTGCCACGCTGGTTGCCTAGCCAACAAATACAGTTCATCTCCAATAGTTTTATCACCCTGACATTTTTTGTGCAACCAATCATCGAATGTCTCCATGTGATGACGCGTAATCCAAGCCTCATTCTTCCTAGGATTCTCGGATCGTACAAAATTCATGTGTTTCTCAATATACGGTTCCACCATAGTGGAGTTTCGAAGAACTATGTAGTGCGCTTTATTGAAAGAATCATCACCCTGGCTGATATATGTTTTCTTTCCTAGTGTACCCTTTCCACCAAGTCTCCCCTCATACCATGATTCAGGAAGACCAATCGGGTCAAGGTCAAGAATGAAGTATACACAGAACTCAATGACCTCCTCTGTCCCATATCCCTTGGCAATGCTTCCTTCTGGCCAACCCCGCTGGTGAACATATTTTTTAGTACACCCATAAATCTCTCTAAGGAAAACATGTTGTGTAGGAACACAGGACCCAGGATATTAATCTCTTTGACCAGATGAACTAGGAGACGTGTCATAATATCAAAGAAGGATGGAGGGAACACCAACTCAAAGCTGACAATACATTGAACCACATCATTCTGTAGAGTAGCTAGATCAAAAGGATTGATTGCCTTCTGAGAAATTACATTGAGGAATGTGTAACACTCCAGGTGTTTATCACCAATTAAGTAGTGGGTTTAAGCTCAAACATGACAGATGAAGTAGAGATAACGATGTCAAGGTCAACCTACGGAGATGAGCCTAATCTAAACTTGGATGTTACTCCTTTGCTTTGCGTATAGGACATTTTCAAGATATATGCTTGGGTGGTGTTATTGTAATATCTTCATGTGTCTCACCTTAGTACCTATCTATATTGGTCCCTGGAAAATTTCATGAAGTTTGGAATCAAAAAGTCACATGAAATGATAAGTCATATCCTTCTTGGAATGACGTGATTAAGGGAATAGAATTATAGATCATCAACCAAACTTTACAACTTTTCCCAAATGACTCTAGATGAACTCTACAACAAAATTCATGAAGGGTTCATGTTGAGAAAATGTCAAGAAAATGCCCGTTTGGCCTAAAACCCTAGTTTAGGCTTTATCGAGTTACTACTTTGACCAAAGTGCAAGTTTAACTTCTGTACCAGTTATGAGGTTTGACCTTAAACAAAATTTGTAGTTCATCTTGTGTAGAACAAACTTTGTTTAATGGTCAAGAGTTAGTTTGGCCTCTAACCTAGTCAAATAGAGCTCACAAAATTGATTCAGCTGTTGTTTTTGGACTTCGCAAATTTGGTAAGTGTTGGAGCTGATTTCAGTTTTGATGTACCCTCTTTTAGGACAGTATATATCTCAAACCAAGTCGAACCAAACCTAGATCCTTTAAGCAAAGTTGTAGACCTCATATAGCTCTACAATGCTGTAGAATTAGTTTAGCTTTTTCTTGCTCGGTTTGGGAGATAGAGATGGAAGAAGATTGCAGTTTCAGTCGGCTTGAAACTGAATTCAGTTTTCAAGTTTCGCCTACCCTACTTTGGAGCCTTATATCTCGCAACCGAAGCTGACCTAGACTTTCAGCCTTAAATGAAAGTTGTAGTTCAATTCATGGTCTGCAAATAATGTTTTTGGACCAAGAGTTAGATTTGCTTGGAAATAAGTCAAACCATGGCTCAAAGTTTGAATCTGCTGCAGTTTGTTTCAGACTTAGAAATATTCCAAGTCTGGGAATTCCAGCACCAATACCGGTTGGCATGCTGCGTTCTCATGTTTTTGTTAAGAAACTTGGTTTGACCCCTTAAAAAAAGTTGGAGTAGACATTATGGACAAGAGCATGTAAAAGTATGGCATTAGTTTGACTTTGTTAGGATTAGCAATTTTGGAGTTTTGTTAATCGCTTGGAGTGCTTTGACAATACCATCTTGATGCTTGAATATCTCCTAACTTGTTGCCCTACTGGCCGAGCACTTCTAACCAAAGTTGAAGATTATCAAGAGTACTACAAACTTTGTATTCGGCCCAAATCAAAATTCGGCCTATAACCATTCCAAAATCGCGACCCAAACTGATTACACCGTTGCCTGCCACGTATTCGACGATTTGCCTCAACCGTCGACACGTGGTCTAGTGCGTGTCCTCCATGCGCGTGAGCGCGCCCCACCGCGGCTGCCGCGTGCCCCTGCCTTCTGCTCGCAATGGGGAGTACAGAACACTTGCCCGAGCTCCCCAGACGGCTAGCGCATGCCCTCGCACTCTCCGCTCGTGGCCACGAACGACGTCACCGCCGCGGCCTGCCATTGCCGGCGGCCGAGCTTCCTGTCCGCCGTCGTTGCGCCACCATAGTTGACCACCAGACAAGCTGAGCGCATCACAGTGTCCGACTCACCTCACTCCATCGCTCGCATACGCTCGTTGCAGCCAAATCCGTCGAGGTCCGGCCGTCGCCATTGCAGCTCCATCGTTGAGCTACGAGCTCTCGTGGCCGGTTCGCCTCGGAGCGCTACAGGGTCGTTGAGCCTGCCATCAACTTCACCGAGGCCTATCGACCATCCTGCACACTTCCCCGGCCGTCCAGCCCGCCAGAGCAAGGCCGGCCAGCACGACATCGCCGCCTCCTCTGTGCTTGCTCTGCTTTGCCTCCGTGAAGAAGATGACCATGGTTCTGTCCCTATGACGAGTGGGCCCCACCTCAAAGAGCAATGCCGCCTCAAATTTACAGATTTTCTTTTATCTTGTAAAATCTATATCTCATATTTGGTAGCTCCGAAAATTGTGCAATTTGTTTTGTTAGAATCCTTGTGAAGTGCTCTGCATGTTGGGGTAATCGGTTGTGCCATGCATGCATGTGTTTGTGCTGTAGAAATTCATTAGTGAAAAGTGGTTTTGGAAATGGATTAACTTGCTTTCATCAATATCTGGAGTTTTAGAAGTCCAAAATTAGTGATTCCAATTTTGTTGGTCTTCTAGTAATATGCACTATCTAAGAAAAATATAAAACTTATAGGTTGTTTTTGGGTTTTAGGATGTTTTACCTAGATCTTGTTAAATGAAAAATAAATGCTTGTCTTCCTTGTTATTTTTGATCTGGAGTTGTAGTGCTCAAAATGACATGCAAATTTAATTGTAGCCTCTCCGAGTGATGCTTGATGCATGGTTAAAATTGCATGATTTATGGTGCATGCATGACTGAGTTAGTGATTTATCTTGCTAGGGGCCAAATAAATGGTTTTAAATGCATTATAAATATTATATGAATGTAAAAATGGAAAATGGTGTTCCACTGTCCTTGCATGATATTGTGGTAACCTGAGAAACAATAATATGATCATGTGTTTCAAGAAAATATATAGTTTAGATTTATCTTGTTCTCTCATGCTTTATTGCATTAAAGATTTGTTTATTATGATATCTCATGTTTGGCTTATCAAATGGGGTTGAAATCTTTATGGTATCCTCCTGGTACCTTGTACTTGCCTCTGTAATTTTATTAGATTTTTTTGGGACACTTTTCATATATTTTAAATATTTATTCCTATGCAATCAAATAAATAGAAAAGTCCAATTAAATAAATGTTAACATAAGTAACATGACTTGATCTGGTATTCTTTAAATATGTTCTAAATGATGGTCAAGTTGGTTTGGCCATTTGCAATGTTTTGTTCATCATTTATAATTCAATTTTATAATTCATTGATTTCTGGACAGTTTTGAGAAGGTTGTTAATTAACCTATGCAAATGATATTTTTATGTCTTGTATGCTATAACAAAGTTGTTGTGAATTTCATGATCTAACTGATGTTAAATTTTGGTAGCATTTGGTCCAGTAGTTTAGAAACTACAGCTATTTAAAGTTAGAGTCAGTTTTGGAATATTCTCTGTTATCAGGAACAGATTCTGAAACTTTATAAATTCAACTTATTTAATTTGTGAATCACACTGTGATGATATTAAATGAAATATAAACAATTTCATAATATTTCCAGAATGTCTTGTTACAAGTCAATTGGAGTTACAGAACTCCAGTTATGTTTGATTTAACCAGCTGCTGTTCTGATCTTCGAAAAATAACAGATTGTAAATTATGTTGTTGCTTCACCTTGCTTTGCTATGTTGATTTCTAAGAGTGATATACCCCTTGTTAGTGTTAAGTGTGCTTGAGATCTTGTGTGACTTGTGTCATGATCGATATGCTGGTCATCTTCTAAGGATATGCTTAAGTGATAGTCAAGTTAATTAACTCTAGGTGCTTATGTGAACTTTGGTATGCTTGCTTGATTTCTTTGTTTATTGCATTCATATGTATTCATACATATGCATTGTTGTACCTCATTTAGGTACGCTAGTTGAAGCACGTGAAGGCTCTAATGTGGAGCCAAACCCGAAGATGGTGTTGGAGGATCCATCCCGAAGATAGAAGGATCGGGCAAGTGCTAGTTTGGGAGATGCTCGCCAAGCGGGTTTCATTTGACATACTCTAACTTGAGTCAGATCCCAGGCAAGCCCCGAAGCATTATAAGCCTCCTACCTTCAAAGCAATTAATTCTATACAAGTTATAAGTATTGTTGCATTAAGTGGTAGGAGTTGGTTGGAAACCCTTGCTGCATTATATCATTTCTTGTCCAGTTATATGAATCCTTAAATCCTACATATACTAGGATCGAGTAGATGCTTAGGCCTGCTTTAAGCGGTAGAAATCAGGTGATTTCCTGTCACCTGCGAGATGTAGGGATATTCATATATGGCATGGTTGGCTATATTTGCTATCGTGGAATGGAACCATGTGTTAATAAAATGAAATGAGACCGGGCGGGATGATGATAGTGAAGCAACAAGACATGGAGGTCTTGGGTGTGGATCTATCCCCGTCTGAGTCGTTTAAGGACCGATTCACTATACGTCCTTGAGTCATGTTGAACGTAGTCTAACACTTAGTTGGCCAGATAAGTTGTTCCAACCGCGAAGCCGAGTAATACGGTTCAGGGCGAAAATCGAATGGTAGGTCGCATCTTGGAGGAGAGAAAGGATGTGCTTAGGGACATTGGTGTGAGACCAAGGGGGTTAGAGTCCCTATCACCTGGCAGAGTGTCGCCCTTGGGGATGCGGCATCATTCGAACCCGCGACTCCTGAATTGTACGAAAGGTGGCTTGTGCGACCCTGGCAGGGGCCTGCGCGGTGAGTGTTAGAAATACCCCTCCAGCTGGATAGGAATTCGATTCGAATCGCCGTCGCTCCCGGTTAGTGAGCACTTGACTTGAGCAGCGGCAACGTAGATTCTATTAAATTGAACAGATGGTTAATTGGATAACGATGGAAAGGTTGCCTCAATTTATACCTGCTATGGTTAATATTGTTTGCTCCTAATCAAGTGAGTGCTCTAGTACAAGTTCTAATATAGATGACAGGTTAATGATAATTAACTTGATGCTTAAGCATTAATGATTACTTATCCATATTAAGCTTTTATGCAAAATGTTGTCAAGCTAGCCCACTTTATATCAGCCTTGCATGATCCTTGGTGTCACTTTATTTCTGGTTTCTGACGGGTAAGTCTAGCTGAGTACCTTCTCGTACTCAGGGTTTTATCCCCACTTGTTGCAGGTTGTGATGTATCATGGCGACTGTAAGAGTTGGTTGGCTCCTGCCATAGAGGCGGAGTGTGATCACAGGTATGATCCTTCTTATTTACCTTATCTCTAATGCTTTTGTTGGAAGTCGACCTTGGTACTGGCATGTATTTGAAATAAGGGTGTGGTTAGTTTCAAATTACTTTGCTTTCACTACTTTTGAACTTAAGTTGTAATAACTATGTTGAACTCCGATGTACATTGAATTACTTGTGAAATAGTTGTAACATGTGACTTGTTATGTTGAATCACTACGATCTTGGCTTGTATGTTGGTTGGTTTGAAATCTCTCGCGATTTCATTGGACTACCAGAGTTATATGGGCTCAAGTGTGAGAATTTGATCACTTCGGTGATTGTTTTTGTACTTGTGCTCTTATAATTTGGACGGTTCTGTTACAGAATGCACACAGTTTCACGGTGGCCAGACGTACATGTGGAGGTAGAATTCCTCTTAAGGCAATCGGAAGCAGTTGCGTCATAATCACGTGGCAGTCGTGCGATTTTAAGTTGACAAATTTCTTCTCTGGCACATTTATTATACGCTTTATATTGGAGGAGAACCCAGATGAGACTTTGATGCTGTTTAGGCACTCAAACATGCTTTCCTTCTCCTCGTTGCTAAGAGTGTAGCTAGCAGGTCTTAAGTAATGACGTCCATCATCTGTCTTCTCTGGATGCAGGTTGTCTCGTTCTTTCATACGCTTCAAGTCCTCTCGTGCCTCAAGTGTATCCTTAGGCTTTCCAAACACACCCATGAACCCTAGGAGATTGACACAAACATTCTTTGTTAGGTGCATCACGTCGATCAAGTGGCGGACCTCAACACTACAAGAATTATAGGCTTCTGTGACAGTTAGATTATGACGATAACGACCTGTTTCCTGTCACTGCTTGTCTGCAGTGACAAAGTGGCTGTCGTCATAGAAGGTGGGTCACTAACCGGCTTCTATGACCACTAGAGGACTTCGTCATTGATACAGTGACGATAGTTCTCCTGTCATTGATGCAATGACGAGACTAAATCGTCATAACAAATTGAATAGAATAACGCCACATGTATGATGACATGGCACATGTGACATGGCAGATGACAAGGTGGGTGATGTGGCAAATGACATGGCGGATGACATGGCAATTTACATTTAGCCCATATAGCATGTGCTTTTTTCTTTTTTATTTTCAATTACAATCAGCCCAGGCCCAAATGTTTTTTTTGGCCCAGCTACAAATTGGCTTTTATTTTTTTTATAGCCCAACATTACAATTCAAGCCCATATTGTGGGCCAGCCCAACTAAAAAAGTAATCACAGAATATAAATCACAACCAATTATATAATTATATTATAATTACATTTCAGCCATGATTAATTTTTCAACCCATGCAGAGCACGTTCCAGAATACATTTTCCAACATGTTTCCATACAAGAACATGATTACAAAATGATCCAGCCAACTAAGTTCCAACCAACTAAAAAGAAAGTTCCTACAGGTAGTGCCAAGTTCCTACACCAAAAAGTCCAACAAATAGCCAGTGCCAAGTTCCAGCGTGCATCCTGCCAGCAGGCTGCAGCCAGCGTGAAAAATTCCTGCATTCCACCAACCAATGTAAAAAACTACATCTAACAGCCTGCCAACAACCGGCAGCACCAAAAACTCCAACCTGCAGCAACCAGCAGCCAGCGCAAAAGATTCCAGCCACCAACTAGCAGCTAGCACCAAGTTCTAGAAGCCACATACACATACAACAGCAGCCACATACGCTAAATTCCCAAGTACCAAAAGTGATCAGAGCTTCCAAGTTCAACTGCACTAACACCGTCCATCAAATTCCAGGTTTAGCCACCTCATTCCTGCCATCAAAATGTGCATGTTTTCAGTTGCTAGTAAATAAAAGTCCATTTTGTTTGGACTCAGAGACAAACAAATGAACAAACAACGGTGTTTAGACGGACTTGACTAGGCAGCTGTACAGGCAATAGTATAAACCAAAGAGGCATAATGTGCTCACAAAAAAATAAAGTATCTAGATCAATCAATCAAATGGCTCTTTTCCGGTCACAACTAAACAATATCTAATTTGTCGGTAATAAAAACATATAAATAATCTAGCAAGTAAATTGAAATAGGCAGAGTAATAGACAACGTTGTGATAGGCGTGAAGATGAAGTCCAGACTGAAACAACAGGAAAACTAAAGTAGCAGCAAGGTGCACATAGAAAACAAGGGGCACATTGATATAACCAAATTCCTGTTCAACCATACACATACACCATGAATAAAAAATGCACAAGAGACAAGTTAAAGCTATGTACCTGAGCATACAGCTAGCTTAGGGAGGACTGATCTGACCCTGTCCAAATGCTATCATTTGTCGAAGAAGGCTCTGAGTATCTGCTGCCATCTTCCTCAGGCTCTCAATCTCCTCAGCTTGTTTGTCCACTTTTGCATCAGATTCCTGTGTATGCGCCTTCAATCTTTCAAGCTCCTGCTCAAGTCTTGCAGACTCTAGCTTCTTTGCATCCAGTTCAGCTTGTAGCTCTTTCATCACATTGGTTGTCTTGGTAGCGGGCTGCTGAATTCCGACATTGCGCAGAAATGTATTTGACTTCGGCAGCACTTTGGAAACAGCTTCAATAGAAGTCTTAGCATGCTGCCCATCTTCTACTGATAGTGAAGCAAGGGCTTCCCGGGCATGCATATCGTCCTAGCAATCAAAGCAAGGTTTTAGTTTTGCATTATTATATAAATAAAGGTTCATTGCACAAGGTACTTAATAAAAGAAGGAAAGAAGAGGTAAGAGTTTAGTACTTACTATAGCTTTCTTCACAGGTTCACTAAAACCTTTAGTTTTGCTGCAGTGCAACTCCTCGAATAGATCAATTGCAGTGGGCTCACTGTCTTTGTATTTTTCTTGCTTCTGCGACATTGAAAGAAAAATGATGGCATGAGCAATTGCAGTGGGCTCACATGTTTGAAGTGTGAGATAATCTACTACTCTCCCTCCATGTTTTGCTACAGCAAGGGTTAGAGCTTTGGTCACCTCTTGTTGTCCTTGCCTTGCACTATAGAGGTATGCCACTACAAGAATGGCATATTGCCATACCTCTACAATGAAAAACAAGGGCAGCAAGAGCTGAATAAAGGGCCAACCCCTGCTGCTGCAGCAAAACATGGAGGGAGAGCAGAAGATTATCTCACATGAAGAAGAGAGCCTACTACAACTTTAAATGATATAGCATTGTGCAGAGCCACTATCAATATGCAGCCTCCATCAGAAAACACAGGAACAACATCCAACTAGATGACATCATAATTATTTCTTACCACGACATAGGCTTGTGCAATGTAAGACCGAGATCCGGTACGCTGCTGAAACTTAACTTTTTCACGATTCAGTTGGTTTTTGGCACATTTGTCCTGCACATGACATAGTTACATAGCATAAGTAACAGAACAACTATGCATATTTTAATTGCCATGCAACCTCATTTTCATTTGTTTTCACATGCCACTATTACATCAAAAATGCAAATACATCTGATAATTAGTTTGCCACCTGAGACAATCAAATTTTATGCTGATGTGTCTTAGGAAGCTAAGTGGTTAAAAAAATTCAGGAAGTTTACATGAATTATCTTATCAGACAATCTGAAAACTGCTATAATAAATCGGAAATTATCAGATGTAGCTGACATGTTCCAATTCCTACTAATAGATTCAAAAGATCACAAAATCTACCTTGTATCAAATATGTATATACCCAGCCAAACATGAATTTGTGCTCGTATTCACACAAAATGGAATCTGCTAAACATTACCTTGTGCTCTGGGCTTGACCACATGTCAACCAATTGTCTCCATTCTTCATCAGTCATACACTTCAAGGGCGACGTAGTCCTTACTTGATTGGCTGGTACCCCATCGAAGTACTTTTTTTTTAGCCTATACCTCATCTGGCGTACTCCACCCTTTAGGATGTCTTCACATGCAGCTTTTACAGGGTCACTTTTGGTGTCAATGGCAAATTTTATCTATTCATCAAATAGCATAACATTAAGCTTTGACAAAAGTTGAAAGTAGAAAGTAACTACGATAATTTATATGTACTGTTCAGTTTGAATAGTATGGACAGCATGAAAGCATCATCCTTGTACCAGCAACTGCCATGGCTGATGCTTTTGAAATGTCCATCATATTTAATTCTAGACTTCTTGCTACAAGTGTCAAACCAATTACACTTGAATAAAACTACTGTCCTTGGATTGTTCAAATCAGAGTTGTACTGCAACTCAATTATTTCCTTCAGCTGACCATAAAAGTCTATATCTTCTTCATTATGTGAGCCCTCAACCATGACACCACTGTTCTGTGTTTTTCTACTTCTCTCACGGTCCAAGGTGTGATAGCGAACACCATTAACAAGACACCCCGAAAATAAATGAACTCTAAGATTTGGTTGACTTGCCAATGCATATAGGTCATCATTGACTTCTTCTCCATGTACAAATTTGCTGGTTGCAAGCTGTAACAATATGTTCAGAGAAAAAACAGAGAATAAGGTCAGAACCAAAACTGATAATTCTTAAATTGAACTAAGAGCTACATGACTCACGTGTTTCTTAAACCATCCTGCAAATTCCTTAGCAAGAGCCCTATCAACATCAACATTGCCAGCACTCTCTAACTCTGCCTTGCATATCCTGCAAGTAGTGCAAAACTGTCATGTGAGGCTGTAAAAAATTACAGCATAAGAAAAATATTGCTTGCTCCAATAAAAGACATACTCTATAAATGGCTCAACCTCCGGAGTATTGTTGAGGACATACCAAATCATCTTGTCATAATCCTTCTCAAGGTACGTTATCCTCGGTGCCCCAAGGAGACTAACTCCATGCTGGAAAATAGATAAACCACCATCTCTCAAAACTACACGCTCTCTATTCCTACCCTCACGATTGTGTCGTGTGTCAATATCATCAAAATACCTAGAGCAAGCATTCAAGCACTCGTTTGCAACATATGCCTCTGCAATAGACCCCTCGGGCCTTGCCATATTCCTCACATAACGTTTCAAGGTCAGCAACCTACGTTCAACTGGGTACATCCACCCATACTGAACTGGACCCCTAAGGATTGCATCATCGATTAAATGAATGGACAAGTGTACCATGACATCAAAAAAAGAAGGTGGAAAAATTTTCTCAAGCTTGCACAATATTATTGGGATTTCACCTCTCATTCTGTTCAAGACATCTACCTTCAGTGTCTTAGCACAGATTTGCTGAAAAAAGTTACCTAATTCAGCAATTGCTTCATAAATTTCCTTATCCAGGATTCCTCGGAGGCTTGCAGGCAATATCCTCTGCAGAAGGATATGACAATCATGAGTTTTCAATGCCTGTACTTTGCATTCATCAACAGAAATACACCTTGATAGGCTGGAGGCATATCCATCTGGGAATTTCACATTCTTTATGAAAGCACAAAAAGCAAGCTTCTGGTCTTTAGTCATCATAAATGGAGCACGTGGGAGAGTGTATGAATCCCCGTCATGCTTCAAGTGTAAATTTTTCCTTACGCCCATATCTTCCAAATCGAGCCTTGCACTAATTGAGTCCTTTGACTTCCCTGCAATGTCCAGAAATGTCCCCAGCATGGCCTCACATATATTTTTCTCGATATGCATTACATCAAGATTGTGACGTAGCTTCAAATTTGACCAATACGGCAAATCCCACAAACTCGACCTTCGCTTCCAACATTGACCTTCTTCTTGCCTCTTTCTCTTTTTGTTATCAGGATGGTTCCCAGGTTTAACATGTGAAACCCTCGCCAATTGCTCATTCAGCTCATCCATAGTAAACTCCTCGGGCTGCTCCCGTTCTTCGGTTTGTCCATTGAAAAATTTCTTTGTCCTCCAAACATGGTCACTTGGGAGAAAACGCCGATGGCCAATATAACAAATCTTGTTCCTTAATCTTCTGGAGCAAGGATTTTTGTCACAACGAACACAGGCATAGTAACCTCTAGTGACTCTGCCTGAAAGTGTGCTCAGTGCTGGGTAGTCATGAATGCACCATATAACTGCAGCATGAAGATCAAATGATTTCCTAGTCAAAGCATCATAGGTAGGGACACCTTTCCAAAGATCTAACAATTCTTCAATCAATGGTTGCAAGAAGAGATCCATATCCTTTCCTGGGCATGTCGGACCAGGAATGAGTAGGCCCATCATGAAGTTGGATTGCTCCATACATTCCCATGGAGGAAAATTATAAGGGATAAGAAATACTGGCCACATGCTATACGAGGCGCTCATCTTTCCAAATGGATTGAACCCATCAGTAGCGAGGCCAAGTCGAATATTCCTAGCATCTTTTGCAAACCAATCATATTTCCTATCAAAATCCTTCCATGCCTCGCCATCAGCTGGATGGCTAAGCTCATTCTCCACTGGTTTTCTCTTCAATTTGTGCCATTGTGCCTGCTCTGAAAGTTTTTTGGATGCAAACATCCTCTGCAACCTTGGAACCACAGGAAAATGCCTCAAAACCTTGTTTGGAATCTGCTTTCTTGTATCTTCATCCTTCCATCTTGAAGCACCACATACTGGGCATTTATCCATTTTAGCCAACTCCTTTCTGAACAAAACACAGTTATTCGGGCAAACATGTATTGAATCATATCCAAGTCCCAATGCACGGATAACTTTCTTTGCTTCATCATAAGATGCAGGGATAGGACATTTTGGAAATGCTAAACTTAACAACTTCAAAAAAGCAGTGAACCCAACATTGCTGATTCTGTAAAATGACTTGATGTGTAGCAACTTCACCACAAAAGAAAATCTAGTATAGGGACCATCAGGGTGCAGTTCCTGTTTCATCTCTTCTAATATGGCTGCAAACTTGGACTCTGTTGCTGGTCCACGATCTTCAGCTGTGTACAACTCTTGTACTATCTCATGGGTTCTATCATCATCTGGGTCACCTTCAGGCTCATTCATCTCAGTTTCAACATGGCAGCCAATATCCCCAGTTTCAACACTGCAGCCAGTATCTCCAGTTTCAGAATTCTCATTTAATCCGACCTCAAATGCTTCTCCATGATGTATCCACCTAGTGTATGTGTTAGTCATCCCATAAATATATAAGTGATACTCCACTTCTCCTTTATGTTTATATAACCGATTCAAACACTTACGACATGGACATAATATCTCCTGACTGTCACCCAAATTATCAGAAACAAAGTTCATGAACTCAGTGACCCCATCTCGATGTTCCTTGCTAAATAGCCTAGTATTCAACCAACTTTTGTCCATCTGTGACAAACTGAAATAAGACAATAATCAAGGAATCAACAACTAACCATTCACCATAACAGACTGCTATTCCTTCTAGCTTTCTATCACTGCCCATGACTCACTACAAATCTAGTCACAAAAAAAAGACTCACTACAAATCTATGCATTCACTATCATGAATTTCATGAATATAAACTGAACTATGCAGTACTGCATCAATTCAATTGATAAAACAAAAAGAGGGGGTCATATCTACCTTTTCTATCTGTTCCAAGGGGATGAAGCTGTCAACAGCGTGGAGACAGCAATGCCGGGTTGGAACAGCGGCAGCTGGCGTGTAGACAGCGGCGGCCGGCGGCTTTGGCGAGGGGCGTGGACCAGCTTGAGGCAGCGGTGTCCGGCGGCTTTGGCGAGGGGCGTGGACCAGCTTGAGACAGCGGTGGCCGGCGGCTTTGGCGAGGGGCATGGAACGGCCGAAGATGGCGACCGCCGGCGGGCAGACAGCGGCGTCCGCCGTGGAGAAAGCGGCAGCCCGCGGCTTTGGCCGGCGGTGCGGGCCTGCAGCCGGCGGTGTGGATCTGCAGCCGGCGGCGGACCTGCAGCCTGATGCGTCGAGTGTGCGGATGCGGGCAACAGACTGAGATGCCAAATTTTGGATCTCTTTTTGCCTGCATCCAGACTCCAGAGTACAAAAAAAGACGAACACTCTCTCTAGCACCAACAGCAACTTGTCTTCAGTGGTTAGCTTAGCCGGTTTAGGACCGGGAGGTTGCAGGTTCGAACTCTGCAAGCGCCAACAGGTTTTTTGAGGTTTTCCCCTTTAAACCAGAATAGAAAAGAGTTAAATATTTCGAACACTTTTCATTCTTCAACCGAAGCGTGTCTCAACTGGTTAGTGTTTTTTTTTGAAATTTTTTTCCTCCAATCCTACGTGAGACTAGAAGTTGACGTGGATGTAAAGACTCCACCTAGGACATATGATAGTGTGGACCAGCGGCCATGTAGGATAACATGACATTTTTTTGAATTTTTTTTCCTTCGGACCTACATAAGACTAGGAGTTGACGTGGACGGAAAGACTCCACCTAAGACATATGATAGTGTGGAAATGACTACATATGATAACATGATACTCCCTCCATCCCAAATTATAAGGCATTCCAAGAATCTTAGAGAGTCAAAGGATCTCAAGTTTGACCAAATTTATATGATAAGATAATAATATTTATGACATCAATTAAGTATCATTAGATTATTCATTAATTATAGTTCATATTATACCTATTTGATGTTAAATTTTTTTGTAATTTTCTCTATAATTTTGGTCAAACTTAAGATGTTTTGACTCTCCAAGATTCTTGGAATGCCTTATAATTTGGAATGGAGGGAGTATTTTAAAATAATTATAATAGATTTATATTTTATGACAATTAACTATTGTCACGATCTATCGTCACAAATCCCAAGCAGGTGATATTATGACGATGTTTATGACAACGATATAGCTTAGTCATAAACAGTTGTCATCCTGTGAACAATCGTCATAAACAGCCTCTGTTTATGACAGATAGGTTCTCTGTCATCTGGTAATCGTCACAGAAGCCCAGATTTCTTGTAGAGGTTTTTCCAATATGGTAGCTCCCAAAATATTGACTTCTTTTTCCACATTGGGGCGCGCCCCGAAGCATCTTTTGGAACAGGTTCACTGCCTTGTCCCTTTCCAAACACTACTTTCAAATCCTTGACCATCTTGAATACCTCTGCCCCTCTCGGTTGCCTAGCTTGGACCGGTGTTCTGTCATACCTTTAAAATATTTGCCTTTCTTTCTCAACTGGTGGTTCTTAGCAAGAAATCGACGATAGCCAAGGTACACAACCTTTCGACATTTTCTTAAATAGACAGCCTCAAGGTCACCAAAAACAATGGGTGCATGCATTATATCACTTATTTGTCTGTCCTGAAAGATTACTTAGAGCTGGCCAATCATTGATTATCACGAACAACAATGCTCGCAAGTTGAATTCTTCCTGTTTGTACTCATCCCCCACACGCACACATGGTTTGCTCCATAGCAGCTGGAGTTCCTCAACTAATGGCCTCAGGTAGACACCGATGTCATTGCCAGGTTGCTTCGGGCCTTGGATGAGCACCGGTATCA
The DNA here is from genome assembly GCA_038087645.1 of Saccharum hybrid cultivar R570. Taxonomy (NCBI): domain Eukaryota; kingdom Viridiplantae; phylum Streptophyta; class Magnoliopsida; order Poales; family Poaceae; genus Saccharum; species Saccharum hybrid cultivar. Next base: position 13,065,284 of record JAQSUU010000113.1, on the reverse strand, counting down.
TAATGAACTTCCGCTTCATGCATAACCATGGAGGAAGGTTATAGATACATAGAGTAACGGGCCAAGTGCTATGACTAGAGCTCTGGTCCCCAAAAGGATTAAATCCATCTGTACTCAATGCGAACCTTAGGTTTCTTGGGTCATCTGTAAAGTCCAGGAATTCTCTATCTATTTCTCTCCACTAGGACCCATCTGCAGGGTGTCTCAACATGTTGTCCACCTTATAGTCTTCTTTGTGCCATCACAACAACTTTGCGTGCTCCTTGTTTCTAAACAGTCATTTTAGACGTGGAATTATTGGAGCATACCACATAACCTTGGCAGAGATTCTCTTCTTCGGACGTTCTTCATACTCAACATCACCAGGATCATCTCGCAAGATCTTGTACTGTGACGCATGGCAAACAGGGCATTCATCTAAATTCTCATGAACGCCACGGTACAAGATGCAGTCATTAGGACATGCATGTATCTTCTCGATTTGTAATCCTAAAGGGCAGACAATCTTTTTTGCTTTGTATGTAGTGGTGGGCAATTCATTAGGCTTCGGAAGCATCTTTTTTTTAGATCTTCAGTAATTTCCCAAATGCCTTGTCAGATATACCATTCTCTGCCTTCCACTGTAACAACTCCAGTGTCATGCCTAGCTTTTTCTGCCCATCTTCGGCCGACGGGTAGAGTAACTTCTTGTGATCCTCTAGCATTTGGTCAAACTTAGCCTTCTCCTTTTCACTTTCACAATCTCTCTGTGCGTCACGAATGACATCACCAAGAGCATTGTCATCTTCAGCGATACTGTTTTCTGCATCCGCCTCTTCTTCAACTTCCTTCGTCACGAAGTCACAGTATTGAGTAAAAACATCGTCAGGGTCCGCTTGTTCTTCTTCACCTTATTCCATCATAACCCCGGTCTCTCCGTGCTTGGTCCAACAAATGTAGTTTGGCATGAAACCCGACTTGAACAAGTGCAAGTGAATACTTCTTGAGCTACAAAATTCTTTCAAATTCATACACACGGCACATGGGCAGCACATAAAACCATTCCGCTTGTTTTCCTCTGCCACTCTGCAGAATTCTCGCACGCCCTCAATGAACTCGTTGGAGCGACGATCGGTATTGTACATCCAATGACGTGTCATTATCTGCATTATATGGCATCACATAATTAAAAGCCCATCATGAGAAAAGAGCACGGTACAACCTTGTCTAATTGAGTTCAAAATTTTATAAGTGGTTCATCATTTCATAAAATTAATTTGTGGACGTTAATAAAAAGATAGCAAAATCATAAAATTTGTATTTTTCTATTAAAATTAATTTAAAGCATTTTTAAAGTTAAAATTAATTTGTTTCAAAATTACAAAGAATCAACATTATTTAATATTTTAAAATGAGAACATGAACAAATTTAAGTAAAAAGTATCCTAAAAAGTCTATAATAGAACTAAACATTATATGTGTATACTACTTTTTAGGTACTATAATTAGCATCGTTCATAAAAATTCAAACATGAAAAGTGATTGGAGCTAGCAATATGAAATAAAATAGCCATATACAACATGGATTTACATATGGTGCTGCTAAAACATAGGAGGATGAAGCTAGCAACCTTTCAAACAAATCGACGACGACGTAGAAGTGTTTGAAGTGGATTGATCGCCGAAGATGAGACAAGCAAGAACAATGGAAGAACAAGCAACAAGAACATGAACAAGGAAGCTCGGACTCGGGCAGGGAGGAAGAAGAGGGAGGTTCAATTTATAGGGGGAGGTTTTAATCCTGGTTGATAATACCAACCGGGACTAAACCCAGTCCTATAGTCCCGGTCGGTGCCACGGACCGAGACAAAAGCTGTAGTCCCGATCCGTGGAACCGACCGGGACTAAAGGCAGGGCTTTAGTCCTGGTTGGTGTTACCAACCAGGACTAAAGGTCCCTCCCGACAGCGCCTGACAACAGAGCCATTGGCGAGGGACCTTTAGTCCCGATTGGTAACATCAACCGGGACTAAAGGTCTATTTAGTCCCGGTCGCCAAAATCACCGAGACTAAAGGCATTTTGGGCGATCGATGAAAGGTCAGTTGTGTAGTAGTGGTAATATCCAAGTTTAGATTAGGCTCATCTCCGTAGGTTGGCCTTGACATTATCATCTCCACTTAATCTATCATGTTTGAGCTCAAACCCACTACTTAATGAGTGACAAACACCTAGGGTGTTACAACAGCGGTCACCACGAATGCGTCCTGGAGGAGGGAGCGGTGAGGTGAAGGTTGACGAGGTGAGGGTGATGGTGAAGCAGGGGCGCTGGACTGTCGTCGTGGATGCGCTGATGAGCACGGCGCACACGCTATCGGCGCCTTGGACACGTTGGCCAGGGTGCGCGGTGGGTGCGGGTGACGTCGCGACTTGTAGGTACGACGGCGAGGCAAAGAGGCAGACATGGCTCGGAGTAGGATGTCGGTGGTCGGAGTGGTCGACGGTGTGATCATGGTGGAGGAAAGTGGTGCCGTGGCGTGCCAGGTGCTCGACAAGGCGAAGACGAGGTGGCGTAGCCCGGCGGTGTGCTGCTGCCGGGGAGGTGAGCTCGTCACCGATTGTAGAGCTTGGACGCGTCCGCGCAGCGCGACGTCGCTGGCGGCGTGGCCGGGGCAGCTCGGCTGGAGGAGCTCCCGGTGACAAGACTTGGAGTGGAGGTGACTGGGCGGCGGCGACCGCAGAGCGGAGCAGAGAGATGGGGAGGAGAAAATGGTGGCGGCTTGGAGGAGGTGCAGAGGGCGGCGGCGGCTACTTCCTTTTATAGCACCGCGGCACCTAGTGCTTCAGGGCACGGACAGCTACCCCTCGGTGTCCGTACCACGGTGGGGTACGTGGCTGTCATCCATGGGGGTATCGGCTTGGGCACGGACGCCCAAAAATCCGGGCGAGGCGCGCGGCTTCCGCGGTCGGTCTCTGAGCAGCGGCGACGCCTGGGAGCGCTGGCTCCTGCTAGGGTTGGAGTGGAGGCGTGCGCCTGCTGGCCAATGCAGGCCACGGGTTGGGGCAAGGTGCTGGGCCGATCGGCTGGATTGGGCCAGGGGAGAGGGGGAGCTTGGCTGGGCCGGAGTGAGGTGGGCCGGCTAGAAGGGGAGGCTGAGGTCTGGCTAGAGGCGCTTGCTGGGTTGGAGAGAAGAGGCTGATTGGGCCAGAGGGGAGAGAAAGGATGGTGGGATGGATTGGGGAAGAAAAGAAAAAGGAAATTTTCCTTTTTATGATTTTTGACTCAAGGAATTGAGAGAGAATTCAAAAGGATTTGGGATGAATTCCAAAGGAGATTTGAAAAGGATTGCGATAGATTTGTGCACTTCAACAATCCAACAAGACTCAAATACGGAGACTACACAGGAGTACATGCACTTCCTACAAGCAATTCTAGATGAGTGCAACGAGTTGTTAGTGGCTTAGGCTTGGGTTAGACCTAGAACTGCATGCTTCACACAATTGCAGGAATTTTTTTTAAAAAGCTCGTATTTTTGGTTGCCCGAAAATCCGGGATGTTACAAGCGGTGGCTTCGACGGAGAGCTCCCGGTGGTGGAGGCTTGGGCTCGGCTTTTCTCCTCCTCGTCGCGTCCTCCTCACCGCAGTGCAGGCAGGGCAGGGTGGGCGGCGCAGCTCTGCGCTCGTATGGCCGCCGTGCAGGGTAGCGTGGCATTGCTCTGTTCCTGCAATGGTGCAGGCGAATCGACAATGGCGGCGGAGGACTATGATAGTTGCACCTCATCCTTCTCGAGAATTCCAATCCGACAGCAGTGATGCAATTGTGTGATGAAGGATATGCCGATTTGAGGCATGAACTGAACCTAGTGAAGCAAGTTATGGACAGTTTTGCCACTAAAGTTTGGAACCAGAAAATACGACAAAGTCAGATAATGCAGGATGGGGACCAGGCAAGAGGAAATGGCAGGTTGTGGTTGATTTTTCAGTTGTAGCATCAGTGTCTGTTGGTGTCTTGATTGGTGTCTTTGCTGCCCTAATGTGGAAGTGATGCTAGGCCTGTAATGGGTAGTGTGTTCAGCTTGTATGACCAGCTTCCATGTTTTTTTTTTGTTATTGTAATATAAAAATGGGAGGCAGAAACTATCTTATGAAATTGTGACTCATATATACATAAATAGGTGATCATTCGAAAATTAGGATGAAAGAAATCTGGTGTTTGTTACTGGCATGCCTCAGATTCGATATCTTGATTTTAAAAAGGAGATGGACTGATAAAGATCCTGTCTGATGTAATAAGATCTGGACATGACTAACAACCCACACAAGTCCTTACTCGACATGCCAATCTGGAGCATGTTCAACATGCCAATTTCACACACCTAACTTCACAGTTCAGTTCAGAAAAAAAGAGCAAAGGCAAATCTGGAGCATGTTCACGGTTCAGAAAAAAAAAGAAAAGAGCACAAGCCAATCCTGGAGCATATTCAGCATGCCAATTTCTAACAAACAAAGATGACATTAACTTGGTTCTCACACAGCTGACAGAAGCATAGTTTTCACAAATGACATTACATAGTTCACAGGTCACACACCCAGCTTCAACATAGTTCACACAGCTAACTTAAGCAAAAGACATAAATTCATTTCACACAACTAACTTAAACAAAAGACACCAATATAGGTGACACAGCTGCCATCAGCTTATTTCACACAGCTGTCACATATTGGAATGACACAAGTTCATAGGTTGGCAATGAAGTCTTTGAGGCTTCGTACAACACTAGGTTGTGGAGCAGCAGCTGCCTTCATAAGCTTCTTTTTAATTGGAGTATTCTTTTTCTTCGGCATCTTCTTTTTCTTTGCTGTAGCCTTCTTTTTCTTCACCTGGGATGGTCCAGCAATGTCTTCTTCTGTTTGCTGCTCTTCCTGTGATGGTACAAGAACAATTTCAAGTTAGTGCACATAGCAATAATTTTAGAAAACTGAAAACAAGAAGAGGGTGAGAAGGAACCTCTTGTTTTGTCATTGATTGAAGACTATAATTACAACTACAGAAAGCATGTACTATAATTACAACTACAGAAAGCTGTTTAATTAATATAAGCTCTTGTTTTTCCTTTAAAAAAGCATGTACTCCCATACCTCTATTGTTTTCACATAAAAAATTCTAGAAGCATGTATCCTCCATGGACATCCCTCTGCTTTACACTTAGTAATAAATCTTGTCTTGTCGGTCTTGATGTCAGCTAACTCAAAACCCTTGTCACAGCATAATGCCTCACAGCCTTCCTGAATGAAACTATGTCAGGAAATAAGGCTCCCTTCACTATGTTGGGATTTTCTAGATCATGCACGACATGTATCTCCTAAGGATCTGCATCATTGACTTGTGCCTCTAGAGGAACTCCTCCTTCGGCATTAACATCATCATCAACAGCTGCCACATTGTCAGCAAAGTTTGTCTGTGCACATGTGATTGAAGTGTAAATGTGCTTGTCATCAACACCAACATACTCCTCCTCATTGTCAAATATATCTGGCTCCCTTTCACCCTCAAGGTTTGCATCATTTTCTATGGGCTGGGTACTAGCACCATTGGGTGCTGTGCTTTGGCTGGCTGCAGTGGGGTTTTCATTACTAACATGATGACTAATCATAGGATCATCAGGTGGGATCACACATAGAGCCTCTAAATCATCAAATTCATGCTCATTACACACCTCTTTGTCAAACACTCCAACGACAAAATTGCAACACATCTCTTGCTCATACATGGCAAAGAGTTCTGCCATAATGGAGTAGTCTGACATCTTGATGCAGATTTTTGTCAAAAAAACCACACGCACGCAGATTAGTTAGATGACCATTTCACTTCATTGCACAAGCTGGTCATCAACATCTCTAGTGTAAAAGAGACTATCTCCACATCCCACTTGTTGACGATGGTTATCTACCATAATAAAGGGTTAAAATAAATATATAAAGGGCTAACAAATGATCACCAACATAGGTTTAGGGTGTCAACTAATGAAATTCCACGAGTTTTGGTGAATCTATATTTTGCAGGGGGTTATCAGAATAATTCAGGAATTGATATCTTCCACGAGAAGGAACCCACGTCAATCGGCCTAATCTCCACGTCACGAATACGCAAGAGGCTTCTAGAGGACACCAGAGGACTCCACGAGGAGGGCCACCACGAGGCGCCGCCAGGTGGGGCCAACCGACCTCAACCCTGGGCCGACCGGCCCCTGGCCGCCGCCCCTCGGCTCCTTCCTTTGCAAGCTACTTCAAGCACCTCCAAGGATGCATCCTAACCCTACGTGAAGGTCGATTTGATCTAAGGGCCACGGTTCCATGCTCTGGGCTATATAAACGAGGCCCTAAACCCCCCTCAAAAGAGGAATTCATTCAATCAATCATCAACCAGAAAGCAGAAGACCAACCAGCAACTCTCATCTCCTTAGAGCTCCATCAGATCTAGGCATAGCTAGATTAGAATTAGAAGTAGAGGAGTCAAGCAGTCTTGGGCTCCAGATCTAGTCAAGAGGAGCTTGGTAAATCCAGTTCTTCTATCTTGTATTAACATTGTTCTTCAGATATTCATCTAGTTCATCAGTTCTTCTAGTTCTTGATCTAGTTCATGTTCTAGCTCTTCATATTCTAATTGTTTATGTTCTAGTTCGTAATTGTTCTAGTTCATCATTGTCTAGTTCTAGTTCATTGTTCTTAATCATTATTCTTGATACATTAGATATGATCTTGTTCTTAATCTATATTATATCCTTGATTATTATGAGATTAGTCTGCTTTGATTATATATTTGGCATAGACAGTTTATCATTATGTTTATACACATGTTTGCAAAGCACTCACCTTATTGAGTCATGGGTGGGTGGTCAACATTGTGTAAGTGTGGTACTTATACACTGTTTACCTGCAAATGCACTCTATACTCTGGGCCATGTGGTAGATCGCGGGTGTGACATTCCTGTTGAGTCCTTTGTAATCCACTCCCCGAGTATAGAACTTAGTAGAACGTGGTCTCATTACTTAGTTGTTACTCTGTTTCTCAGCTTCGTAATGGAGATGTTCCTTATTTATGGATATGAGATAACATAGACAATGATTGCCTGATATAATTGCACTAATCAATGTAGATTATGACTAATAGTTAACGGATTACTTAGGAGTTATTCTCTTACTTTATATTCTGATCAATGACTTGCCATAGTAGTACTGCTCTAAGGAATATCATCTGAATGGTCTGATTATCATATATTTTATCTCTTTTTATTTGATTGATTCCTGTTTGAGAGTAAAGGATAGTGATTTCGAATATTCATATCATATGTGTAGAGTAGCCTTTAATTAATATGTGCCCCTCTGTTTGTTCTCCTTTGGTTAAATATAAATAACGATACCTAGGATAAACTTGGGTGAAATGCTGCAACGGGTGTATTTATCTGTGCGCTTGTGGATATATATATACTTTAATATCTTTATATAGTTAAGTGGCATGAGTACAATACAACCACACTCTTGGTGTCATATTGGGGATGACAACCTAACGCGAGTGATGCTAAAAAGTGTCAACACCACTTAATAAGTGCACCCTTTTTGCAAGATTTTCTACTGAAGACATGTTGTATAGAAACCTTCCACTTTCAGCTCTAGCGTGAAAAAATCGGGCCTATCACCCTACAAATGGAAAGGTAAAATCTCAAGAGTAATATGGCACACCTACTGCATTCTGGGGTGGATGTACTCGCTCTTAGAGGTCTCCTCATGTTGGGCTAGCTCGAAGAGTGATTCAAATTCATACCTGCCGTCGCCGCCTTCCATCATCACCGTGGCGCACCCAGGGACCAGCGCCATGGAGCTTATCCAGCCACCATTGCCGTAGGGATAGAGCTAGGCCACGTCAAGCCCTCCTTCACCAGCAGCTCTCCCTAGAACAGCTTCGGTCCTCTGCCACCGCTGCCAAATTGTTGGTCTAGGGTTTGTGGAGAAGGGGGCGGGGAAGGAGACAAAATGGAGATGGCGTCCACGCGCTGGGTTGTGGCCACATGAAAAGCTGTCGATACAGCACTCCTGTACGTGAGTACAGCCTGCAGATGGGCCCATGCGGCCATACGTAGAAATTGGCAAGAATCGGCAAGAGGTAGAATTGCAATGACAAAATTCAAAATAGTCGAATTGTAATGGTAAATCTTAGAATCGCCGTTTTTAATGGCATGAATCCAATTAACCCGAAAAAGGGGGAAGGGGTGGCATTTGGTTCTCCAGCCTCACTTTGCTTTGCTCTACCGAACAAACAGATTTTCCTCTCCTATTGTGGCATGGTGAATCCTTGCCAACACAGACCACAATCCAAACAAATTACCATTGAAACTTAAAAGTGTCTCAACATGGTCATGGGTATCGCCAACAAGTTATAAACATCATAGCTGTGTTGGAAACCAAATGGTACAAGAAAACAGCGAGCGAAACACACGAGGAAGACAAGTCGTGCAAGCCACCTCCAGTCAGCTTAGCCGACCGTGCCTGCCCAAGTTAGCATAGCCCTCCTATCCGAATGAAGCACCTGCCCAGGCATGCAAAAGTCAGCTTAGCTGACTTCCCCTATAGTACTGAACCAATTCATTTCTAGATTGATTTTTGGCATGTGTTTTGACGTGGACAACTTGGAGAACACATTTTGGACTTGTTTTCTACTGAGATAAGACCATCTCCCTCTATATACAAGGATTACGGTCAATTAAGGATCCCAATTTTCAATTGTCAAAAAATCAATCTACTACACTCTTTACTTCTATTCCAACCCTTCCTACTATTCATCGTCTCCCAACAAGATTCGCGTAGCGTTCTAGGTGGCCTCACTAGTCCTAGGACACCCTCCATATTCTCCCCGACAGGTATTGTAACATCCCAGATTTTTGGGCAACCAAAAATACGAGCTTTTTAAAAATTTTCCTGTAAGTGTGTGGAGCATGTACTCTCTAGGTCTACCTGTCGACAAAACCTGGTCGGCAGTCTACCGAGGGGTATGCCCAAGGTAGTAGATCGTCGGCAGACAGGTGTGCAAGCCACGAACGAGATGGTGATGCAGAACAACATGCGGGTTTATCCAGGTTCAGGGCGCCGTGTGGGCGTAATACCTTACGTCCTGCTTTGCTTTGTTATTGCTGTTTTGAACAACGTATTACAAACTAGATTGCCCTAGAGTATGTTGCGATCATTTTTGAGGGGGGGTCCCCTGCCCTCCTTATATATTCCGGGAGGTAGGGTTACAGATCTAGAAACTAATCTTAGCTGGTTACAATTGCCATATAGAGCCGGATAAGGATTCCCAATCTAACCGACCAAGACCTTGCTTGATTCCCAAGTCCGGTTTGATGCCTTGCGCGAGACTCCATCTCGATGATCTAGATCGCGCGTCGTCATGTAATGGGCTGGACCGTCTGGTCTGGGCCTGCCCATGTCTAGCCGTAAGGGTATAGGGATTTATACCCCCACAGCTAGTCCCCGAGCACTATGTATTCTGTATCGACACATTGTCTTAGTCTTCTTTAACTTGTGAGGTTCGTCTTCACATCACCTTGAAATGTTAGCCGAGCATGCGCTAGTGTTCCGTCTGGATCAGGAATCAGTAAACCATGATTGTTGATGAAGATTGCAGTTGTCGGTGAAGATTGCATAGTGGTCCAAAAAGAAAAATTTTCTTTCCTGGTGAAGTGTACCCACTTGTATTTCTGAAAAGAAATGTAAGTGTGCGTACTTGATGGAAGTAACTTATGAAAAATTCCAGATCATAGGGGCAAAAAATAGAAACAATTCACCGTCAGGTGAAGTGGGCCCAGGATGCACAACCACTGCCCATGGATGACGATCCTTCTGAAGTTGATTGGCTTGAAATTGAGGATGAATGAGAGCAAGCCAGCCGACTTACAAGAAAGAAACCAGTGGCTGCCCCAATGAAGAAAAGGGGCCAGACCTCACTAGGAACCTCTGCAAGTGAAAAGCCAAAAGAGATAATTGACCTGAAGGAAGCAGAGGACCCAGCAAGTAAACGTCGACGCGTTATTGCGGATTGGCCAGAAGATGAAGACGAGGAGGTCGAGGAGGTCTCCGGTATCATAGCAAGCAGTCGAAGGGAGCGACTTGCTAGAAGACAGGAGCTGACGCTGCCGTTGCAAACAACTGAACCACCACCTCATCCACCGCAACCACAGGTGCAGGCCGTAGGAATCCCAAAGCCAGCTGCCGCTGTTAGGAGCAACGTGGCTAAGCCGGTCCCGACCACTAGAGCAGTAGCAGAGAAGGGTGCCGGGCCCGATAAGATAAAGAAATCTCGGTTTGCCACCGTTTTCCGTGCTACAGACCTATAGGTCGTCAAAAACTCGCGTAAGTATGACATAATTGGTCAATAGCACCACCTTCGTAACTTGTTATTGATTTGTATAGCTCTGCATCGACCCAAAAAGCCGGAAGAACTTTCTGGCAGTGCAACAGCACCACCAACTGATACCGCCAGCACCGAGCATCGGGTCCAGGAGCAGACCTGAGCAGATAGAGTAGTCCCCGAACCACAAGCTCCTTCAGCTGTCGCTCCTGGTCCACAAACAGCCCCAGAAGACCTGAAACAGCCTCGGTCGGCCCCTAAGAAACAAGTCCCAAAAACTACAGAAGTTGGTGGGGCCACCGTGGAGCCAACTGGAAGTGCAAAACTGAAGAAGAAACCGAGCCTTCAGCCCTAGCCATAGAAGAAATCCTCGGGCATTATGAAGAAGAAAGCATATTTCGCGGCACCCGCTCCTACACTATGGAAATTCCAGTAGGATACGAGGTCGGGGCTGTAGAAGCAGTTGGTAAAATATTCCTGAAGGATGTTAAGGTAAGCCTCACATAACTTGATAAGTTGTTACTGTACAATCCATAAGAACTGCTGTTATGATCCTGTATGCTACAGACTGTGGCCGAAAAGAACAAATAGCTGAGTGCAGAACAGAAGAAGCTACAAACACAGTTAGAAAGTTATGCGAAGAAAAATATTGATCATGAAGAAAAGATGCGCGCTGTCCTCCAATGGCTAGAAGTGGTCAAGAAACAGAAATCGGGTAAGGGTTCCTTCTATTGTTAGGTACTCGAGCTCTGTAGGGTGCTGTATTACTGTACTGTACATAATCATTGGATTGCTACAGGTCTAGACATCGAAGTCAGCCGACTTCACGAAGAAAATGCTCCGGTAGCTGCTGAGCATGACCGGCTGACTGAAGAGAAGACCAAATGGCTGCAAACACAACAGGCCATGAAGGAAGAAAATGCTAAACTAGCCAAGGATCTGGAGAGTAAGCATTCCTCAACATTATCGTAGCGTTCGTTGAATTTTGCGATGTTAAATTCCTATCAACATAACACCTTGCAGTTGTGAAGAAGAATGCCAAAATGCACCTTGAGAAGATGAAGAAAGATTGCGATGACCTAGAGCTTTAAAACCAGGCTGGTGCAAAAAAGATCGAGGCGTGGTCCCAGAAGTGCAGCAAGCTTATGATGGAGCAAGAAGCCCTTAACGGCAAATACAAGACGCTCATAAAGGAGCGAGAAACTTGGAAGCATGCCTGCGTAGAGATGGCAAAAGGGATCGCACCAATGCTCGACATCATTGGCCCCGACTCCACTGAAGCTGGAGCAGAGGCGCCAAAAATAGGTCTGGTCGAGAAATCCCAAAAAGCCTGGGGATGGCTCCAACAATGGATGAAAGGCATCAAGGAGTATGTGGGTGCACATGTACTTAGCTTCGTATGTGCCCACTACCCTTTGTTGGAAATTACTCGCCTGGAAGTCAGATATCCTAGGGAGGTCGGGGCAGAGCAAGCTGACGAGCTGCGGTCAGAGGAGATGAAGCATGCTGCCACGATTACAAAGGACATCATCCTATGCCCAACTGTAGCCCCATCGACCGGAGGGATAATTCAATTATACGTGGGTCAAATACCCGTGCCGCCATCTTGGCTTCCAGCGAAGCACATCTTGCTCCATCCTCGACCACGCCAAAGGTGGCAGAACTACCAAAGGGTCCACAATAGGAGAAACCTACGAATAGTTTGTAGGAGTAGTTAAGTTTCATAAACTTATTGTAAACTCGTGCCTATAAAAAGGCGAGCTTGTAATAAGGTAATGAATAGTACAATGTAAAGTTGTCTATGTTTTTGTGTGAAAAAACGTTTAAAGCTCTGTATTGCGTGCAATTTTAATGAAGTTAGAACAGCAGGGTGTTCTGTTTTAGTTGTTCTAGGGTAATCGATGAGAACTAAGTTAGAACAGCGAAATGTTCTGTTTTTAGTTGTTAAGCGTAGTCAACGAGAACTAAGTTAGAACAACGAAATGTTCTGTTTTTAGTTGTTCAAGCGTAGTCGACGTCATCCTATAGGTCTGTACGGCTTTGGAGAGGCCAGTGATCCGAGTGTAAGGCTGTCATAGCCTGTATACACGTAAGAGTACAACTGGTCTGGCCAAAGGGCGTCTGTCGACCACTCAAAACGCAGAGGACGGATCTCGTGCACGCTATGAGTAAGGTCGATGTCACACCCGGTTTTCCGAAGAATACCAAGCGCTAACTACATGTGTGCCCAGGATGTCCACACAACACATATAGAGACAAATATGGAGAATATCAAGAGCAATGCTTTATTATATATCGACCATAGTTACAACAAGACTTACAACTATTATAGAAGCATAGCGGAAACTATTCTTAATCTTCTCTTCGGGACTCCATACTCCACAGGGACAGTTGACTGGGGGAAGCACTCGCCTAGTACTCATGGACTCCGCAAGAAACTCTTCACTTGATTAACCATCTGGTACCCATCCGGGATTTTTATTGGTGACAACGACAAGCGTCAGCTCACCATGCTCAGCAAGTATACCATGAGGTTATGCAAGGCTCAAAAAGGCTTGACTCGGTTGTACTGCGGTAAGCATTTTTAGTTGGTCATATTTTATTTATTATGCCTATGTTTCTAAGTTATGCTTAAGGCTCCCATGTGAATATAATTAGTTATCACCATCAAGGTTAATCATATCCCAAACCATCCATAGAACCACCTATCTTGAAAAGGATCCAGGCTGCTCGTGACCGTGAGCACGGCTGATATCAGTTTGATCAAACTCTGCAGAGTGTGTACACTTTCACCTTGAGTTGTGAATACCCCTGTACCCGAGGTGGCCAACCTCTTGACTCACTTCCAAGGTAAGTCGGCAGGGTTCACTACGAAGCCTTTCACTAATTACCCTAACAAGTTAGTAGCCGCGAGGTTTCAGCGTCTAGGCGAATGGAGCCCCCTTCAAGAGTGGCACACCATGACCGCAGCCCACTACTCACCTTGACAGGCAAGAAGCCATTCTGCAACCTAGTCCCCCCTCTTGCGCCGAAAAGTTTCGGTAACTAATAACAAGCTAGAGAAAACTAGCTATACGACTAAGATCGTGCCCATTTTGATTCTCAAGGCTGTACGGAAGTCCTGGGTTGCCACTTTAAGATTCAGTCCTTACGGAGGATAGACTAGAGCACCCAATAAGGCCCAATGCTCTAGCCCCCTTGTGTCCATGTTGCCAGAAGCATCATTTTAACCATTGATTCCATAAGTCATTAACCAATATTAACATTACAATATTTGGTAATTGCAAGCTAAGCAAAGCTACCCACATGCATGAGCCCATGGTAAACAAGGAGTATAGGGTATCAAAAGTACTAGGTAAGATCCTTAGCATCATATTAGACACATGCTTATAAAAGTGATTATAAGGTTATTAGGTAACAAGGGAACTCATGTTACACTTGCCTCCAATTATCTGCTCAGACTTTTTCAGACTTTGGCTTCTGGATCATCCTTGCGCATCTTCTCTTCTATAGAGCGCAACATACGGCACAAGCACATAATGATTAAACCTAAAAACAGTACACCATGGATTACAAAAACAAGATAAAAACGAGTCTAGCTCGAACATTGTGATCCTACGATTGAATGAGCGCAAAAAAACACCTAAGACATGTTGTGGCGAGATTTTGAAGTTTTAGGGGTTAAATCATAAAATTAATATTTCAAATAAACTAAATATTTTTGGGGCAATAAATTTAAATCAAAAGAATTATGGCGGGAATATCAAGAGCTAGCAAGAAGGATGCCAATGAGATGGAGGAAAATTAAAAAGAACATGAGTTAGATTGATATAAAAGAATATTTATAGGTATATTGGAATTGTATTTTGGATGGAAAAGAGAAAGGTATATGGCACCAGCATAATGAAGCGACGGCATCAACAAAGTATATATAGATGTACGTGTTTTCAGCTATAGGCTTGCTAATTGGCAAGTAGCTCATGCACGATCAGGTATTTGTGCAAGATAGGATGCACCAGGCTAGAGAATTGTAAATACGGGATACATAGATGAACTTGCTAGGAGGTTTCTCACCCACGTGATACATGGCTAACAGCAATGAAGTTCTGGCTGGAAACGAGGATGAACTGCGACGACGGTTCTGTTTCATAGGGAACTCAGCTCCGGCAACCGCAGTATCACATCAGTTGCGGTGGTCAAATACATCGACACAAGACTCCAAGGAGCAGCATAATTAGATCACGACCAACAAAGATTCCGGCAATAGAGAAAAGATGGAAGAGATCAGTGTGTATCAATCGGATGTACAAGTACTGTATAGACTGCGGCAAATGGCTTATGTGATTCTGGAGAGCATGGCCTAGCAAAGTTTTGGAACGTGTGTGAAACTGAAAGAGGTCAGGAAGGATTCTCACCTACACACACCATGATCAGCGACAGTGGCGAGGCAGGGGTGTGATGGACATAAGTCTGAGTCTGATAATCATGGCGCCTAATTCATGATTAAAGTCATTTTGATTCCAGCGAACAACGTTGGAGCCCAGCGAAGTGCCGATGATACACAGGAACCAGAAACTTGCCAAGGATGACGACGTACGCAGGAACTGGTGGAGATGAGAGGGTATGACGTGGTAGGAAAAGGTGAGGAACGTCTGAGCCTAGGCTCCTTTTATAGCCATCAGAAGGAAGTGGAAGAGTCGATCAAAGGAGTTACTAACCAATGATAATTGATGGCCACGCTTCCATTGTGGCCACTTTGGCAGCAGTTACATCTCTGAGGATGGAAATTGATGGAGGAATAATAATTTAGGGCATCGATTTTTGCTGGTTGCTAGGCAGTGGTGGGATTTCATTATCCATCTGGGTGATCACGATATATCAGCTATGGTGTCCAGACTGCAGATCATGCGACGTCCAGAAGATGAAAAAGAAAAGAATGAACGGCCCCGATAACCCTGGTTGGACAAACAAGTGGAATCGGACTGATGGTGCTTTTGCCTGGTTAGATTAATTACGTGCAGAAAAGGGGCCCAAGGAAACAAAGAAAGGATTGTTACTTGTTAGCACAAAAGGAAAAGAGATAGAAATTGGAGTTAGAGAAATGGCGTGGACTTGTATATATGCTTGCATATATGGGCTGGCGGAGATTAAAAGGGGAGCTGAGTGTGATGTCAGTTTTTGCTGGAATAAGCTGACGTGTTTCAATGTGCACACTTGCCTTGATGAATGCATGCACGATCAGGGTGATAGAAGAGGAATGGACGTGTTCATTTGTGGCTGCTAGACTGTATTGGAGGATGACTCTTTGCATGCTTGAGAGTATATCACGTAGAGGGCAATAAGTTCAAGAGAAAATAAAGCAATATAAAGAGAGGAGAAAAGGCTAAATTGCTGTAGAGAAAAAGAAGAAAGGAAAGAAATTGTATGAACACGATGGATAAAGTAAAGATTGGGATGGAGATAGACTAGGCCTGATATTGAAATGATTGTAGACAAACAAAGATTAAAGAATATAATTTGACTATGATTTTAGAAATTAGGTTTAAATTTACTTTTCAAAGAAACTTAACACTTAATTTTATAAATAGAATAAAATTACCTATTCGAGGCTTAAACACGTTTTAAATTCACTTTTCACACAATAACATTAATGCTCTCAGCATGAATGCAACATATATGTCAAATTTAAATTTCAAAAGTTTAAGAAAATCACACTTTCACTATTTAAATTCTAAACAACGTAATTAAATCTTGAAAAAATTTTAGAAAATTCATGAAATCATTTATTTTATTTAGTGTATTCTATTCACAACCCAAAATCAAAATTTTGGGGTGTGACAAACTACCCCCCTTAACAAGAATCTTGTCCCTAGATTCGCTGAAGCTACACTCAATGCAAAGAGCCAAATCACACCTGGACACCATAACAAAAAAAATCAACCGTGTAAGAACACACTAACATGATGTTGTCCTTAATCGGGAACACACTAGCACTTACCTTAGCATCGTTGCTAACGTAAAAGCGCTCGGGTGGAAACCTACTTATATAGAGGGCATAGGACAGAACGATCTTGAAATCTTCCATCTTCCTTGGTGTAACGATTCCTCTTGTTGACGTAGAATCTTTAATTTGCACATACATCTTCATGGATCTTGAAGAAATGAGAGGTTTCCAGTAAACAACATATTTATTTTTCGCAAAGCATCAAGGGGGAGGAAGTTATGATTAGTTTATACCAAAATAAGTTTATAAAAACAACCATTTCTAACTAGGCAAAGCGTCCTACAGTCAACATTGCTCTAATACCACTTTGTCGCACCTGGTTTTCCGAAGAATACCAAGCGCTAACCACATGTGTGCCCAGGATATCCACACAACACATATAGAGACAAATATGGAGAATATCAAGAGCAATGCTTTATTATATATCGACCATAGTTACAACAAGACTTACAACTATTATAGAAGCATAGCGGAAACTATTCTTAATCTTCTCTTCGAGACTCCATACTCCACATGTCTCAAGAAGGTGTTGTAGTTTATATATTATAATTTAAAGTACAGAAAAAGATACATATCTGTAATTGAGAATTAGGGGTAAAAACGCCTAAGCTCGTCGATATGAACGGAGTTAGGCACGTCAGTGCCGTCAAGTCTTGCAAGTCTATACGAGGTAGGTCGTGTAACAACCTTGATGATGTATGGCCCTTCCCATGGAGTTGCCAATTTGTGGACACCATCTTGGCTAGTCTTCCATTTCAATACCAAGTCACCGACCACAAAGAAACGTTCCTGAATGTTTTTGTTGTAGTACCTTCATAACACAGCTAAGTACTTGGCCATGCGTATACAGGAGTCAAGGCGCCGTTTCTCTACACTATTCACCTCGAGCTCATATTGTTCTGTAACTTGATCTTCATTGTAGTTCTCGACCCGAGGTGACCGGAATTCAATGTCTGCTAGGAGCATAGCCTCAGCGCTATAAATCATGAAATATGGAGAGACACCAGTATTGCGACTAGGTTGTGTCTGAAGTCCCTAGACCATGGCTGGTAACTCCTTAATCCACCGTCCAGGGGCCTTGTCATTCTCTCTATACATCCTTTTCTTTAATGCATCCAAGATCATTCCATTAGCCCGCTCGACCTGTCCATTAGCTCTGGGATGTGCCACCGAAACGTATTTTACTACAATGCTCCGTTCATCACAGAAATCCCAAAATGTGTTCCCTGGTAAACTGAGTCCCCAGGTCTGTAATGATACTGTTGGGTATACCGAAGCGGTGGATGACCTAGTCGAGGAACTCGACTGCTTTTTTGGAAGATGCCTTAACCAAGGGCATGTACTCTATCCATTTGGAAAATTTATCAATCAGCACGAATACGAACTTGAATTACCTGGTGCTGGTTTCAAGGGTCCGATCATATCTAGTCCCCAGCACACAAAGGGCCAAGAGGCTGGTATGGTATGGATCTCATGGGCTGGCATGTGAACTCTTTTTGAGAAAATCTGACAATTGGCGCAATGTCAAACAAGCTTCTCTGCGTCCGCTACGGCAGATGGCTAGTAAAAACCTGCACGAAACGCTTTACTGACCAGTGTCCGAGATGTGGCATGGTTACCACAGGTGCCAGAATGTATTTCTTCCAAGAGTTTAATACCGTCTTCTTGCTCAATGCACTTCATCAATACTTCGGCTTTCGTGTTTTTGCGCCATAGCTTACCCTCGACCACTAGATACTATTTACTACGACGTATAAGGCGCTCATTCTCAGTTCGATCAGAATACCCGGTGCCATATGTTAGATACTGAATGAATGGAACATGCTAGTCCGATATCTTAGTCGAGGTCTGTGATGGTCCTGCGGATGCGGGAGATAATGCCATAGTGGTCGGTGATGAAACCATAGCTACCAGAGGCTCGTCCGGGGGCTTCTCGATTGTCGTCATTGCCCCCGTCAGCCCTTGGATTGATGCCTGGAGCCATGTGATCGTCATTGCCTACGTGGTGGTCTGGGCCGGTGGGTGGTCGTAAGCCACATTGGCTAGACCTGAAGGGTCAACTGGAGTGCTGGCGGCTCTTGCTAGTCGTGCCAGACGCCGATGGGCCTGCGGCACGTTCATTGGTCTGAACCATAGCTGCCTGAACATAAGCCTACAGATCCTCCCGAATGTTTTGGATTTCTGGGGTATCTGGTAACCGCTTCAGGCTCTCAATGGCAACAACCACGTTGGCGCTTGGGGTTTTGAATACTGGTCTATTCCCCACCATGTCAAAAGCATCATTGAGGTTGCGCCATTGCAACCGGTTACGCCTAGCTGCAGCATCAGTCTCTTGCTGGTCGCGGTCTGCTTGCTGTTGCACTAGACGTGCATCTTCATCTATGCGACATTGGGCTTGGTCAGCATTGCGCTGTTGTCGCTCTCCTCACTGTTGATCAGTCTCGCCCCCGGCAGGTGGGTCTTCATCTTGGCTAACCACGTTGATCATGGCGCCACGCCTTGGAGGGAAAGCTAGGATTCAGGGAAAGCCCGGAGGATGTAGCATCCCTTCATCACTACTACTCATATGGTGTAATACCATGGTTCGAGTATTTTCGTCGGACGCAGTGCTCGATCCGGGGCTCAAACGGCTATATGTCTGGGTGGTATGAATTGAAACTTGATCAGAGCCCACCATATTGACGAAGTTGAGTTGTCGAGGCCGAGGCCGAGCGGAGCGTCCTTCAGGAGTTGAAGTGACCACTAGATCTGTACCCAACCGTTGAAATCGGGTGGCTCGAGCGGGTCGAGTAGATCTATTGTAGTCGTTCAAGTTCTGTCCGGTAAACTGCTCTTGGAGCGAATCGACCAGGGACAGGGTAAGCGAGAGTTTTCCACTGAGCTGGTCGATGGAGTCGATCAAGTCGGTGGAGTCGAGTTTCCTCCCCTGGTAGCGAGGAAGGAGTCGATGAGTTGCCAGCGTGGTCGATGAGGGCACTGGTGCAAGCGAAGCCAGAGCCAGCATAGTCGTAGTCGACGCCGGTGTCGGGGAAGTAGTTGATGCAGATCGGATCTGCACCTCCTCCACGGCTGTGATGACAAAGTCGTTGGAGCCGGTGGTCCAGGTGATCTGGCCGATCGTCAACGTGAGGCCTGCCGCCATGGCCATGGAGTCAGGGAAGATGATCATCTCACATGCCTGAAAAGCAGTACACACACCCCCTACCTAGCACGCCACTGTCGACAAAACCTGGTCGGCAGTCTACCGAGGGGTATGCCCAAGGTAGTAGATTGTCGGTAGATAGGTGTGCAAGCCATGAACGAGATGGTGATGCAGAACAACATGCGGGTTTACCCAGGTTCATGCTGCCGTGTGGGCGTAATACCTCACGTCCTGCTCTGCTTTGTTATTGTTGTTTCAAACAACGTATTACAAGCTAGATTGCCCTAGAGTATTGTCGGCGTTTGGTCCCACAGGGGTCCTAAGCCAACGAGTGAGTGCTGCGTGTCCCTAATCTAGATGGTGATGCAAGGAGGATACACGGGGATTTATCCTGGTTCGGGCAAAAGAAGGCCCTACGTCTAGCGGGGAGGGGGGAGTATTGTATTTCCTTGCACCGAAGTGCTTGCGTAGGGGTTACAAGCTGTGAGAGAGGGAAGTGAGCCCAGGTCTCAAAGGAAAAGTGAGAGTACAAGGGCGATTGCTTGAGATGTTGATCTGTGGGTGGTGTGCCTTTGCTTGTTTGTGCGTGGCTTCTGGCTTGCGTCTTGCTTTGTGTCCCCTTGTAGAGTCCTGGCCTGCCCTTTTATAGGGTAAGAGGAGGCCGGGACGCTGGGGGTGCCTTGAGGTGAAGTTTTGTCGATCCCTGTAGAGGTGGCTGTAGCGACGTGCCTCAAGAATGGCCGGCCATCCCTAGACACCATGGTGACGTAGGGGACGAGACGGTGAAAAGACCCCGAGTCCTGTGCCACGTCGGCCTTTCCTCCCTACTGACCGATGGTGAGTCGAGGCTGGGTCGAAGATGGGTCGAGGACGGGCGGGTAAGGCCGAATCCCCGAGATCATGGGGTACGGACCTTGTCGTATCCTCTCTCGAGGGTGATCGGTGGCAAAACAGTGTGCGGCATGGTGTGTATAGTGACAGGCTTTCACCTCCCATCCTGGGATGGGCAGTAAAAAGTGAGATCTAACACTGGCATTGTTTCCACGTCAGTCCCAGCTGTAGCCATGATGGTAGGAGGTAGTGGGTAGTCGCATTAAATGCTCTGACTTTTGCCTCAAAGTAGGTGAATAAGATGGGTCGAGAGGTCTGACCCGGGGTCATGCGAGTCGGAGATTTGCCGATAGTCGAGATGCCTTGTCAAACGGGCCTCGTACGAGTTGGGACGCGGTCGAGGCATCCCGTCAAGGGTGCTGTTGACGGTTCTTAAGTATCAATTTTAATTATCCAATAAATAAGGAAAAGGACCTATATGCAAGCAACACCTAGAATTAGGGTTTGATCTGATAGAATTCCACGAGTTTTGTTGTTTATCTGTTTCTGCAGGGGTTATCAGGAAATACAAAGGAAAGGCCCACACGTCGGAATTACATAGAGATATTAACGTGTTCACCGATTTTCTATCATCTAGAAGACTCCAGAAGCCACGGGATCGAACGGGAGGCCGAACGGGCCCGGGACTAGGGCGCCCGCCCTGGACCCTGGGGCGCCCGCCCTATGTCTGCAACCAATCAGGATGAGTCTCGCGGATTGTGCCCCACCGACCTAAAGGATCAAGGAAAACCGTGCGATTAATGTCAGTTTGATCCGACGGCCCAGGTTCACTTGAAGGGACTATATAAGCAGGACCCTTGGCCCCTGGAGAGGAGAATCCAAGTCCATTATTTTCATATTTTCCAGAGAGGATTCAGAGAGAGAGGTTCCCTTAGGGTTCCCACCTCATTAGGGCTTAGCATCCAATGTGAGATTAGACTTAGTTCTTCTAGATTGAGAGAGATAGAGTGGAGGTATAGATCGAAGGAAGCCCGGCCTGTCGGTGACTACTTCGAGGTTGTACCTGCGGGATCAAGTTCTCCTAACCCGAGGCTTGCTCCTAGGATTCTTCAGTATTTGGACTTCTAAATTCTAGTAAGTTCTTTGTTTTATTGTTCTTTGGTTTATGAGTTTACTTTAATCTCTTCGCGTAGAGTTTAGAGTAATCATCTCTAGCGTAAACGAGGTGTTTGGGCTAGGATACTCATAGATATCCCCTGTCTAGCCGGACCGTGGTAGTAGCGAGGAACGTGACATTTCCGTAGCTACCTTTGTATTCCATATCCCGTTAGCAGGATCGATAGGGTTTATAGGTGCGGGTCGAACATCCTTTGAGGTGTCTAGATTCTGTGAGCCTCCCCAATAGAGCAGTAGATCATCCTTACCAAGGTTAGAACGAGAGTGCAGTTGCAGTCTTCTCTATACATCGCTTACATCAAATCACAGTGGTTGTAGCCTAAAGGTTAGTAGTAATAGATTTGGTTAGTCAGATGCACGCTTTCTCCTAGTGGTAAAAAAATAAATACGATACTCTGGATAACATCCCGGGTGAAGTGCTCACCGATATCCGTGCGCTTGCGGATCATTTCCTAATTGCGTTACCAAATATCAACAAGCATTTCTGGCGCCGTTGCCGGGGAGAAAGATGGTTTGCTGAGATAACCTTGAATCTTACTACTAGCTTGTGCCTATACTTTTATCTTTCTTTATCTTTTTATTCCTTATCTTTTCTTTATTCTTACCTTATGGAGAACCAAGATTCTAAATCAATCTATCAATTTGCAACACCTTCGGAAACTGACCTTTTACCATGGGAGTCATCACAGCCTATCCAAACATCCCAGTATAGGTTAAGTTCAAGGTTAATTGCCATGATTGAGAACCTATCCTTTTTGGGAAAGGAAGACGAAAATCCTTACCTTCATATTAGAGATTTTGAGCAAACATGCGATTGTCTTCGCATTGAAGGCATTTCTGATAAGACTTTACGTTGGAAGCTTTTTCCTTTTTCCTTAAGAGGAGAAGCTAGACGATGGTATAGTCAGAAGGTAAGTCAACAACGAGGTGAATGGGGAGTCTTACGAGCCAACTTCTATTTAGATTTTTATTCCCTCGATCGTATCGCCAACCTTAGACTCGAAGTTCTATCTTTTAAACAAAAAGAAAATGAAACTTTGGGAAAATCCTGGAAACGTTTTTCTGATCTTTTAGAATCTGGTCCAAAACTCAATATTGAAGACCCTATTCTCCTTTTTCATTTCTTTCGAGGTCTTCAGAAAGATCATAAACAAATGCTACATACAATGTCTAGAGGTTCTTTCTTTCGTATCCCTACTGATGAAGCTAGAGCGATCCTAGATAGAATCCTAGAAGCTGAGATGGATAATACCCTCCATGATGAAACCTACGAAGCCGAAGTAGACACTCTGCCAAATTCTTCACCTACTTTAGCTATCCCAAGTTTTGAGCCACAAAAGGAAGAAATTCCACCACCTGATTTCATGCTGGATATAGAATCCGATCTTTTTGCTGATTTTGGAAACATTTCAAACTACCATTCTATAGACAAACCCCAAAGCGGCCATTATAGCATTTGTTTACCAAGTGAATATCAATTGAGAGAGCTTATCTCAGTCATGAGTAGCGAATGGTTGGAGGAATCAGAGCTTTCCTCTGAAGTGATCCGTTTGGATACACCTCCTATCACTATACGCTGTGCTTATGATTCTGATCAATTTGATGCTCTCTATAATCCTGTTGTGGGGATCAATATCATGTCTGAAGCTTTTGCACTTAAATTATTTGGAAAATTAATTTTAACCCCCACAACAAAGTTCATGAAGGAATCTTCAGGACGATTGGTCCCCAGTCTTGGAATTGTGAATGTCCTACCCTTTATGGTAGAAGGCTCCATGATTCATTTGAACTTTTAGATCTTTGATACATGGGACTTCGACCTGTTGATAGGACAACCATTTAGAAGACTCCTTTATGAAGGTCAAACTGGAAAGCTACACATTTCTTTTGGAAAGGATTTTAAATTTCCTATGACAATTTCTCACTCCTTGAATAATAAGATCGAGTCATCTCTTTTGCCTCATCCTATGGAAGAGGTAAAAGCTGCGTCTCTAGAGCTTTTAAATGAATCAGACTTAGAAGAAGAAGCCCCTTTCTTCATAGAAGAGGAAGCTGAACCTTCTGAACCTGAACCTTTAGATGAGTTTGCAGAAACACCCAGACCTCCTATAGAGCTTAAAACTTTACCACCCGATCTTATCTATGCTTTCCTAAACAATAATCTAGAGTTTCCTGTGATCATTAGTAATAAACTCACTCAGGAACAAACTCTGCGATTAATGACCATTTTAGAAAAACATCACTCAGTCTTTGGCTACTCACTCCAAGATCTTACAGGAATCAGTCCTATGATTTGCACCCATCGCATTCCGACAGATCCTTCTGTTTCACCTTCTCGGGAACCCCAACGTAGACTCAACAACGCGATGAGAGAAGTAGTTAAAAAGGAAGTTATAAAGTTGCTGCATGCAGGGATTATATATCCTGTGCCGCATAGTGAGTGGGTGAGCCCTGTTCAAGTTGTGCCTAAAAAGGGAGGCATGAATGTTGTTACAAATGAGAAGAACGAGCTAATTCCGCAACGCACCGTCACAGGGTGGCAGATGTGCATTGACTATAGAAAACTGAATAAAGCCACGAAAAAGGATCACTTTCCTTTACCTTTTATAGATGAGATGTTAGAGCGGTTAGCGAACCATTCGTTCTTCTGTTTCTTAGATGGATATTTAGGGTACCACCAGATCCCGATCCATCCTGATGATCAAAGCAAAACCACTTTTACCTATCCATACGGAACTTATGCTTATTGTAGAATGTCTTTTGGGCTATGTAATGCACCAGCTTCTTTTCAAAGATGCATGATGTCTATATTTTCTGATATGATTGAAGAGATTATGGAAGTTTTCATGGATGATTTTTCTGTTTATGGAAAAACTTTTGATAATTGTCTTGAAAACTTAGACAAGGTTTTGCAAAGATGCAAAGAAAAGCACTTAGTCCTTAACTGGGAAAAATGTCATTTTATGGTTAGGGAAGGAATAGTGCTAGGACACCTAGTGTCTAAAAGAGGTATTGAGGTAGATAAAGCTAAAATTGAAGTAATAGAACAACTACCTCCACCTGTGAATATAAAAGGAATTCGAAGCTTTCTTGGCCATGCTGGTTTTTATCGCAGATTCATAAAATATTTTTCATTTATTGCTAGACCACTCACTCTTTTGCTAGCCAAGGATGCTCCTTTTGAATTTGATGATGCATGTTTAAAAGCTTTTGAATTATTAAAGAATGCACTCATCTCTGCACCAATCATTCAACCCCCTGATTGGTCGTTGCCTTTTGAAATTATGTGTGATGCTAGTGATTATGCTGTGGGGGCAGTTTTGGGGCAAACAAAAGACAAGAAGCATCATGCAATTGCTTACGCCAGTAAAACTTTGACAGGAGCTCAACTTAATTATGCAACCACTGAAAAAGAGCTTCTGGCTGTTGTCTTTGCCATTGATAAATTTAGATCTTACTTAGTAGGAGCTAAAATAATTGTTTACACTGATCATGCTGCACTAAAATATTTGCTCACTAAAAAAGATGCTAAACCTCGCCTAATTAGATGGATCTTGTTACTCCAAGAATTTGACTTAGAAATAAAAGATAAAAAGGGAGTAGAAAATTCTGTTGCTGATCACTTGTCTAGAATGCACTTTAAGGATCCACAGGAAACACCCATTAATGATTCACTCCGGGATGACATGCTCTATGGAATCAACAGGTCTGACCCTTGGTATGCAGATATTGTTAATTTTATGGTTTCAGGGTATGTACCACCAGGAGCGAACAAGAAGAAGCTTATTCAAGGAAGTCGTTCACACATATGGGATGAGCCATACCTCTTCCGAGTATGCGCTGATGGCTTACTCAGAAGGTGTGTGACCACTGAGGAAGGGTGGAAGATCATCGACAGATGCCATTCATCATCCCACGGAGCTATTACACTTCAAAACGACGAAGGTACGTTATTCAAGGTAAATGGTCAACGTCTTAAATTATTTTTAGAACCCAATAAAGAATTAGAAGAAATAGACGTGATCCATTTTTACCTTCCGATGGAGAATTAAAGCCCGACCTTTTTAATCTGACGTTTTTGGGCCACGTGTATATTTTTCGGGATAAAAATACTTCTAGAAACACGCTCGAGCAAGCGGGCCCGCAGAGGAGGCAGGCCCAGGGCGGGCGCCCTGAGGATGAGGGCGGGCACCCTGCCCTGGTGTCCCCTCGGCCCCGGCCTCTTCCGACGTGCTTTCCTCATCTATGGTTATCCAGAAAATTCCGCGAATGGGTTGTTACGCACGCCCGGCAGCGGGATGGATCTATGGAAACCCTAGAGGCACTTTTTGACCCCTATATAAACAGACCCCTGACGTCAGCTTTCAACACCAATTCATTCAATCCTTCTCTCCTCCTCAATTAGAGCTTGTCTAGTTCCTTGCTTCTCCAATGGCCGACAAGACCCACTGCTACTGGGAGATCGTCCCTTACGACCTCAACCGCAAGCCCAAGGATGACCCCGACGCCTACGTCCCGGCCAACACAGAGCGACAGCTAGCAGCCCCACCATCAAACCAGCGCAGCTCAATCTCATCCTACTACGCCCAACCAGTTCTTACTGCACCACCGCAGCCCCTTCTTCTCAAGGGACCGTCGTCCAAGCAAGAAGCCATCATCAAGGTACCAGCCGGCACGAAAATCCTGCCACCTAAACCCACTGAGCGGGTTGTAGGCGTCAAGACCAACCGGAGCGGCGAGATCAGCAGCGTCCACTACACTACGGAGAAGGAGAGGCCCTGCTTCGAAGGAGTTAGGACAGCAAAAGTTCGCTTCATCCCACCAAAGGAAGCTCCTAAGCACACTCTCAATTCGTTTGAGATACCACCGAAGCGCCGCAGGACCATAGCAGATGTGGATGAGGACATCAGGACAGCAAATAGACATATTATGGAACTTCAGTCCACAGTTAGCTCCCTTAGTAGGCAGGTCTCCAACCTGAACACTACTGTGCTCGCGCTTAAACGTGACCTTTCTGATGCCCTTGCTAGGATCAGGGATTTAGAGCAACACTGAGCTATCTAGATTAGACCTTGAGGCAGTGTGTCTTAGTCTTCATCATTAGATTCAATTAGATTCAATTCAGTTTAGATTAGTTCGCTTCATTAGTCAGTGTAATAAATGCCTCAAGACAAATAAAGATTATTATTATTATTATGCCTCGTGTATCTCCACTTTATTTTTATGCAAGAAAGCAGGAAACAAGTATGGGGGAATCCCCCCGACATGGTAAATGCACTTCGATTGCACCACTCCACGATTCAGGTACATACTCTGCACGCTTTATTTACATATATACAAATACATATTGGGCTGTGTAGAATATTGTTCCTAACATGATAATTTAAAAAGACAAAAATATTTTTAATCATGATCAATCTCACTCTGTGATATTTCTGAAAACCTGCATTTATTGAAAATCATTTTAAAAAACCATGTGTTACTCAAGTCATTGTGGAATGTGAGATGGTAGAATATGAGTATCTTATTCTTGAAATCTTTGTCGCTTGGAGATTTTCTTTTCAAAAACTTTAAAAATATAGCTACCATCCTCAATATTTTATATGCCTGATAAACCTAAAAATATTAATTTGCTTTGTATTGAGTTTGTGCAAAACGAGTTAGACCCTTGTTGAGAGATTTATCATGCTCCCAAGATCAAGACATTTTTATTCAGAAAGATTCACTCTTCCGAAGTATTATTGCATTAGAGGCATGGGCTATGCAAAAATATATTTCGAGGAAATAAAAAGGAGCAAGTGCTCGACAACGTCGCAGAAAAATGGACAAGTGTCCGGAAGTAGAATTAGGGGTACCTCAGTATCCACCTGAAAAAAAAATGAGATGATAAAAATATATATGGTAAAAAGAAAATGATAGCCCATGGTCCCTCTAATAAGCAATATGCCAGTAAGAGTTGACAAGTTTTAATTTTCAAAGTCTTTGATCTAAGAGTATGGCATTCCTCTCCTCGGATCCCGTTTTGACCCAGGCAATATATGCAAAGTAAGTATGCTTGAGAATTTCTACAAATTAAAACAGCCTCAGTGAGATATACAAAAGATAAATGAGTGATCTGAGAGCCCCTATGAGGATAAAGGTATGCTAAGTTTTCTATTCAAAAATATATAAAAACTCCAAGTGACAGGATGAGAAGAAAGGATCTCTACTTCAACCATATATTTCCCTGACTACAGTGCACAGTGGACATTCACAACACCCTGCAGGTATAAAAAGAATGCTTTACAATGTTTCAACCCCAATTATTTTTCTGAACCATCCTTTTCTCGAGGACGAGTAAAAGCCTAAGTATGGGGGTGTTTGTTGACGGTTCTTAAGTATCAATTTTAATTATCCAATAAATAAGGAAAAGGACCTATATGCAAGCAACACCTAGAATTAGGGTTTGATCTGACAGAATCCCACGAGTTTTGTTGTTTATCTATTTCTGCAGGGGTCATCAGAAAATACAAAGGAAAGGCCCACACGTCGGAATTACATAGAGATATTAACGTGTTCACCGATTTTCTATCATCTAGAAGACTCCAGAAGCCACGGGATCGAACGGGAGGCCGAACGGGCCCGGGACCAGGGCGCCCGCCCTGGACCCTGGGGCGCCCGCCCTAGGTCTGCAACCAATCAGGACGAGTCTCGCGGATTATGCCCCACCGACCTAAAGGATCAAGGAAAACCGTGCGATTAATGTCAGTTTGATCCGACGGCCCAGGTTCACTTGAAGGGACTATATAAGCAGGACCCTTGGCCCCTGGAGAGGAGAATCCAAGTCCATTATTTTCATATTTTCCAGAGAGGATTCAGAGAGAGAGGTTCCCTTAGGGTTCCCACCTCATTAGGGCTTAGCATCCAATGTGAGATTAGACTTAGTTCTTCTAGATTGAGAGAGATAGAGTGGAGGTATAGATCGAAGGAAGCCCGGCCTGTCGGTGACTACTTCGAGGTTGTACCTGCGGGATCAAGTTCTCCTAACCCGAGGCTTGCTCCTAGGATTCTTCAGTATTTGGACTTCTAAATTCTAGTAAGTTCTTTGTTTTATTGTTCTTTGGTTTATGAGTTTACTTTAATCTCTTCGCGTAGAGTTTAGAGTAATCATCTCTAGCGTAAACGAGGTGTTTGGGCTAGGATACTCATAGATATCCCCTGTCTAGCCGGACCGTGGTAGTAGCGAGGAATGTGACATTTCCGTAGCTACCTTTGTATTCCATATCCCGTTAGCAGGATCGATAGGGTTTATAGGTGCGGGTCGAACATCCTTTGAGGTGTCTAGATTCTGTGAGCCTCCCCAATAGAGCAGTAGATCATCCTTACCAAGGTTAGAACGAGAGTGCAGTTGCAGTCTTCTCTATACATCGCTTACATCAAATCACAGTGGTTGTAGCCTAAAGGTTAGTAGTAATAGATTTGGTTAGTCAGATGCACGCTTTCTCCTAGTGGTAAAAAAATAAATACGATACTCTGGATAACATCCCGGGTGAAGTGCTCACCGATATCCGTGCGCTTGCGGATCATTTCCTAATTGCGTTACCAAATATCAACAGGTGCCTCGTACGAGTCAGAACCCAGTCGAGGCGTCCCGTCGAGCTGGCCTCGTGCGAGTCGGAACACAGTCGAGGTGTCTCGTCTGCTATTTTGGCTTTGTTCCATTTGTGGATAGTGTTTTGTTTTTCTTAATCGTTGATTGTGGGTACCCCTAGTTTGTAGGTACCGACAGTAGCCCTCGAGCCTTTGGGTGAGTGTGGGCCACTCTCACAGAGGCTCAGCGGTTCATGAACTAGAGTCGTAGCGTCGTAACTTTTTTCGGTGGGGGCGCGCGAGCGCACCTGCCGGGTGTAGCCCCCGAGGCCTCGGTGGAGTATTTGGACTCCTCCGAGGTCTTTTACACGCCCTATTGAGCAATGCTCTCGTATCATGGTGTGTTCTGTCTTTTTTTCACTCGAGGTTTGGTTCTCTGTGGCTGAGCCCCCGAGCCTCACGCGCACGAGGTCGATCAGAGTCTTGGCCATCCTTTATTGTTCGACCCTCACGCTCCCTTTTCGAAAAAGGGAGGAGGGGTGGGGAACGTCGTACTGTCCTTGTTTGGGCGAGTTCCGACGGTCTCTGGTGAGCTACTAACAGGGGATTCGAGTGGGAGCCCGTGCTCCATTCGATAGGAGTCGGCTAGTGGCCGCGGAGGCGCTCTCAAAAAATACCAAAGAGCGGTCTTGTGGATCTCGATTCCTTGCGATTGGATTTGAGGGCTCGATGCCTCCTCCTGAGGGTATTCCTCCGTCAACCTCTCTTTTAGTCTTGAATACGTCTCGGGGTGCCTTGAGAGTGTGGCTCGAGCCCTGGCCTTGTATGGGCACATCCCTAGTTGCCCCTGACTCTATTACTCGAGGGCAGCTGTCGAACCCTGGTCGAGGGCTAGCTTTCGATCCCTCAAGGTTCATATCAGGCTCGGAGCCCGTTACTCATGCGTCTAGGAATATCCGTCCGTGGATCCTTCTCCTACCCATTTAGGGCACGTCTTTTCAGGAGGGGAAGCGAGATTGGCGTGGTAGTGGCGGCATGGTGCGACGGTTACGGCGGGTATAGCGGACACATGCCCATATCTACGGATTTTGAGGGAGCGGTTAGGTAAGGTCATTGAATGCAAAAACTGCTCCTACCTTTTCGCCCGCCCGTTGGACTTCCGTCGGGGAATATGAGCAAGACCTGGGGTTCTGTTTACCCTTACAGGCCCTTTGCATTCTCGCCTTCCCTGCCTCTCTTCACCTTCTTCGTTACCTTGCGCCCTTGAGCCACCGTCCAGCACCGCCATCGTTTTCTTCACCTGCGTAGTTTGCCTTGACAATAATGGCAGGCAAGAGCCGGCTCCTCCCCGCCGATGCTTGGGCCCACTCCTCAGTAACGGAGAGGAAGCTGGAGGATCTGGTCCGTGATGGGCTTCTGCGGCCGAGGACGAGTCAGACCCAGCCGGAGTGGAGAGTGCAGCCGTCTGATCACCGGGAACCGGCGCCCCTAGAAGGCTACGTGGTGAGCTTCATATCCTTCCACGAGAGGGGGTTCTCCGTGCCGGCCAGCCCCTTCATGCGGGCGCTCCTCCATTACTACAAGGTGGAGCTGCACCACCTCGCCCCCAACGCCATCTCGCAGGCCGCCATTTTCGCGGCGGTCTACGAGGGATACCTGAGGATGGAGCCACAGTGGAATCTATGGCTCCACCTCTTCAGGGCGGAGCACTTCGCCAAGAAGGTGGGCGAGCGGGGGGCGCGGCACGCGGTGCACGCGGAGAGCTACGTCCTTCAAGTCCGGTCCGGTCGAGGCGACCAGTACATCCCGACGCAGTTGATCTCTTCGAACAGCGGCAGGCATGATGGCTGGTTCTACCTCCGCAACGACGGCGGCCAGCTGCCGAGGTATTCCGGCCAGGTGCTGGTGGCTCAAGAGGAGAACTAGGGGTACGACGTTGTTGAAGACGAGAAGGCAAAGCTAGAGCCGCTCCTTGACGCGCTGTGGAGGCTCCGTCAGCGCGGACTGACGGCGGGGATGGTGGCCGTGGCATTCCATCGCTGGAGGGTGCTGCCGCTGACGCAGCGCCGACTCTAGCTTGACCAAATGACGTTGGAGGCGCCGTTGGAGGGGAGCAGGATGTCGCATGAGTCCCTCCCCCTCGATGAGGTCGCTCGACACGCGCGGCGGATGGTGGGGAGCTTCCAGCAAGAACACATTGACCGGATTTTGATGCGTCCTACCCAGGGATTCGAGCCCTTGGTAAGTGTCGTTCTTGACGATCTTCAGTTCTTTTGTTTCCAGATTTCTGCCACTAACTTGGTCGAGGTCCGTGTATAGGATCTGTCGGCGGTTAAGGAAACGCGGCCGCCGCTTCCAGAAGATCGGGTCACTCGGGAGGCTCGACGCCTCTTGGCGGCCCAAAAGAAAGAGGAGAAAGACACCGCCAAGAAGCGTCAAGTCCGCAAGGCCCCCGAGCAGGAGGCGTTGAAGAAGTGCCGACGCCAGCAGAGCCTTGATAGGCTCCCGCTCGAGGAGTCTCCCTCCGAGACGGTCTCGGGGGAGAATGATGATGACGGCGACAACGATGACGCCTGGTCATGGTACGATGCCGCAACTTCTCTGGCGGACCTCCTCGATGTGCGCCCCTTTCTAGAGCCCATTGGGGGGTCGTCCTCCCAGGCGTCGAGAGCGGCCTCGGCGCCTGTTGAGGGGGAGGGAGAGCCAGGAGAGAAAGGGCCGGAGCGGGTCCCTCAGCGGGAGGGGCCGCCTCGTCTGGGGCCCTGCAAGAAGGGTCAGTGGTGCCACCCCCGTGAGACCAAGCGCCTCGGGCTCAGACGGCGGTCGGGGCAGTGGCTTCGGCATCAGCATCTGGGGCACCGTCGACGGGCGTGAGGACCTGAGACCAGCTAGCCTCGGCAGCGCAGAGGACCCTAGACGCTCCGTTAGCTAGGGCTCCAAGGAGCGCCCGGCCAGCAAGAGGCTCGACGGTAGGGCCCTGGTTCCCTTATCTGGGTAAGCTTTTCCACCCTATTTTTCATGATTGGTGATCCCATTTTTTATTCTGACACGTTTATTTGTTGCTCAGGCACAAGCGTAAGGCGGAGCTTGCGGGTCCGACTCCCGTGAAGGCGCTCCGGTCGGGCGCCGCCGTAATAATGCGGACAGTGGCCGACGACGCCGCCTAGGTCACGAAGCTCCAGGCAGCAACGGAGCGGCTAAAGCAGCGGGAGGCGGGTGCCCAGGCGGGGGCGGGTGCCCAGGAGGTCACCGGTTCTGACCCCGCCGCGCGGGGGTCGAGGCCGGTGGAGGCGGTGGTCCCCAGCGGTGTCGGGCTCGAGGCGCCCGACACTGGTGGGTCGGAGCCTGGGTCGACAGCGACAACCCAGGCGACCGTCGAGGCCGCTGAGGCCGAAACATCCATCCGTGACGCGAGGTGGGCGAATGTTGAAAAAACAAAGGAGGTGGTGGAGGCCCCGCCGGAGGCGGGGCGGGAGGCGGCGCAGCCGGAGGAGCTATAGCCGCAGCAGGACCGGCCGGGGGAGCCAGCGGTCGAGGTGGAAAGGGGGGTGGTCGCGCCACCGCCCATTGTCCAGGCGGTGGTGCCGGTAGCCGAGGTGCCAGCCCCGCCGCAAGGGTCGACCCCAGCCCTGATTGGCCTCACCCTCGACGACTCTCCTGCTGACAAGGGGGAAGCAGACGGCAGACATCGAGGTGGCCGAGGACTTGGATGGGGCCAGTACCTCTGCAGCGTTGGGGGGTGAACAGGCCGAGGCGTCAGCCGGGTGGCCGGACTTCACCGGGTTAGCACTCGTGTGGGCGGAGGAGGAGCTTCCGCGCTGGGGCAGGTCGACCCTTGAATTCAGGGACGCGTCCAACCCTAGCGCGGAGTCCTTCTTTGCGCTCGACGACAAGGACGAGGTGCACCACTGGGAGTACCTCGAGGGGCTCTGAAAGCACACGATGCAGTCCCTGCGTGGGGTTTCGGACACCCTGGCGCGGGGAACGTTGGAGGCCTTCGAGGTAAGCTGGATTCGTTAGTTTTTTCTTGTGCTTTATCCCTCCTGTTTCCTTGGTTCTAACTGTTAGATTTTAACTGTGGTCAAGAGCTCAAGGAGTGTTCCCGCCGTAAATCACTCTTCATTCGTCATGAGAGTGGCGTGTGGGCGGCGCTCGTCCGTCAACGGGCCCTGGTCGAGGAGGCCAACAAGCGGCTATCCCAGCAGAGCACCGAGACGGCCGAGATTCGCATCACCTACATGACGGTTAAGGAGGAGGCGGCGTAGGCCCGGGAGGCCGAGGCCATGGCACGTGAAGACGTGGCAAGGGCCCTGGAGGAGGCTGCCAAAGCCCGCGAGGACCTCGCACCACTGCTAGCGCGTGTGAAGGAGCTCAAGGAGGACATCGCCTTAGTCGGTGGCCAGCGCGATGCCCTCAACATCCAGGTCAGGATGGCGTCCGCTCACGTCAGAACCTTGGAAAGCGAGGTTGCGACGTTGTCGGGGATGGTCCGAGAGAGGGACGAGGCTCTCTCGGGCACCGGCCGGGAGGTTGAGGTGCTTAGGGCGGTGCTCCACGACAGGGATGAGGCTCTTCGAGTGTTTGAGAAGACGTGCGGGGAGCTGCGTGACGAGGTCGTGGGTTGGCAGACCCATTCTGAGGGTAAGCTTCTTGTTGTACAATGGCCTTGGTGTCGAGGTCCTAGGCTTGCGCTAACTTGATGCTTATGTTCCAGAGTTGGAGAAGGAGCAGCAGGCGGCTTAGGCGACGGCCACCTCGTTCTAGAACCTCTTCGAGGCCGAGGCCAGGCGAACTCAGTTGCTTCAGGGCACCATCACCTTCGTATGCGACGGCCTAGGGGTCGAGCCTGACACCAACACCGAGGAGGACGCCTCAGGGAATGCCTTCGTCCGTCAGATGGTGGCGCTGGGCCGCCTCGTTCGCAAGAGGATACGAGGCGGGCTGCATCATGGTGTGAAGAGGGCTCTGGCAGTTGTTCGGTCTGGATTTGTGTACGACATGGACCTTGTAACAGAACCGACCAAATTATAAGAGCACAAGTACGAAAACAAGCACCGAAGCGCTCAAATTTTCAAACTTGAGCCCATATAATCCCGGTAGTCAATCGAAATCACGAAGGATTTCAAACCAAACTGCTTACAACCAGGATCGCATCATTCAACATACACATCGTACGTTACATTTCACAAGTAGTTCCGAAATAAGTTTACACCACGGAGTAGCAAATATTACAAACCAAGTTTTGAAAGTAGCGGAAGCATAACGCACACATTAGTTACTTAATTACTGCCAGTCTGGATGATCGACATCCCGCAAAAGCATGAGGAAAGTACATAAAGACGATCACGCCCTTGTGACCTAGTCATCATCACCCGCAGGGTGGAGACACGTCTTGCAGAATCCCTGATAAAGCATGTCATCTGCAATAGGAGGGAATAAACCCTAAGTACTGGAATGTACTCAGCTAGACTTACCCGTCATAAACCAGAAATAATATGACACCAAGGATTATGCAAGGCTTACACAAGAGGCTGGCTGACACCACATTTTGCATAAAGGCATAAGTAGTTGAAACTCTTATAACCTGTACTAGCATTTATTTTTAGCATTTACCTGTCATCTATCTTAGCACCTGTACTAAACATGCACTTGATTATCATCAAACAATTATTCATATTATTTCCATAGCAGGTATAAATTGTGGCAACATTGTATCATTCACTTAACCATCTGTTCAATTAATGAGATCTACGTTGCCGCTGCTCAAGTCAAGTGCTCACTAACCGGGAGCGACGGCGATTCGAATCGAATTCCTATCCAGCTGGAGGGGTATTTCTAACACTCACCGAGACGCGCCTGGCGAGGGCTGCTCAGGTCATCTTTCATACAGTTCAGGAATCGCGGGTCCGAATGATGTCGCGACCCCAAGGGCGACACTCTGCCAGGTGATAGGGACTCTAACCCCCCCTTGGTCTCACGCCAAAGTCCCCAAGCACATCCTTTCTCTCCTCCAAGAAGCAACCTACCATTCGATTCTCGGCCTGAACCATACTACTCGACTTCGCGGTCAGAACGACTTATCCGGCCAACTAAGTGTTAGACTGCGTTCAACATGACTCAAGGACGTACAGCGAATCGGTCCTTAAACGACTCAGACGGGCATGGCTCCACACCCAAGACGTGAAGTGTCTTGCAGCTGTACCATCGAACTCCCGCCCGGTCTCAATTTCATTTTAAAGCATGGTTCCATCACGATAGCCATAAGCCACTCGTGACCCAATCCTATCTCTCGCGGATGACCGGAAATCACCCGACTTCTACCGTACTAAGCAGGGCTAAGCATTGACACGTGCCTAAACCTAATATAGGATTTAAGTACAATATCTGGACAAGGACAGGTATAATGCAACAATTGTTTTCATACAACTCCTACTACTTAATGCAGTAAACAATTAAAAGTACTCAAGATATATTTATAAAACAATGGGTTCAGCATGCACCGGGGCTTGCTTTTGAGAAAAGTGGAAGGTCTGTGGTCCGGGCACTCGGGTAGATCTTCAGCGGCGTCTCCTTCGCCGATTGGTTCTGTCGGTTCCTCCGGTTGGCTCTGCACCTCCTCTGGTATCGCTTGTTCGAATTCGAGGAGTGTCACCCCCTCCGGTACACCTATTGCATGAGTGCATAATAAATCTCATGAATGCATAATGAAAGATGCAGTATGCTCGGAATGAATGCCTTACAATAAATTCAAAGCTCTATTCAAATCACTTCAAAAGAGTAGGTGCAAATTTCCTCTCCGGTAGAGAAGTACTCACCTAATCTACTTAACCTAAGATAAAACTGCTCGTCCTCAGTTAAGGCCCTAACACCTAACAATTACAAGAGTAGCATTTCTTAAGATACCACACCACAAAAATCAGCAAAATACCACAATAAAGCATTCTGGACAGCAACTACTTGTTTTTATCATAACTAGAGATTTCCAATTCCAAAAGATATGATCTAAGACAATCTGGAAAGCCTAAGAAATGCACTACAATTCATTTTCAGACCTCAACTCCAAACTCCTAAGTTTTCCATGTCAAATTTCACAAGTTCCAGAATCTGTCCTCTCAAAACAGAGAGTAGCAGATTCTGAACTGCCACATTAAACAACAATAACTCTCAAACTACTAAGCCAAATACTCCCAAATTTTGACACAAACTAGTTCATCAAGTTTACTACAACTTTGGTATTTACAAGTTTTCCAGCAACCATGTTTATCAAAGGTTAAACTTAGAAATACTAGCAGCTGTCCAGAAAACCTAATTTTGCAAGGGTTAAATATTTATTAATGTGGCCAAAGATCCCTAAAACCAAACTAAGATTACCAAAAGTTCACATGGGGTATAAAAACACCAGAAAGTAGGGTGTGACTACCTAGAACATTTATTTATACTCATTTCTTATTTTACTTAATTAATTAGTGGAATTTTAAACATATATGTAAACTGCTCCTAAAATTCTACAAAAATTACAGGGGGCTCTCTGACCCAAAAAGAGACCACTGTAAAAATTTGAACAAATTTTATTCACAGAAACTCCCTATACAAACTTCACAATTCCAAGAGGCTGATTTTTGTATAATTAATACATCATATTGAAAAGTATCAAACAACAGATTTCATATTTTTCTTAGATACTCTAAGGTACCAAGACATTCTCCAAAAAGTTACAAGAACATTGCACATGTAGAAAAATTACTAAAAATCATTCAATTATTTCCTAGAATAACAAGATAGCGTTATATTTTAAAATTTACTTAAGCACTGATGCCCAAATTTTTACCAGAGCTAGGGCAAGTATAGAGTAACCCACCCACCAAATTTCATGATTTATGGAACACTACAGCTCAAGTTATAAATTTAACAAATTTGCATGCATTCCAAAACACATTTAAAGGATCTATTAAATTCTTACAGAATTTAAACATCTCATACCAGATTTATATTTTTCTAAAATACTACACATCATGTAGATCCTAACAAAATTTATCTCATGATTTTTGGGTCAGTAAAACCCTAGATCTACATTTTTCAAACCTCTACAAAAATCTGTGACAAAATGATAAAATGAAATATATTTCAAATGAATTGGGCCGGCCCGGGAAAACGCGGCCCACCACACGCGCGCGCGGCCCGCTCAGCATCCCGCCCGCGCGCGGTACTGACGTGCGGGCCCCCGCGGTCAGCGACCGGGAGCAGGGGGAACGGCGACCCGCGAGCTCCGACGAGCTCCAGCTCGCCGGAGAGGAGCTCGCTCGGCCAATCAAGCACAGCCTCACGCTCTCCGTCACACGGTGCATCGATTTGTGCCCGCAGAAGGGATTGGGATGGGGCGAAAGGGACTCACCACCGCGAGCGGCGGCCGGTGAGGTTCGGTGGCGGTGCACCGTCGCCGGTGAGGGCGCACGGTCCCGGCTAAGCTCGGTACGAGCTACACTACGCCCGGGTGAATCTATTGAGGTAGAAAGGAGGTTTGGAAGAGGTCCTCACTACCCTGGCCACGGAGCGCCGTGACGCGGTGCGGTGAGCGCGATGACGGTGGTCGTTGTGTTCCGCTCCGGCGAGGTCGCATCCCACGGTAAGGTCATGTCTAGAGCTAGAGGAAGGCCTACACTATTCCGAACGCTGACCACAGAGAGAGGAGGGTGAAAGAGGACGTCGGCGGTGAGCTTGCAATGGCGGCGGCCATGGCGGAGCTCCGCACCGCCGAGGTTTGGTTGGGCGATTCGCCCTCTACCTTGACCCAACGGCTGACCCAATGTGCGGAGGTTGTAGAGTATGGGCAGGCGGTGCTATTCGTGAGCTCTCGGGTGTGGTGGCGCGGTGGTTGGCGCAACTGAAGGTGGCGGAGCCGGCTGTGGGGGCGGAGGACGCTCGGTCGCCTTCCCGGTGAGCTAGGGAAGGAGGGCGATGGAAATGGAGGGGAAGCGGGTCGTCCAGGTCTTCACGATGAGCTAGCAGGCGACGTGGGGCGTCGGCAGAACACGCGCGCCACGCGGCCACCGGGCTCTGCCCGAGCGCCACGACGCGGTCGGCCGTCCGACTGAATGGCTACGCCGTTGACTGAATGGAGGCCATCATCGTTCGACTGACAGCGCGATTTCAACGGTGATTATCTCCAAAAATAGCTCGAGTTAGTCGAAGGTGATTATAGCAAAATTGTAGAGCTTCGTGAGGGCTACAACTTTGCTAATTGGCTCAAGAACAAATTCGGCTTGGATTTGAAACTACATAGCCCCAAAGTGGTGCCCTTATAAACTGAAACGTAGTTTCAGTCATTAAACCGACTGAAACCCTATTTTCTTGACACTATATCTCCTAAACCATTTAGAACTAGGTGATGGTGATGTTGGCAATGTTGTAGAGCTAGATGAGTACTACAAAAGTGTCAACATGAGTGGGAGGTGGTTTGGTCTAGTTTGCAAACTACAAGCTTCCAAAGTAGGTCACAGTAAAACTGGAGGTCAGATTTCAGACTTAGAAAAATTCTAAGTATTGAGGTCACTCCTCTAGCTAACTTGTGGGCCACTTTTGAGCTTGTTATGGTCAATTTCATGAGATGGTCATATTGAGACTTTTGTTCCCCATAAATTTCTTTACAACTTTGCTTAAGGGTGCTCTTCCATGCAAGGTCTCTAAGTTAGACTTTTTAATTGGTCAAACTAGAACCTTCTAAAGTCAAATGGTGGTCAAACCTTTCTTGGAGGGTATTTTTGAAATTTTGATCAACATGAACCTTGCTCCAGATGTTACCCTAAGTATAATTAAGGTGTTGTAGGCCATGATTGGCCACTTTACCTTTTTGTTACACCAACTATCAAATACTCATGATATAAACCAAACAAACCCTAAACAATCACATGAGTTGCATTACATAAAATAGTAAACATGGATTATGCATGCTTATGCTTATGCAAATGCAATGCAATTAAGGACTAAACACTTGAGGTGTTACAGCCCTCCCCCCTTATAAAAATCTCGTCCCGAGATTTGGAAAGTGTACCATTTTTCATAGAATTCCTTATAACCATCCCGCAAATAATCTTCCCGTTCCCACGTAGCATCACTCTCACTACCCTGATTACTCCACATCACTTTGTTCCTAGAAGGTGATGCAAATGCTCCCAAAAGCGAGCAGTGAACTGGGGACCACGATCAGAAATGATAGTACGAGGTATCCCATGAAGCCGGACTATCTGATTGAAGTATAACTCAGCATAGTCAGTGGGACGATAGTCCACTCTCACTGGGATGAAGTGAGCTGATTTGGTCAAACGATCAACAATTACCCAGATAGAGTTATGATTTTTGACTGTGGGAGGAAGTTCGACAATGAAATCCATACTTATCTCTTCCCATTTCCAGCCTGGGATAGATAGTGGCTGGAGTAGCCCAGCTTTCATGTGCACAGCTTTAACTCTGCAACAGGTGTCACACCTAGCAACATACGCCGCTATCTCTTTCCGCATCTTGGTCCACCAATAAAGTGGCTTCAAATCATAATACATCTTATTACTACCAGGATGGATGGACAACTTGGACGAATGTGCTTCGGACAGGATCTGCTCTCTAAGCTCTCGTTCCTTAGGTACCACCAACCTATCCTTAAACCACAGCACACCTTCGTCATCTAACCTGAAATGCTTAGTATCTCCCTCATTCATCTTCTGTTTTATGTGAAAGATACCCGGATCAGTCTTTTGGAGCTCAATGATTCTATTTCTGAGAGTACCACTGACAGTGATGTTGTACAAAACTGCCAGATGTAACAGGCGGGATCAGTGAAAAATCAGTTTCAACTAAGGAATGGCAGTGAGACTTACGGCTCAAAGCGTCCGCAACCACGTTTGCCTTGCCTGGGTGATAGTGCACTTGAAGATTATAATCCTTAATCAACTCGAGCCATCTTCTCTGACGCATATTTAGCTCGGGTTGGGTGAAGATGTATTTGAGGCTTTTGTGGTCTGTATAGATATTGCAGACATTGCCCAGCAGATAATGCCGCCATACCTTCAAAGCATGAACAACCGCGGCCAGCTCTAAGTCATGCGTTGGATAATTCACCTCATGCTTCCGAAGTTGCCATGAAGTATATGCAATTACTCGGCCTTCCTGCATCAAAACACCTCCCAAACCTATGCCTGAGGCATCACAGTAAACATCAAAAGGTTTCTCGATATCCGGTTGTGCCAAAACCGGAGCCGAGGTTAGGAGGGTTCGCAGTTGGTGAAAAGCCGCATCACACTCAGGAGTCCAGAAAAACCTGGTGTCTTTTTGCAGCAACCGAGTCATGGGTTTGGCTATTTTTGAGAAATCCGGGATGAAGCGACGATAATAGCCAGCCAACCCAAGAAAACTCCGGACCTCATGAACCGAAGTAGGAGCCTTCCAATTCAATACTTCTTGTACCTTTGTGCGATCCACCATAATTCCTCCATCGGACAACACATGCCCAAGGAAAGGTACTTCACGAAGCCAGAATTCACACTTACTAAACTTCGCATATAGTTGATGCTCCCGAAGTTTGCTGAGGACAATACGCAAGTGTTCAGCGTGTTCTTCCTCATTTTCAGAATACACCAAGATGTCATCGATGAACACCACCACAAACTTGTCCAATTCGGGCATAAACACTGAATTCATCAAGCACATGAAGTGTGATGGGGCATTGGTCAGGCCGAAGGACATAACAAGATACTCATAAAGGCCGTATCTTGTCGAGAAGGCTGTTTTTGGAACATCTTCAGGACGGATTTTAATCTGATGGTACCCAGACCTTAGATCAATCTTGGAAAAGACTTTAGCTTTGGACAATTGATCGAACAAGATGTCGATACGCGGTAGAGGATACTTATTCTTAACAGTGACTGCATTCAGAGGTCTATAGTCCACGCACATCCGCAAGGTCTGATCCTTCTTCTTTACAAAGATAGCAGGGCAACCCCACGGAGACGAGCTAGGACGGATCAACCCCTTCTTCAAAAGTTCATTCAATTGCACCTTAAGTTCAGCTAACTCATTTGGAGGCATTCTATAGGGTCTCCTAGAGATGAGTGCGGTGCCAGGCAACAACTCAATTTTAAATTCCACATCCCGATCCGGAGGGAGTCCGGCAAATCATCAGGAAAAACGTCCGGAAATTCATTTACTATGGGAATTTCAGCCAACGCCTTTGCTTGCACAGCATGAATTTCCCCTGACAATTCAACTTTTCTGGGAAGTTGTACTAGAAAACCCTTTTGATCTGTAGGATCTCTGAGCATAACTACCCGAGCGGATGTGTCAATGAGTACCCCATTCTGACTCATCCAATTCATGCCCAAGATAACATCTATGTCTAAACCAGGTAAAACCAATAGGGCAAGCGAATAATTTCGCCCTTCTATCTCAAACTTAAGGTTCCCCACTACTTTGTTTGTGGAAATATTCCCACTTGCAGCACTAATGCAATAACCCACACCTTCAACAGTATGCAACTTGTGTGCAAATTTGGATGCAAACTTAGGACTGATAAAGGAATGCGAAGCACCTGAATCAAAAAGTACCACTGCGGGGTGTTGGTCAACTAGAAACTTACCAGTAGTGACCACCTCACCAGATGGAATTTCTTCAATGCTGTTATAATGAGCGTGTCCCTGACGACCCCCTTGGTTGATATTTTTCTTAGGGTACAGACAGTTCCGGGCCCAATGGCCTGGCTTGTTGCAATTCCAGCAAAGCATATTGCTAGGAGGAACACTAGAGCTGCTCTGTCCAGAAGTCCCCTTTGGTAGAGCGACGGTATAAGCCTTACAGAACCCCATTTTTGCAGCAGCCTTTTTCTGTGGCGGACGGAACTTTGTATTCTGAGCAGGTGGGCGCGGGGAAGACCTTGGTGCAGCTGAGGCCCGTGACTGAGAAGCACTTGCCTCAAGGGCCCTTTTACGGCTCTTAGAGGCAGAATAGATAGCATTGTTATTCTCCTGGGTCAAAGCATCGCTGATGAAATCATTGAAAGTAGTACATTTGCTAGTGCCCATAGTTTTCATCAGCTTTGGGCCGAGGCCCCTTTTGAAGCTAGCAATCTTTTTGGCATTGGTATCCACAAACTCTGTGGCATACCTTGCCAGGTTGTTGAAGGACTGCAAGTATTCAGTCAAACTTTTGTTTCCCTGCGACAGCCTCATAAACTCCGTGTGCTTGATTGCCATAAGACCTGGAGGGATATAGTTTCCCCGAAATGCCGCCTTGAACTGGTCCCAAGCAATTGGAACATTGGCAGGCAGTGTGGAACGATAGTGGCTCCACCAGATGCCCGCTGGGCCATGCAACTGATGGGAAGCATACTCAGTTTTTAGCTCATCAGTTAGGCGTAGTAGACGAAACTTTTGCTCAATTGTATTCAACCACTCGTCAGCCTGCAGTGGTTCTTCCGCTTCCTTAAAGAGCGGGGGCTTTGTATCCAGGAAGTCCTTGAAATCGCTGTACTGATTTGGCTCTGGGCCCTGGCAGCCATGACGAGCCTCTCGATTAACCAGTTGGCGCATGGCGTCAGCCAACATACGCTGCCCTTCAACCACTGATTGCATCAACTCAGCCGGAGTAGGTGGTGGCGGAGGGGGCGGTTGTTCCTCCTCCTCATTTCCACGACCCCGATGTAGATTGTACGACATCTGCAAAATGCATAGCCAATGAGCACTGACGATGTTGGAAATTTGTAGATGAATTATTGCGAAATGTCAAACTGACTCCATGAATAGATTTCTCATAATAATTAAGGCACAATAATTCATCACAACCGCACAATCCATTCAAGCGCATCAATTGACGAAATCATACTAGGTAATCCAACAAGATGTTCTTTGATAAAGGCTCGCTCACAGGGAGCACAACGGTTACCGGACCGTTTACGTTGCTATCTACGTGATTTTTGAACTTCCGCACGGTACTTGGATTCGATCTCAAGATTTTTTTAGTTGACTGAGAAAGACTACTTCAAACTGACCACAAGGAGACTTCTCAATGGAGAGTTCCATGGTGGATCATGACTAGCCACCTCGATACCTGCGCGTGCCAAGCAGCACAACCTTATGTCGCGCGCCATAGGAGGCCCTCGGTTTCGTCGCGGCACCGAAGGGTGCTAATCGTGACACCATCATCGAACACAACACAATAAGACATCCCATTGCGATCGAAATTAACAGGTTCAAACTACATTCAGGAAACATACGGTTCATTCTTACATCCCAACGTCAAGTTATTACAAGGCCCCACTCCTACACAGGGAGGCGCAAAAGATGAT
Organism: Saccharum hybrid cultivar R570; assembly: GCA_038087645.1. NCBI lineage: Eukaryota > Viridiplantae > Streptophyta > Magnoliopsida > Poales > Poaceae > Saccharum > Saccharum hybrid cultivar. Next base: position 13,021,857 of record JAQSUU010000113.1, on the reverse strand, counting down.
CCTAACATTATAGGTACGTGATGACTACTCTAAGCATCATCCTCCGAGTCAGTGTCAAGGATCTCCCCGCCGTTCTCATCACTGACAGGCTCTAACTCCTCGTCTTCTTCTTCTTCTGGCTCTTCCTCTGGTGCTTCTGCAGGTGGGGCATCATGTGGTCCATCGACCTCCACTTCATCATCATCCTCAGCCATGAAGATTCCCGAACCCATGTCCTCATCTACGTTGTTGTTCCTAGGTAGCAGAGGATTAAGCTGGTTGTTCAGGCGGTGCACTTCTTCATGAAGGTTGTCATTGTATTCTTCAGCATTCTCTAACTGCTGTTCGAGCTCAAACTGACGGGCCCTCAGAACGTTCTCCTCGTGCCAGGCTTCATCCCTCTGTTCCATCACACGGACCAACATACGCTGACAGTTGCGATTTGCCACTGTCAACCTCTGGACTGCAAGCGTTTCTTGATCCCGATCATGAATCACTTGCTCCAGTTGTTGCCGTGCTGCATCCCTAGCAGCAGTCACCTCTGCCAGCTCAGCCCATAACCTTTCCACCTCGGAGGGCTCAGGACGGGGCTCGCGTGGAGCTAATTGGTGGCGAGGGACCCTTCCACCAGTTGACTTACGGGCTGTCATCCTGGTACGTGCCATCTGTATCAACAAGATGTGACTTAAAGTGAGAATCATTTAGGGGATACGAAATTTAATTTAGTCGGGACTATTGAAATTTTTAAGGAGGGAGTGAATGACATGTATGATATAATTAAACATGATGCATGCACGTTCCGTACGTCCTCTCACCTTAGTAGAAAACTAAAGTGCTAACGCTAAGCGGTGGCATACATACGTTCTCTCATATAAGCGAAACTATCGGTCTACACGTTACGCTGTTAGTGTACCTGCAGAAAATTCCATTGCAGCCCAACAATTCCCAAAATAACATACAAGAAAGCAGTAAACTAAATACTTTCCATATACACATCTCCGGATGTATATATTTCAGTATCAAAGCTACCCGATTGATAGATGCCCACAATTAAGTGCTTTTACATAGTTACATGGTTTAAACATGTAAGTATGTAAGTCACCAAACTACTCTCCCCTAGACCGCCGGTTGGACGATCATGCTCTCACAACTCACACTTACCAGAGCGTCGAGGTAATTGATCCATACATTACCACCCAAGTGGATGGCATCCATACAATATCACGCCGTATGGACGACGAAACAAAAACAAACAAGGCCCCCAAGTTAGTCTTTATAATAAGCCACCTAAGAGTCCTTATTTGGGCTAAGGGATGTGATCACTGGCATACCTATAAAAATAATTTTTTTAGAGTTTAACCCTTTTCGCAAACAAATACTTTTGTTTTTAATTACTCGTAAGATGTGTTTAATGTTGAATTATGCTCCGATACCAGCTGTAACAGAACCGACCAAATTATAAGAGCACAAGTACGAAAACAAGCACCGAAGCGCTCAAATTTTCAAACTTGAGCCCATATAATCCCGGTAGTCAATCGAAATCACGAAGGATTTCAAACCAAACTGCTTACAACCAGGATCGCATCATTCAACATACACATCATACGTTACATTTCACAAGTAGTTCCGAAATAAGTTTACACCACGGAGTAGCAAATATTACAAACCAAGTTTTGAAAGTAGCGGAAGCATAACGCACACATTAATTACTTAATTACTGCCAGTCTGGATGATCGACATCCCACAAAAGCATGAGGAAAGTACATAAAGACGATCACGCCCTTGTGACCTAGTCATCATCACCCACAGGGTGGAGACACGTCTTGCAGAATCCCTGATAAAGCATGTCATCTGCAACAGGAGGGAATAAACCCTGAGTACTGGAATGTACTCAGCTAGACTTACCCGTCATAAACCAGAAATAATATGACACCAAGGATTATGCAAGGCTTACACAAGAGGCTGGCTGACACCACATTTTGCATAAAGGCATAAGTAGTTGAAACTCTTATAACATGTACTAGCATTTATTTTTAGCATTTACATGTCATCTATCTTAGCACCTGTACTAAACATGCACTTGATTATCATCAAACAATTATTCATATTATTTCCATAGCAGGTATAAATTGTGGCAACATTGTATCATTCACTTAACCATCTGTTCAATTAATGAGATCTACGTTGCCGTTGCTCAAGTCAAGTGCTCACTAACCGGGAGCGACGGCGATTCGAATCGAATTCCTATCCAGCTGGAGGGGTATTTCTAACACTCACCGAGACGCGACTGGCGAGGGCTGCTCAGGTCATCTTTCATACAGTTCAGGAATCGCGGGTCCGAATGATGTCGCGACCCCAAGGGCGACACTCTGCCAGGTGATAGGGACTCTAACCCCCCCTTGGTCTCACGCCAAAGTCCCCAAGCACATCCTTTCTCTCCTCCAAGAAGCAACCTACCATTCGATTCTCGGCCTGAACCATACTACTCGACTTCGCGGTCAGAACGACTTATCCGGCCAACTAAGTGTTAGACTGCGTTCAACATGACTCAAGGACGTACAGCGAATCGGTCCTTAAACGACTCAGACGGGCATGGCTCCACACCCAAGACGTGAAGTGTCTTGCAGCTGTACCATCGAACTCCCGCCCGGTCTCAATTTCATTTTAAAGCATGGTTCCATCACGATAGCCATAAGCCACTCGTGACCCAATCCTATCTCTCGCGGATGACCGGAAATCACCCGACTTCTACCGTACTAAGCAGGGCTAAGCATTGACACGTGCCTAAACCTAATATAGGATTTAAGTACAATATCTGGACAAGGACAGGTATAATGCAACAATTGTTTTCATACAACTCCTACTACTTAATGCAGTAAACAATTAAAAGTACTCAAGATATATTTATAAAACAATGGGTTCAGCATGCACCGGGGCTTGCCTTTGAGAAAAGTGGAAGGTCTGTGGTCCGGGCACTCGGGTAGATCTTCAGCGGCGTCTCCTTCGCCGATTGGTTCTGTCGGTTCCTCCGGTTGGCTCTGCACCTCCTCTGGTATCGCTTGTTCGAATTCGAGGAGTGTCACCCCCTCCGGTACACCTATTGCATGAGTGCATAATAAATCTCATGAATGCATAATGAAAGATGCAGTATGCTCGGAATGAATGCCTTACAATAAATTCAAAGCTCTATTCAAATCACTTCAAAAGAGTAGGTGCAAATTTCCTCTCCGGTAGAGAAGTACTCACCTAATCTACTTAACCTAAGATAAAAATGCTCGTCCTCAGTTAAGGCCCTAACACCTAACAATTACAAGAGTAGCATTTCTTAAGATACCACACCACAAAAATCAGCAAAATACCACAATAAAGCATTCTGGACAGCAACTACTTGTTTTTATCATAACTGGAGATTTCCAATTCCAAAAGATATGATCTAAGACAATCTGGAAAGCCTAAGAAATGCACTACAATTCATTTTCAGACCTCAACTCCAAACTCCTAAGTTTTCCATGTCAAATTTCACAAGTTCCAGAATCTGTCCTCTCAAAACAGAGAGTAGCAGATTCTGAACTGCCACATTAAACAACAATAACTCTCAAACTACTAAGCTAAATACTCCCAAATTTTGACACAAACTAGTTTATCAAGTTTACTACAACTTTGGTATTTACAAGTTTTCCAGCAACCATGTTTATCAAAGGTTAAACTTAGAAATACTAGCAGCTGTCCAGAAAACCTAATTTTGCAAGGGTTAAATATTTATTAATGTGGCCAAAGATCCCTAAAACCAAACTAAGATTACCAAAAGTTCACATGGGGTATAAAAACACCAGAAAGTAGGGTGTGACTACCTAGAACATTTATTTATACTCATTTCTTATTTTACTTAATTAATTAGGTGGAATTTTAAACATATATGTAAACTGCTCCTAAAATTCTACAAAAATTACAGGGGGCTCTCTGACCCAAAAAGAGACCACTGTAAAAATTTGAACAAATTTTATTCATAGAAACTCCCTATACAAAATTCACAAGTCCAAGAGGCTGATTTTTGTATAATTAATACATCATATTGAAAAGTATCAAACAACAGATTTCATATTTTTCATAGATACTCTAAGGTACCAAGACATTCTCCAAAAAGTTACAAGAACATTGCACAAGTATAAAAATTACTAAAAATCATTCAATTATTTCCTAGAATAACAAGATAGCCTTATATTTTAAAATTTACGTAAGCACTGACGCCCAAATTTTTACCAGAGCTAGGGCAAGTATAGAGTAACCCACCCACAAAATTTCATGATTTATGGAACACTACAGCTCAAGTTATAAATTTAACAAATTTGCATGCATTCCAAAACACATTTAAAGGATCTATTAAATTCTTACAGAATTTAAACATCTCATACCAGATTTATATTTTTCTAAAATACTACACATCATGTAGATCCTAACAAAATTTATCTCATGATTTTTGGGTCAGTAAAACCCTAGATCTACATTTTTCAAACCTCTACAAAAATCTGTGACAAAATGATAAAATGAAATATATTTCAAATGAATTGGGCCGGCCCGGGAAAACGCGGCCCACCACACGCGCGCGCGCGGCCCTCTCAGCATCCCGCCCGTGCACGGTACTGACGTGCGGGCCCCCGCGGTCAGCGACCGGGAGCAGGGGGAACGGCGACCCGCGAGCTCCGACGAGCTCCAGCTCGCCGGAGAGGAGCTCGCTCGGCCAATCAAGCACAGCCTCGCGCTCTCCGTCACACGGTGCATCGATTTGTGCCCGCAGAAGGGATTGGGATGGGGCGGAAGGGACTTGCCACCGCGGGCGGCGGCCGGTGAGGTTCGGTGGCGGTGTACCATCGCCGGTGAGGGCGCACGGTCCCGGCTAAGCTCGGTACGAGCTACACTACGCCCGGGCGAATCTATTGAGGTAGAAAGGAGGTTTGGAAGAGGTCCTCACTACCCTAGCCATGGAGCGCCGTGACGTGGTGCGGTGAGCGCGACGACGGTGGTCGTCGTGTTCCGCTCCGGCGAGGTCGCATCCCACGGTAAGGTCATGTCTAGAGCTAGAGGAAGGCCTACACTATTTCGAACGCTGACCACAGAGAGAGGAGGGTGAAAGAGGACGTCGGCGGTGAGCTCGCAATGGCGGCGGCCATGGCGGAGCTCCGCACCGCCGAGGTTTGGTTGGGCGATTCGCCCTCTACCTTGACCCAACGGCTGACCCAATGTGCGGAGGTTGTAGAGTATGGGCAGGCGGTGCTGTTCGTGAGCTCTCGGGTGTGGTGGCGCGGTGGTTGGCACAACCGAAGGTGGCGGAGCCGGCTGTGGGGGCGGAGGACGCTCGGTCACCTTCCCGGTGAGCTAGGGAAGGAGGGCGATGGAAATGGAGGGGGAAGCGGGTCGTCCAGGTCTTCACGATGAGCTAGCAGGCGACGTGGGGCGTTGGCAGAACACGCGTGCCACGCGGCCACCGGGCTCTGCCCGAGTGCCACGACACGGTCGGCCGTCCGACTGAATGGCTACGCCGTTGACTGAATGGAGGCCATCATCGTTCGACTGACAGCGTGATTTCAACGGTGATTATCTCCGAAAATAGCTCGAGTTAGTCGAAGGTGATTATAGCAAAATTATAGAGCTTCGTGAGGGCTACAGCTTTGCTAATTGGCTCAAGAACAAATTCGGCTTGGATTTGAAACTACATAGCCCCAAAGTGGTGCCCTTTTAAACTAAAACGTAGTTTCAGTCATTAAACCGACTGAAACCCTATTTTCTTGACACTATATCTCCTAAACCATTTAGAACTAGGTGATGGTGATGTTGGCAATGTTGTAGAGCTAGACGAGTACTACAAAAGTGTCAACATGAGTGGGAGCTAGTTTGGTCTGGTTTGCAAACTACAAGCTTCCAAAGTAGGTCACAGTAAAACTGGAGGTCAGATTTCAGATTTAGAAAAATTCTAAGTATTGAGGTCGCTCCTCTAGCTGACTTGTGGGACACTTTTGAGCATGTTATGGTCAATTTCATGAGATGGTCATATTGAGACTTTTGTTCCCCATAAATTTCTTTACAACTTTACTTGAGGGTGCTCTTCCATGCAAGGTCTCTAAGTTAGACTTTTTAATTGGTCAAACTAGAACCTTCTAAAGTCAAATGGTGGTCAAACCTTTCTTGGAGGGTATTTTTGAAATTTTGATCAACATGAACCTTGCTCCAGATGTTACCCTAAGTATAATTAAGGTGTTGTAGGCCATGATTGGCTACTTTACCTTTTTGTTACACCAACTATCAAATACTCATGATATAAACCAAACAAACCCTAAACAATCACATGAGTTGCATTACATAAAATAGTAAACATGGATTATGCATGCTTATGCAAATGCAATGCAATTAAGGACTAAACACTTGAGGTGTTACAGACCTCATCGCTGATGGCTTCATCACAGATCTGGATCGGACGGACGAGGAGAATGAAACCTCCTGCCTGGGCCTAATCGAAGCCGCTGAGGAGCCTGGAAGTCGCCTGGCCAAGCTCTTTGAGGTTGAGGTGGTTTCGCCTGCCGACGATGAGGGCCTGTGAGCCGAACCTGGGAATGAAGGCCCGTGTAATAAGTTAGTGTTTGTAACTTTGGTCGTGGTGGCCTTAGGGGCCTTGAAACGTTTAAGTGTGAACTTGTACTGATCGTTAAGTTTCATATTTTTTCTTCCCTTTATCCCTTGAGTCGTGTTCTCGCATGATTTACTTAGCGCGCGGTCGCACCCCTTGATGTAAGGAAGTGAGTGGAGGTACTGTAGCCTTGGAGGCGTAAGTGATCTCGCGGCTCGACTGCCCTCGAGTCTTCAGGGTGCGTTTGCAGCCTTGCAGATCGTGTAAGAACTTGGTTTGAAGCGAACGGGGTGCGAGCTTTTGTAAAGTCATGAACCGTTACTAGGTCTACTTAGTGCGCGGTCGCACCCGGCGTGAGGGGTGAGTGGAGGTACCGTAGCCTCGGAGGCGTAAGTGATCTCATAGCTCGACGACCCTTTGAGCCTTAGTGTGTTCCCGCGGCGTTGTCGACTTAAGTGACAGCTCTCTTTTTTGAAAAAGAGTATGAGTTTTTTCGGGGACAGGGGGTTCCCCCCCTTTGCAGCCCCCGAGGGAGGGTCGATTCTAAGAAAACAGAGTCGATCCTTCTTGTTTGTTATGAAAACAAAGCTTTGAACACCGCTGTATTCTTTATTGATGAGTTTGGAAACAATTTACAGAGCCTCGAGGCTTTTTTAGGGAAAAAAGCGACGTAGCTGTTCGATGTTCCAGGCATTGGTGAAGATTTCTCCTTTCTCGTTCGATAGCTTGTAGGTGTCGGGCTTCAACACTTCTGCGATGATGTATGGCCCTTCCCACGGTGGCGTAAGCTTTTGTCATCCCTTGGTGTTCTGGCTTCGCCGTAGCACCAAGTCACCAACATTGAGGTCCCGCCTGCGGACGTGTATGTCGTGGTAGCATCGAAGACTCTGCTGATACCTGGCAGAATGCAATAGAGCCACGTCGCGGGCTTCCTCGAGCTGGTCGAGGGCGTCCTCTCTTGTGGCATCGTTATTTTTCTTGTTGTAGGCCTTCAACCTTGGGGATCCGTATTCTACATCAGTTGGGAGCATAGCCTCGGATCCATAGACTAAGAAGAACAGAGTGAACCCTGTGGCTTGACTCGGCGTTGTTCTTAGGCTCGACAGGACCGAGGGAAGCTCGGCAGCCCATTTCTTGCCGTGTTTGTTTAGCTTGTCAAAAATTCTGGGTTTCAGGCCTTGTAAGACCATGCCGTTGGCACATTCTACTTGGCCATTGCGTACTAGCTTGACAGCGTCGGAGACTGCGGTCGGCCAATAAAAACCTTGTCGGAAAGCGTTTCCGACGAGGGTTCGAGGTGCTGCGTGATGACCACAAGCCCCCGAGTGTAGATCATTGAGCAGGTTTCTGCCTTCCTCATTTGTGATGCAGCGTTGGAGGACGCCAGTAGGGCTACGGCGATACAGCTCCCTACTGTCGCCAAATATCACAAAGGACTTGGCCTGGCGAGCGATCCGTCGAGCCTCGATCTTATCCGAGGGGAGGTTCCCTCGAGTGAGATGGTCGAGGTACGGAATATGCCAGTCAGGCTCGGGGTTGGCCGGTGGGGTTGAGCCTTCTACCTGCATGGCCTCGACCCCGGTCGAGGGGGCTTCTGCCACAGGTGGGGGGTCGAGTGATGGCCCGTCGACCCCTCCATCCGCCCCAATGTTGACGGACGGTTGGTGGAGATCTCTCGTGAAAACGTCCGGTGGAACCGTAGTTCGACTAGACGCAATTTTTGCGAGTTCATCGGCAGCCTCATTATACCTACGCGTGATGTGGTTGAGCTAGAGGCCGTGAAACTTGTCCTCAAGGCGCTGTACCTCTTCACAGTAGGCCTCCATCTTGAGATCATGGCAGCTCGAGCTCTTCATGACCTGGTCGATTACGAGCTGAGAGTCACCTCGAACATCGAGGTGTCGGACCCCTAGTTCGACAGCGATTCGCAAGCCCATGACGAGCACCTCGTATTCAGTGACATTGTTGGAGGCAGGAAAATGAAGCCGGATGATATAGCACATGTGGACTCTGAGGGGTGAGATGAAGAGCAAACCCGCGCCTGCCCCTGTTTTCATCAGCGACCCATCGAAGTACATGGTCCAAAGCTCAGCCTGGAGCTGAACCGGAGGAAGTTGAGTGTCAGTCCACTCCGCCAGGAAATCTGCTAGTACTTGGGATTTGATGGCTTTGCGTGGCGCATAAGAGAGGGTCTCACCCATGAGCTCGACCGCCCACTTGGCTATCCTACCCGAGGCTTCCTGGTTCTGGGCTATCTCTCCCAGAGGGAAAGAAGAGAACACAGTCACCGAGTGGCCCTCAAAATAATGATGGAGTTTGCGCCGCATTAAGACGATGGCGTACAACAGCTTTTGGATCTACGAGTAGCGAACCTTGGTTTCCGAGAGCACCTCGCTGATGAAGTAGACCGGTCTCTGGACAAGCAAGGTATGTCCTTCCTCTGCCCTCTCGACAACCAAGACCGCGTTGACTACTTGTGTCGTTGTGGTGACATAAAGTAGGAGGGGTTCCCCTGGGGTCGGAGGGACGAGGATTGGTGAGTTAGAGAGTGTGGCTTTGAGCTTTGCAAGAGCTTCCTCGGCCTCGAGGGTCCACGAGAAGTGTTTCGATTTCTTTAGGAGACGATACAGTGGGAGCGCTTTTTCGCCGAGGCACGAAATGAAGCGACTGAGGGCTGCTAGGTAGCCTGTGACCCTCTGCACGCCCTTTAGATCTTGGATAGGGCCCATCTTGGTTATTGTGGCGATCTTTTCTGGGTTGGCCTTGATGCCACGCTTGGAAACGATGAACCCTAGAAGCATGCCTCGAGGAACGCTGAAAACACATTTCTCGGGGTTTAGCTTGATGTTCTTTGCCCGGAGGCACTTGAACGCAACGTCGATGTCGTTTATCAAATTATTGGCCTTTTTGGTTTTGACAATGATATCATCGACGTAAGCCTCGACGGTTGGTCCGATGTGTTCCCCAAAAATGTGTTGCATGCATCGCTGGTACGTAGCCCCTGCGTTCCGGAGACCGAAGGGCATAGTAATGTAGCAATACATGCCGAATGGGGTGATGAACAAAGTCGCGAGCTGGTCGGACTCCTTCATTTTGATTTGGTGGTAGCCGGAATATGCATCTAAAAATGACAGAGTTTCACATCCCGTAGTGAAATCAATGATTTGATCAATGCGTGGCAAAGGAAAAGGAACTTTTGGACATGCTTTATTTAAACCAGTATAGTCTACACACATCCTCCACTTCCCACTCTTTTTCTTAACTAACATGGGATTAGCTAGCCACTTGGGATGATGAACCTCCTTGATGAATCCGGCCTCCAGCAGTTTGTGTATCTCCTCACCGATGACCTTGTGCTTCTCCTCGTCGAAGCGGCGCAAGCGTTGCTTCACCGGTTTGGAGCCGGCTCGGATCTCCAAGGTGTGCTCGGCGACTTCCCTGGGTATGCCCGGCATATTTGAGGGACTCCACGCAAAGATGTCGATGTTTGCGCGGAGAAAGTCGACGAGCATTGTTTCCTATTTGGGATCGAGGGTGGCGCTGGTGCTCAACACCTTTCCCTTTGGGTCGGCGGGGTCGAGGGGTACGAGCTTGACGTCTTCCGCGGGCTCGAAGCTGCCGGCGTGGCGCTTGGGGTCGGGGATCTTGTTGGCCAGACCATCGAGGTCCGTCGCCAAGGTTGCCGACTCCAAGACGGCTTCTCCATGCTCGACGCACTCGATGTCGCACTCGTATGAGGGCACGACAGTTATGACACCGTTGGGGCCTGGCATCTTGAGCTTGAGGTAGGTGTAGTTTGGGACTGCCATGAACCGGGCATAGCATGGGCGCCCAAGGATGGCGTGATATGTTCCACAGAACCCGACCACTTCGAAAGTGAGAGTCTCTTTTCTGAAGTTGGTGGGAGTGCCAAAACAAACAGGCAGGTCGACCTGGCTGACGGGCTCTGCTCGATTTCCTGGCACGACTCCATGGAAGCCCCCGGTGCTGGGTTGGAGGCGCGTCCTCGCGATCCCCAGGAGGCGTGTGTTGGTGATAATGGGATCGACAACAAGCGGGTAGACCCTAGGATTGGGGACGTAGTCTGGGTGATCATCACGGTTAAAAGTGATGGCCACCTCAGACCAGTTAAGGAAGAGGGGCGTTGCCGGCTGCACAGAGAAGACCTCTTGATGTTCTCGATTGCGCTGGCACGTCGAGAGGCGCGTCGAGGGTCCTCTGTATATCATGAAGCAGTCATGGATCTCGGGGAACCCCTCTTCCTTGTCTCCCTTGGGATCCTCCTTGTCGTATTTCTTGACGCCCATGCCTTCAAAATATCTTTGGAGCATGTGGCAGTCCTCGAGGTTGTGGTTCGTGGGCCCTTGTGGTAGGGACACGGCTCTTTGAGCATTTTGTCAAAGATGCCCCAGCCAGGGGGCCCTCGAGGTTTCTTACGATCAGCAGCAGCAACAAGGTCACCTGTCGGGGCCTCGAGCTTGCCCTGCTGGTTCTTCTTCTTCTTCTTCCTGTTGTTCCTCTTTGAGCCCCGGCTGGAGCTCGCGGGATTGTCCACCTTGTGCTTCCCCTTGTCCTGATCACCACCAAAGATGGCACCAACTACCTCCTCACCGGCGGCCAAGTTGGTGATGATGTCCATCAAACCGTTGGCAGTGATGGGGGTGTTGTGGCCCAGCTCTCAGACCAACTCTTTGCAGGTGGTGCCAGGGAGGAAGGCCACGATAACATTAGAGTCGGTGATGTTGGGGAGCTCGGTGTGTTGCTTGGAGAAACGCCGGATGTAATCCCGGAGGGATTCACCCGGCTTCTACTTGCAGCTTCGGAGGTCCCACGAGTTGCCGGGGCACATGTGGTTCCCTTGAAGTTTCCCTCGAACACCCTCACGAGGTCGTCCCAGTCGTGGATTTGTCGAGGTGGGAGATCCTCGAGCCAGGCTCGAGCGGTGTCCGACAAGAACAGGGGGAGTTGCCGGATGATGACCTGGTCGCCAGTGGCCCCACCCAACTGACATGCCAAGCGGAAGTCAGCAAGCCAAAGTTCGGGTTTGGTCTCACCGTTGTACTTGGTAAGAGTCGTGGGGGGGCCAAAACCGAGCCGGGAGTATTGTTTCACGAATGGCCTTGCTAAAGACCCGGGGACCCGGTGGTTCGGGTGAAGGGCTTCGATCTTCTGAGCTGTCGTAGCACCCGCCTCTGTGCTCGTGGTAGCCTCGAGCCGCACCATCACCGTGTTTGCGCCTTCGGCGCTCGACGATGTTGCCACGGGTATCTCGAGGTTCATGGTCGTCGGCAATGCGCTCAGGGATAGGGGCCGCCCTATTCCGTTGGGCGTGCTCGGCATGAACCGAGGCCTCTCTCTCCTATCGAAAGGGCTCGGTAGGCTGCTCTGAGGCAGGCCCGCGTTGCCTCGAGGCGGAACTCTCGGCCTGCTACATGGCAGCGGTCTCGAGGAGTCCTTGGATTTCATCTCAGGCTCGACGAGCGTCGGGGTTTGATGGCTCGGGCATGTTACGAAGGAGCATGGCGGCGGCGACCACGTTCTGGCTGGCTCGACCAAAAACCGGGGGGTCGACCACCCGATCCTCGATGATGCGACGATTGACGTCGTGAGCTCTTTCTCGAGCTCCTCCGCCACGTGCGCGTGCTGCGCGCTCTTGCTCAAGGGTTCGCTGTAGTAGACGCAGGTTTTCTCATTCCTCGTCGAGCCTATCCTGCAACTCACGGATTTGCTCGAGCTGCATTCCTTGATCCGCAAGGAATTGAGCCTCATCCCGCTCGGTAGGGAGCTCGACCTGAGGTGGCGTGTTTCTTCCCTCAATGGGTGACTCATCCTCCGAATCCGACGTGCTAGCTCCATCGATGTTGAAGCACTCGCGAGTCGGGTCATAGGTGTCATCGGTAGACTCGGAGTCTGGAGCGCCGAAGTAGTAGTATGAGGGGTGCATGTGAGGTCGTCTATCTCTGGGATCGTAACGTCGAGAAGTAGTTGCACGGGGCTCCGTCTCTGGGGTCTCCGTAGAGTCCAGGTACTCGGAAGCTGGCATAGATGCAACAAGGTCGAGACTGGAGCGTAGATGGTGTCCGGGGAGTTCTTCATAAGCACTCATGTTGGTGCTTACAGAAGAAGCGTACGCCCAGGCAACCGAGTCTAGCCCAAATGGGAATGCTGATGAAGGCGTCGTTCCTTGTGCCGGTGTAGTCAGACCGGGTGGTGGCGATGTCAGACCAGGCGGTAGAGCGGTGGAACTCCCTATCGGCATCTTACCCTCAGCCAAGCTCATCCTACACAAATCCTCAGCGAGGAATTCTGTGTTGGCATCCGGCTGAGAGGCGCCGGATCGGGGAATCCCACCGTCCTCCACAAGGCGATGACGGTGATTGCGCCGGGCTCGCCGTCGCCTGGCGGCTCATGCCTGACGAGAGCAATGATACCGACGCAGCGCTCACCGGGCTGGGAGAGCTCGTGGTCCTCGTCGGTCGGGTGTCTGGGCGGGAGGAGGACCATGTCGTAGCCGTGGCCAAGCGACATGAACTCCAAACTCCCAAACCAGATCACCGCGGCCAACGGGAGTGGGCGTTCGGGGTCAGCCATCCAGAAAAATGGCAGGAAAATGGCGTTGGCACGCAGCTTCCCCTACCTGGCGTGCCAACTGTCGGTGTTTGGTCCCGCAGGGGTCCTAAGCTAGCAAGTGAGTGCTGCGTGTCCCTAATCTGGATGGTGATGCAAGGAGGATATATGGGGATTTATCCTGGTTCGGGCAAAAGAAGGCCCTACGTCCAGCGGGAAGGGGGGAGTATTGTATTTCCTTGCACAGAAGTGCTTGCGTAGGGGTTACAAGCTGTGAGAGAGGGAAGTGAGCCCAGGTCTCAAAGGAAAAGTGAGAGTACAAGGGTGATTGCTTGAGATGTTGATCTATGGGTGGTGTGCCTTTGCTTGTTTGTGCGTGGCTTTTGGCTTACGTCTTGCTTTGTGTCCCCTTGTAGAGTCCTGGCCTGCCCTTTTATAGGGTAAGAGGAGGTCGGGACGCCGGGGGTGCCTTGAGGTGAAGTTTTGTTGATCCCTGTAGAGGTGGCTATAGCGACGTGCCCTAGGAATGGCCGGCCATCCCTGGACACCATGGTGACGTAGGGGATGAGATGGTGAAAAGACCCCGAGTCCTGTGCCACGTCGGCCTTTCCTCCCTGCTGACCGATGGTGAGTCGAGGCTGTAACACCCCAGATGTTTATCACCAATTAAGTAGTGGGTTTAAGCTCAAACATGATAGATTAGTGGAGATGACGATGTCAAGGTTAACCTATGGAGATGAGCCTAACCTAAAGTTGGATGTTGCACCATTGCTTTACATATAGGCCCCTTTTCAAGATATATTCTTGGATGGTTTTATTGCAATATCTTCATGTGTCTCACCTTGGTACCTATCTATATTGATCCCTGGAAAAGTTTCATGAAGTTTGGAATCAAAAAGTCACATGAAATGATAAGTTCCATTCCTATTGGAATTTGCCCCACTAAGTTAATGGAACTATAGATCATCAACAAAACCTTGAAAACTTGTCCAAATGACTCTAGATGAACTCTACAACACCTTAACTACACTTAGGACACTTAATGGAACAATGTTCATGTTGATCATTTTGCCTAAATGTGCTTCTAATTGATGGTTGGCCATGTATGGACCCTGGAGCCCTTTGGTTTGACCATTTCAAAAGTATGACTTAGGAGCTTTGCATGACTATGCACCCTTTCACAAAGTTGTAGAGAATTTTATAAGGAACAAACTTTGTTTAAAGGTCAAGTCATGAAAATATGTGGAACATGCTCAAACAGGGCCCACAAGTTAGTTTTAGGGCTGATTTCAGCACTTGGCCATTTTTAAGCCCTAATTCCGGTAACATCGACGTTGGCATCTCGCGTTCTCGAGATTTCGTTAAGTAACTCAAGCTGACCCAAAAATGAAAGTTGGAAACAATTTAGTGGAGAGCAACATGTAAAAAGTTGGGGTCAATTTGACCAAGTTTGGCATTTCAAAATCCTAGAACCGAGCTCTAGCTTAACTTGTTGACACTGGTGATTTGGGGACTGATTATCTCCTAATCTGTGGGCCTTATGACCATGGTGCTTAAATGAAATTTGTAGACTATACCAAGGTGAACAACTTTGACAATTGGTCCATGTCCAAATTTCCACCCGAGCTGGCCCAAAACGGCGTCTCAAATCGGCTGCTCCGTCGCGCACCACGTATTCGGGGAAATGCCCCGACGGGCGACACATGCCTAATGCGTGGCGGCCATGCGCGAGCCAAGCACCCCACTGCCGTCCGCGTGTCCTAGCGTGCTAGGCGTCGAAGGGGATCCTTTCTTGGCTCACCTGCTCACCCTACACTCCCTCCTCGCTCTCTGGCGCTCGCTTGCGCATAGCGCGGCCAAGTCCGCCATGGACGGCCGGGCCAAGCTCCATGGCCGCCGGCACAGCATGGTCGCGCCCCACTCCTTTTCCTTCTCCCACTGCCGGCCGCACCACCACCTCTACCTCTCCTTGCTGTAACCACCGCACCTATCCCCGACCGCTCATCGCCACCGTGTCGCCCGGCCACCGACGCCATGTCCGCCATCGAGGGGGTAGCACGTGGCTAGGGGGCCAGGGGCCACCTCCGGCCGAGCTGTGACTGCTTGAAGATGCGCCCAGGCCCGTGGATGCTCACTACCACTAATCATCCTTCGTCACTGACCACCGTGCCAGAAATCGGTTTTTTCGAAGCCCTCTGCTCCGTCCCGTCGTAGGCCACCGCGAGCAGAACCGAGCCGCCACCGGCTGCGCTTGGTCGAGCAACGCCGCCCTGGCATGCGCCTAAGACCTTTCCTATCCCCGCGCATCACCACTATGACCGCCGGTGTCCACCTCGCCGCCGGGAGTAGTAGGAGCCCGGCCTCCCTGCTCTACCGACGGGAGGTAGAAGAAGGTTGTTTCCCCCCCTCTCTGTGTCTCTCTGTTTGAGTAACTGATGTGCGGGCCCGGCTGGACCATGGGGCCCACGTGTCGGTTTAAGAAGTGGCTAAGTTGGGGTACACGTCCGGGTGCGCCTAGCAGATCTAGGGTGTAGTAGTTGATTTCGTTTTTGAATTTCAGAATTTGGTTAATTTTGTGATGACATGTACTTGCTAGAAAAAAAAATTAAACACCCTAGTTGTCACTGTTTTCTTAGGGTTTTGATTGGACCTTGATAAATAAGGAAATCTACATTATATTGCTTGTTATTTTTATATCTTGAGTTGTGTTGCTCCAATTGATGTGAAATTTTTATGGTAGGCTTGTCATGCTATGGATGTACTGTGGTATAAATTTCATGGCCATTGCTTATTGTATGCTCAAGTTATTGAGTTAACTTGTTTATGGCTTGATAAATAGCTTATAGATAATATATAAATGATAAAATAGAAAATGTTGTTCCATCACCTTATTATGATGTTGGTTCATTCTATGGCCATGTGTTCACAGAAAATATTAAGTTTTAGGTTTAACTTGCTCTCCCATGATTTATTGCTATAGCCATTTGTCTTTTTCATAGAGGTTGTTATACAGGTCCAAATGGTTTCAAATTTGGACAGTAGACTTTTGGGAGCATGTGTAGGCGTCTGTAATTTTCGTAGAATTTATTGTGCAATTTTGATATGTGTTCATAATTCCACCTAATTATCTAAATAAATTAAGAAAAGGCATTAAAAGAATTTATTTAGAAATGGACACTAAGTTTTCTGGTGTTTATTAGTCATGTGTGAAATGTTGGTAAAGTTGGTTTTGTCCAATTATATGTTTGCAACATAAGTTAATAATTATTTCTTGCAAATGAGGTTTCTGGATAGATCTGAAAACTTAGCAAAGTTCTTCATGATAACGTGCTTTGTTTTAAAACTTGTTTATACAAAAGTTGTAGATAATTTATGTATCTAGCCTCTGTTAAAATTTGGTGGCATTTGGCCATATGGTTTAGAAACTACAACTATTCTAAGTTGGGTTCAGATTTATGTTGCTCTCTGTCCTTCCAGGACAGATTCTGTACCTTCTGTATTTCGACCTGGTAAATGTTAGAATCAGGTTTAGATGTTTATAAATGAAATGTGGACAATTTCATAAGCTTTCTAGGATGTCTTCTTGCAAGTCATTTGGATTTGTAGAACTTCATATATGATTGTTTTTATACTTGTGCTCTTATAATTTGGACGGTTCTGTTACAGCTGGTATCAGAGCAAGATTCAACATTAAACCTGTCATATGTGTATTTAAAACAAAGGTTTTGTTTTCTAAAACCAGTTTTATCAACTTATAGTTATATATAGGTTGTGAAATCTAAATTTTAAACCTAAGTATGCCAGTGGTCAATTTCCTTATGCCCATATTAGGATTATTAGGTGGCTTATATAAGTACTAACTTGGGGGTTTTTCATTTATACATCTACGCCTAGGCCAAGGTATGTATGTGTGATAACTCTCCCACACTATGCTACCCGGTGTGTCAGATTAGAGGTAGCCTTCATATATGAAATAGCCATATATGTCGCTAGTTTACTTTTATGCAACATCGCACCTACGCTTAGGTAAGTGTGAGTTGTGAGAGCATGACCGAACAACCCTCGGTCTAGGAGAGAGCTAGTTTTGGTTACTGGATTATTTACATGTTATACGCATGTATATATGAAGGTACTTAATTGTGGGAGATTGATGATTCAGGTAGTTTTGGTGCTACATGTATATATACGGGGGTATATATACATGGGAGTACTTAGAATTTTACTTCTCTGCTTTCATTGTGTGCTATATTGGGAAATATTGGGCTGCAATGAAACTTTTCTGCAGGTACGCTAACCATGAATGCGTAAGTCGAATGTAGCTGACGACTAGCTATATATCGAGAGAGTGCGTGTTATGCCACCGACATAGAACGTGATCGCCACTTTAGGTTGGCAATCTTGTGAGGACGAATAGGACGAAGCATTGCATCTTCATGATTGTTGCCTTATGCATAGCTATGCTCCTCTCACCCTTGTTCGATAATAAGTAACTTTGTGATCAATGTGTTGCACTATCTCCCTTGTGTGGAGTTAAACGAGAATGCCTTGTTCCATGTTGCTTGAATAGGAAGTGCTTAGAAAAGTGTGTGCTTAGCCTTGTTAGAAATGATTGTGGTTACATGCTTGAACCTATAGATGTCCTCTAGTTTAGCCAAGTGGTGAATATGTTGTTCATACAAGCATTTGCTAATGCTTTAGACCTCACGTAAGTAATTGTGGATTCTCATGAGTGAATTAAATTGGTGTTGGTCTAAGGTAACAATGTTTAGAGCTACTAGGATGATATGTTGTGTGCTCTCTTGTTAAGTAGAACAAAGGCAAGCTTTGTCTTGCTTGTTGAACATGGGCTGCTAGAACGGTTTTCTATTGTAGTGATGCCTTCGTATCCATAACGGTGTTTTCTATAGTTATGGAGAATACCAAAGTTGTAGCTAACTTACTCATCTAGCTTGTCCTAAAATCTCATGACAATAGGCCTTATGGTTTGGGAGTTATGAATTTTATAAGTTTACTATCAGGTTTTGCTTATGCCCTGAATAGATTTAAATATTTGGATTGTTTGACCTATGTGCATAAGGAATCATGTCTTGGAGGGAATAGAAGAAGTGTAGTACTTTTTCTAAGCTTTCCAAAATGTTCTATAGCACTAATTGTGGTGATCTAAATCTCTAATTATGAGCATGCAAAGTGGAATGACAGAATCTGTTCAAATCTGGGCAGAGATATCTTCTTTATCTTGTTTGGCCTTGTTAGCTGTAGAATCACATTAATATGATATTAAGAAAGTTATAGACAACTTAATAAGCTTTACATAAAGTTAAGGCTCAGCCTTGTTGGGTCTCTAGAACTCCAGTTATGCATTTTTGAAGTTCTTGTCAGTTTTCTGTCCATATTGGTACAGATCTGAAACATTAGCATTTTTGGTCATGTTAATCTATGAATTAACTATTGGTATGAAACTAAAGTGTAGTCATCTTCCTAAGCTTTCTAGAAAGTCTAGGATCACCTTTGTGGGATGTCTACAACCTCAGTTAGGGTTGAAACAAGTAACTACTGCGCTGCTGTCCAGATTCTATGTATATGCTAAGTTACCCACCTTAGCTAGCGTTTGTTTTGGACTAAACTTGTAGTTAGTTCTTGCTTTAGATAAATGCTTGTTTTGAGTGAGCCTTGTGCTTTGTATTGGTTGCTTAAGCCCATTCGTTTGAGTTTTCCCCCATGTCTGCTTGACTGCGATGTTGTATGTATGCTTGTTATCTAGGTAGTGCCCTAGTTGTCATCTCGTTTGTCCTTGGTAAGCATACGAGGGTCACATAGCTTTATCCTAGAACAACGTTCACGTTATGTAATTGTATGGTTGTTGTCTTCAATTAGGTTCTCTCTCTTAGGAGCCTGAGCCTGTAGACGTGGTAGTTATCCCTTGAATGT
Source organism: Saccharum hybrid cultivar R570 (assembly GCA_038087645.1). NCBI lineage: Eukaryota > Viridiplantae > Streptophyta > Magnoliopsida > Poales > Poaceae > Saccharum > Saccharum hybrid cultivar. The sequence goes on along the minus strand of JAQSUU010000113.1, from coordinate 13,002,764 downwards.
TTGTATCCATACCGTTGCTTGACCGAAAGCCCAAAGTTTTGTTCTCCTATATGTTTGTCTAAGTCGTGGATGTTTTCCAACCATTTTTGTGAAGACCCTTATCGACTGATCAACCAAGTTAACTTTTATCAACGCTAGCCTTTGACCATGGTTCGTACGTTGCCAGTTGTGGAGACTGTACCCAAATCCATGTTGGACCTCCGGTTATCTCTCCCAAAGGTTAGCTAGTATGACGCAACGTCTCTCTGCTATGGCCTCTAAATCGTGTGCTTGCAAATTCGTGCATCCACCTTATCAACTCAATCTATGACTACGTATCGGTTTTTGCCTTGAAATTTGCTTAATTCGTCTCCCACCTTCCCAAGTCTCGGGATGTTTATTAGTCTTGATCTCCTGTTGTTGCCCAACATGAATGAATCTCCTATTAATCTTTTATCTGGAACTCACCTCGGTGGACGCAAGTTGTGCATAGAATTTAAGCAAGAGTCCATTGCTCAGTTGTCGTTGGGAATTGAGCTATGTCCCTTGTGGTGTGTGTTAATTTTTGGATCGCCTCCTCGTTGATTCTAAACCTTGTGACCACCTTTACTTGCTATCCCTCCTTGGTATGGTGCTTGTTCGGACAACCCAATCTGTGTCATTTGAAATTCCTCATCGAGTGTATGTTCAGTAATGGTGTTATGAGTAGCAACTAATGGTGCCGCGACGAAACCGAGAGCCTCCTATGGGTGCACACACAAGGTTGTGCTGCTCGGCACGCACTGGTATCATGGTTTCTAATCATAATCCATTGCAGAACAACCCTAATGTGATTTTCACATGACCTTCTTCCTTGGTTGTCTTTCCATATCTTATCAAAGGACCCTTATATTTGACCAAATGTGGTAGAGCTTCCTCCTAAAGTTGCTAAGAGGATAACCTTTGAAGAACAGGTCACCGACATAAACATTAACAGACTGCAATATGTGGTAGCCCAATGACTCTATTTAGTTGCCCCCGTATTGACGAACGTCATCTAGTAAGCAAGTATCTCATCTCTATTGGATAAAAAGGACACACAACACTTAATGTTGGACAAGTTATCTGTGGGATGAGAATTGATTGTCGCATCGTGCATATGACCGGAGCTATCCAAGTCGCAATCTTGGGTGCATAATGACCATACAATCGAAATCAACCATCTCTAGAATAACTTTGTAGTTGCTAACTTCAATGGCAACCATCTGTTCTGCATCAACTACAGTTGTTATGGTCAAGAGTGAAGATCTGGAACTTTTTAGTGTTGAGAGACAACTGATTAGTTACCAATAGGAAGGTTAATCTCCAGCTAGGTAATGACTCTTTGGTAGCTACGAAAGCTATGTCTTACAGAGCAATAACCAATAAGAAGTTAATCAACTAGCTAACAACTTGAGTGATATTCTATCTTCTAGAGCCATTGTGATCAAGTCAATTCCGTCTTGGACACTCACACAAATAGTGCAAGGTGTTCAATCAGCTGCGGTGAAGAATTAGAGAAATGCATGCCCTAGTTTTGATCAACATCCTTGTGCCCTTAGGTGCCACAAACAGTTTGTTCATAACTTTATTGGACAAAGTGTTGAGGAATATTCGAAAGCAATCTGAGAAGTGTCAAACAACAGATTTCTCATCTTAGAGCTGCTATATGACCCTAAAGAGAAAGTTCATGGTGAAAGTTGGCCTGACAAAGTTGTTATGCTGCAAGTCAATTCAACTTACAATACAACTAAGTCACCAAGGAAGATTTTACTCAATCGCTTGGTGGTAGACTACTCCCCGCGGTTAAGTGAATAATTACAACTTTTGTTGTCCTTAAGGCCTCGTTACATCTTTCTTTGGGAATTATTTTCCAATGATGACATACTTTGGTACCTTATACATGTTTTTACCCAAGAGGTTGCATCTGATTCAACCTAGATAACTGTTGCCATTGGATAAGAGAATCTTCTTAGGTAACATTTGACAGAAATACGAAGCCGACAGAGTCAGCTATCACATTCACTAACCCCTCGACAGACTTAGATAATACAGTGTTGTCATCAGAGAAAGAGAACTGCACACATGGAACCTCAAATAGTTTTCCTTTAGTTGGTGTCTAAATGAATGGACATTTACGACCAACATAGATCCTGTCCATTAGTTAGTCAGTATTCTATAGCCTCAGAGTATATTTGTCGTCTATGATCTCACCCTTTTGGAAGGTTGTGCTCAAGCCATTTTGGTAGAGAACTGCTTTTCAAACTTTGTGAACATAGGATCATTTCAATGAGTATAGTTCTGAAGATTTTGGTCTAATGTAAAGTTCATACGGACTATGCTGTGTTCACTAAAGAGTCAGATACTTGTTAGTGGTTAGCTCATCGACCAAATGATCTTCGTACACTGAGAATGAAGGACTGTGCTATTTTGGATTCCTCCCAAGGTAACAATGCTTCATGGAAGTTAATGAAGGAAATTCTTCAGACAAAATTTACCATGAAGAGCAAGTATCAGAAAATGTCATGACCGAAATAGCTTCTCTGATGCTTGGAGCTTAGTAGCCTAATGCTATAGCAGATGTTGGAAACTAGATAACATGTCTCGCTTCCTTAAAAGTCTTTTGTTCTGAATCTCGGGACGCGATTCCTTTAAGGGGGAGGGCTGTAACACCCCAGGTGTTTATCACCAATTAAGTAGTGGGTTTAAGCTCAAACATGATAGATTAGTGGAGATGACGATGTCAAGGTTAACCTATGGAGATGAG